>CACRXP010000053.1:478924-611144 GCA_902702965.1 Spirometra erinaceieuropaei | reverse complement strand
AATCTCCATCGAATGGTGTACTTTTACGATCATAAAGCATTTGATTAAAATCAACACAACGGGTTTTTTATATAATTTCCCGCCGTTATTTAGTCTCTCTAGTCTTATCTGGAAAACCTATATTTTTAAGCGCTTTCGAAACTGTCTGTCAACTGCCGTGTCTTATTGTTATACCTTCTAGTTAAGTCAATCGGCAGGACCCAGTTTCAACTGGTCCGGTACTATCTCGTGCATTGAAGACTGTGATCACGCATGCTGACATCATTTAAGTTTATCATGCTATCCTACAACACGGAATTTGGCAAGCACAGATACTTTCAAGCGTAGGGTAAACTGTGGACCTGTCCTCAAGCAGACAGCTTACAACCCTTATCCCCGTTGGAATAAAAAGACGAACTGATAGGGACAATGAGAACTGGACACCTTTTTTTCTCTTAATTGGCAGTTAAGTTGAGGACCCTCTGTGAGGCCTCCATAATTTAAATATAGTTTAGGGAAAAAAACAGCTATATATTTGTGATGGCCTAAACGGTGTCCCAGTATGGTCGGAGGAAAATGCTCTGTTAATGAACAAGTAGAAATCAATTCAGTGTATTTTCCGACTGCGGTTCTCTCATAGTCCTGAATCCTCTGACATTCTTCCTAAGGAGGTCTCCTCTTTCAGGTTTATTGGCGTTAATGCGTCTTTAGATTTTTCATTTTCTCTCCAGATTGAGTCCCTGTTTACTAAAGTTCGCAAACGTCTTTAATACATTCTTCGTTAACATCCCTACCACGCACATCAACCCTTAGTCGAAATAGTAGCATGGTTATGAAGCACGCGGCTGTGTTTGTAATATCCTGAACTAGTTGCCATCTTGATCAAATACAATGACGTACGGATATGAACAATCAGAACAGGACACGGTTTCTTCTTTTCATTGGCAGTGAAGTTGAGGACCCCCTGTGAGGTCTCCATAATTGACATATAGTTTGGAGAAAATGCGGCTACTTATTTATGAAATAGTAGCATCGTTTTGACGCAGGTGGTTATGGCTTCGTCATGCCCTGAACTTGTTACCATCTCCAGTTGGCCGAAATACCTTATTCCATAGAAAAATGAATTTCGGTGAAAGCCAGGTCGTTTGATGAGTCTGTCGCTAGAACTGTTTTTGTGTCGACTGGATCACCTTCCGAAATAACATAACTCATGCGATGCCTCTAAGACCAAGCTCGGCAAAATGAAATCGGTCGCATTCCAGATTCATAATTCTTCCAAGTTCTACTAATCAGTGGTTTTTGTGAGATCGTAAAGCTACCCAGTTATCCTCCAGCAAACTACTATGCCTACAGACGGACTTGCGTCGAATAAAAACCATGGACCTTCGGAGCATGTCTGTCCACAAGAAAAGTGTGTTATTTTTGCAAGCAGAGGGGTAGAAACTCACAGCAGAGCCATCCTGAAGGTCAAATTTCGTAAAGGTGAATAATATGATGTGATTAGAGGGAGCACTGATGTTCCAGGCGCAGTCTTGATTTGGATGGTAGTTCTCAGGGTGGAAGGGCGTGCTTAGTGTTCCACGCGTACCGTACACAACACCGCCGCAGTCCGCTAAAATGGTTGAGTCATTATTGGGTGAGACGGGAATATCTTTTAAACAGGGTGACACACACCTGTAGTGTTCAATATATATGACGCTAAACTGACTAATTTTCAGAGTATAGCTTGCGTTTTACATCAACGATAAACTACTAGTTAATATATTTCGATATAGAGGACTGTTGCAGGAATTTTGCTATTGGCCAATTTATTCCCACCTTACCCACTGCGATTCAGGAATCTCGACAAGCAAATTTCTGATATAAGTAAGGCAAACCTTCGGTTGGGTACTTCTAGCTGACGGCGACTAGTGAAAATAATTGACCATGTCGGCGCATGCGACCTTTATCAGCCCTGATTCAGTTGATCATTCTTGAACACATTTAAAGTTGGCTAGAAAAACCCCCGTTGCATTTCATCCTGTAAAACGGTCCGACTACAACAAGTCCGCTTGCCAACTTTGAGACCCGATGTCTTACATTCAGAGTGTCATTCTCTATCTACCAGGCGGACGTTCTAGTGGATAAAAAAGTTTCAGCTTTACATAAGTTAAATAAAGCTGGAGAAAGTCAGCTACGAAGAGCTTCAGTCGGCCGAAAGACATACGGTTTTTTTCCTGTGGTCGAAGATCATTGACGCACTTTATGACATAATATCCAACAACAAGTGTATAGAGGTCAGGATAGAATCCGTTTGTTGTTGTTGTTCATACGAAGTAAGAAACTTAATCTTAGAGTATTCTCAGAGTAAAACTGCTTAAGAAAATACTCTCGATGATATCATCACTGAGTCTTAATGGCCCATTCTGTTCTAGCTGACGAAGAACGGTCACACAGATCACACGAATTGGAATACGCTGCATGGTTTGACGAGATGCCATCGGCGGCATTATTAATTATCATTTAAGATCAGTAATTATGGCTTTTTCAAATGGACGGTATACGAATATAACACACTCCAGTGTACTGCGAAAATCAAACTGCTCTCAAACCCAAAAACGTTATTTTTCAAGTTTGTCCATTGCTTTTCTAAATACAAGTTAAGGTAAGTAATCCTGATAAGGGCCTTGTCCAAAAGCTAACTACATGCATAAAATAAGGAGAAAAAAACTTATACCTTTTCTTTGAAAGAGGCGCATTTAAAAAAATGTTTCCGCATAGTAGAACGACGAATTTCAAACTGAAGTGAGAGAATTGCATTCTAATACAGGCGGTCTTTATATTCAAACAAATATTCCTTGTTTACTGCGAAAAACAACAAAATACTCACCAGGTTAGCAAATCAGCGAACCCACAAATACATGGAGGGAATGGATAAGGAACTAAACTGTCCAATGAGCGCTTCCAATGCCAGCGCTGACTGGTTGTTATGTAGTGGAAACTTAACAGTTCTACTGTCACAGTCGGCGACAATCACCACAGATGCAGGATACTGTTATTTTCGTGGATGCGTTTATAGTGTGTCAAGAGGTCTGAAAGCGTATGCTATGCCAGTATCAACAAACCAACGGCCCTCACAGCCTGGTATGCGCTGGCAGTTCCCGGACAGCTAATTACCTGCCATTAAATGCGCTTACACTCCCGCTGCGTATACAGGTGGTTGCATGGCTGCACAGTCGTCATCCTCGTTTGTTGGGGTGTTGCTGTTGCTGTTGTTGTTGGGGAAAATCCTGATCATGTGTACGTTGTGGACCAGGGAGTGTGGGGACACACCTAGGTGCGGGTCCGGCCTTGCCATCCCCCTGCGCCATCCGGCTTTCTTGACTCTGTCTTGGTACTGGGCCTCGGTTGGTAGAAGGGGAGGGTGTTTTAGATGCTTCGCAAGTCTACATTTATTATAAACCAAAACATGCGTAAGTCACCGTGCCCGCATCACCGTGTTGTGGAGCACACTGTCGAGGGCCTCAGCATCGACGGTCGAACTGTCGTGAGTGAGGAAGGATTGTCCAGCATCTGCCGCAGTCTCTCCCCTCACACCCACCTGGATCCGAAGACGAGATGACGTGAAAAAGTCTAACAACCGGATAAGGCGGAGTGACATGCAACGCCTCTGCGCGGATCACACACGGACTGGTTTCCGCAAAATGTGCCAGACTTTGCGGCGAGCGGCAGTGAGCCCACATGAGTTACAGTGCCACAGGGAAAGCATAGGATTAGAGGCATTGGAATCTCACAATCAGACCTGGGACAATATAGACGCTGAAGCCTGGCACTCAGACCTGAGAATTATCCCGCCAGGAGAAAGCATTCTAGGCCTCGACTTTCAAGCACATCAGATCTATGAAAACAGGCAAGTCGCTGAGGTGCCATGTGATACAAGGCTCAATGCCCACCTGAATTACCCTGACATCAACCATGCGCCAGCCGACTGCCCAAACTTATCATTATGCTGATGTTGGCATTGACGCACCGAGAGGCCGACCTCAGTTTCGGGGAAAAGGTAATAGAGCAGTACAAATCACATTCATAAAAGACCACGTCCGAGTGCAGTAATTTTGCACTAGCTGACCCATTTGAATCAAACGGACGAATTGTACATTGAAGTCAGATATGTTCTTTAAAAAGGCGACTTTACTGTGTAAATGACGCCGATTCTCCAGGACGCCGTCAGATGTAGAGCAGAACAAATATGCCAAAACAGTCAACAGGGTAAGTGCACTTAAAAATTGATGTCGGCTTGACGTTTGCGCCAGTAGGTGGTCGCCAGGTGTGTTATCCTGCTCGGATTGGCTCTTTTCTCTTCCACTTCCACCGGAGACATTTGCCCGCGACATCTAACTTGATATGCCGGCTGATGTACGACTCGCTTAAGTGTGATGGCGGGGTGTTCGTGCCCTTGAAAACGGGCCACGTTGCAGACGCACTAGACCAAAACGGGGGCCACATCGAATCATAACGGGCCTTATGTGAATGCGCACCATAACGAATGCCAGCATTTTGGGGTGCGGTGGCAGACACCGTTACGGACAGTCGTCACTTACACTAGCACCCCCACGGCCCTCCTCTTGTTGTTGCTGGTCAAAAACCTGACCACTTGCTGTGTGGAGCAGGGGGTGTGGAGTGGGGAGCCAAGGCGCGGTCTCAATCGTGCCGTCCATCTGTGCTCTCCCGCCTCTGAACTCTGTCTTGATACCGGTCCACGCGGGCGAGGAGGACAGGGTGCGACAGATGCTGTGCAGGTCTAAATTCACTATAAACTAATTTCCGCGGAAGTCACTGTCCCTGCTCTCATTGTACTGTAGTGCACACGGCGTACATCGTCGACAACAACGGTCGAACTGTCGGTGGGGAGCTCACCAACCGTGTTACGAGACTCATTTGACTTGTGCCTTGGGACTCAATCTCCAGTCTCGTCAGCAGCAGTTCAATGGGTAGAGATAATGACATTAATGGCAAAGACAAAGAAGGTTGCGTCACGGAGTGGTTGCCCTACTGGTTGCCGTCACGTATATTAGCAGCGGGAGTGTCTGCGTCTCATTGTTTAGGCGATGGACTTCTAACTAACATGGCCCCGAGGTTAAGGCTCGGAGGTTTCACACCTCAGGGTCGGGTATGGTTTGCTGATGACGACCATCAAATCGGAAATGACCATTCTGATCTCCCGTGTCTTTGAGGGTAATTATTATACCTATGTATATTGATGGAGAGCAGACAAGATTTTAGGAAAGAAAACAAACTCTATTTCGAAAATTTTTCATGAGCGTTCACCAGGTTATCAGCAATAAGCAAAAAGTCAAAATCGTCAATTTTTTCGAGTAAACCCGGTAGTGCCCCACAATTCCGCCCAATAAGGGATTGCTGTGATCTGCCATCACATTCCGCAGGTCGCCTTCTTCCCTACTTTTCTTTGAAATTGTTGTACAACACGTCAAACTTGATGTGTCGATTAATTCATGAATCGTCGGAGTTTATGACGCACTAACCGGACACAACGGAACGCACTCGTCCCGTTTTGCCCTTGGGCCCTCCTAATCCGTCGCCTAACAATGCCGGCAAATACGCAGGAGACCGGCTGCGGCCATTTCTGACTTTTCGGCCGTTTTAAACCACCCATAATCAACCATAGGTCAGTACCCGTCGCCTAACAAATGCCACTACTTGTTAAGCGACTGTCTAAAAGCGCGACGGCATGGACACAGCCTTTAACTTGCAGAATGATCACTAGTCTAACATAGTTACTATTGTCGATCGCAACCGACTAGACTATGGCCCCTGGCTTATAGACGGAGCTATGGACTAAATGGCGTTCAGTGGCCTATAAATTTCGGTCCAGACTCCAAAGCAATTGAACCTGGGCTGTCTAAACCCGCTGCCGACTTTAAGGAGGGCAGAAATTATCAGCGAGATATCCCTTGTCTTTGTTTAGCCTCCCATCTCTGCATGTGCACCAAAAAATTCTAAAGATATCCTAGTAATACGCTACGTTATGGAGAAAGTTCACGAAAGTTTTTCTCTTCAAGTCTGTCACGTGAGGAAAAAACTTACGTCTGCATGTTTTTCCGTCCGGATGAAGATTATAGCCCTGATGGCAGCGACACTTGTGACCGTCTGGTGTGCTAACGCAGATCTGATCGCAGCCATGATTGGTGGTTGCGCAGTGGCCAATTTTATCCTGCGGCACTAAAAACAAATATACGGTAATCAGAGAACCGAAATTTCCCAAGGAAGTGTTCATAAGACCAGTTGGCGAACATACAGTACGTGAAATCTGATAGCGGAAACTGATGCAAAAATTTCTGGACATCTTAAACTTTGCGCAATTTGTTTGTTCATCCAACCACTCCGGTGCTCAGGTAATTATATCAAGCAAAATGCTCACAATAGTTAGCGAAAATGGACATTACAATATATTCGTGTAATTATCTACGCAAATACATAGCCCGGACTTCGGTAGCGCGTCTGAGCGTGTTTTTCATTGAAAAGAAAGTAATTTGACCGCGAGAGTTTTAATAAACAGATTTTTGTCGGACTTTAAAATTTATTTAATATCCGATGCAATCGATGGTAATCAACTTGCCAACACAAAGGTTTTTTGATGAAAATAATATGTTTAATCGATTCTAAGAAGCCATCTTATCCAATGTATACGATTTGGTAGTCATTTTTTGCAGGGTATATTTTTTGAAGCCAGTCAGAAATAAGTCCATTTGAAAGCAGACACCCTGATGTAACTAAATCATTATACAATTATATCGTTAGGCGATTAGTTTTACCACTTTATTTAATTAATCTTTTCGAAATGAGAACGCATTTCGAAATGTGGGTTGAAATTGTATGAGCTAGTCCACCTACTCTACCTATTGTGCACCACTTTTCCTTTCCTACTCTCGGTTTGGATGAGATCAGATCAGACTGGCCAGGAGCTATTTCTCGTTCTCTACGTTACCTCGTGTGCGCCACCCTCGACGTCTTCGGCCGCTACAACTTTGACGCATTCAACGACATACACTTGTGATCACCAACTCTGGCTACTGCCCTCTCCGGTTGTCCTGTACAGAATTTCCAATCCTCTAATCTTGCGTCCATAGTCTCCTTTCATTCGGGGACGGACCTGAAGGTTGTGGTAGTCAGGGTTTCACTCTCGACCTACAGTGAATGACCGATGTCATGAAATGTTGACCGAAATTCTGATGTGCGTTTTTGATTGGGGAGGATTTCTTAGGTATGGTTACAAGATGGATTAATATGCGGCGTAATCCTTTAATGTTTCGTACTTCCCAGGATGTCGGCTTTTGAAAGTCGTCCCGTTTGACCTACTGTAGAGAACACATTTGGTAACAAATGGCTACTTAAGTAGCATGTATTCTTCCCGTTGATTTTTGGTGGTCTTATAAATTCAAATATATATATATAGAAAACGTGCATACAAATATGTTCACTTTACTCGTTTGGTGGAGAATCTAATTGTCTTTAATTTTTTTACCCAAAAAAGCTATGTCAGGCTTTAAAAAAGTGTTTCTTTGCCCGAATAATTTTGACGCTGATCAGCCGTTGCATTAGCTTGCTGCGACTTCAGTTTACAAGGTTCTTGCTTTCGGCGTAAGTAACATCATATATTGCCCTATAACTTTGGAAAGATATCATGTAGAGTTCATAAAATGTTGCAATTGATGCGGACTATGTTCTTCATTTCATGAAAAGCATTGGCGAACGGACGTGCGCTATGCTGTATGAATGCGCACTGCACGGTCTTAAAAATCTCATAATTAGAACCTTTTTCAAAATCTTAATATAACATTTCTTCGGGTAAAAAAAAAACTAAAGACAACGTGATTCTCCATCAAACGCGTGGAAGAAAGCATATTTTATAATTTTTTTATAAAATATTTTTGAATTTACAATGCCATCAACAATCAAAGTGAAGAATACATGCTACTTAAGTAGTCATTTTACCGAGTGTGTTATCTACAGTAGGTCAAAAGAGAGAGCATTCAAAAGCCGACCTCCTGTCAATTACGACACATTATAGCTTTATGCCCCATAATGATCCGTATCGTAACCTTACCTATGTAATCCTCCCTAATCAAAAACGCATTTCAGAATTTCGGTCAATATTTCATGACATCGGTAAATCACTGTAGGCTTCTGCGACAGTGATGAAGCCTAAGAGATGCGAACATGCAGCGGCACAATTATCACAAATTTCTCTCTTGACAACTTTAAGTCAGTTTTCCCGCGCAGTTTGATGTAATCACGACAGAGAGAATCCAACTACCGACATCTTTTCATGAAGCGAGCCCATGTCATCAAATAACCTCAGCCTATTGAATCCAAGCGATGCTTCCAACAGAGCAGTTCCGCAATCGGTGCCAGAATCCGGACGTACTTCGCGCTATCCACAATATAACGTCTTCTACTACCAGTGGTATCTTCTCACTCAGTCGCGCAAATACCGACGGTGCATACGGATTTTATCAAAAAAACAACCCCACCATCGGCCTTCTTCCAGCCAGTCCTAGCCGCGGTCTCTATGACAGTCCATCAATGACGGACGGCTGCATTTTGCATGATCTTAACAGAAAGATGTTGCATGAATTGCAATTTGTGCAAATCATAAACTCTCACCTCCCTGGAAGTTGGCTGTGAATCTCTGGTCTCCGTTTGAATTGTCTGAGATGAGACGCACCGCCATCGTGTTAGAAGTCGATCGTATGGTCGTTGGTAAATCGAGACCACACAGTTTGCGTAGAATGGACGAAAAGTGCGAAGGACCATCAAAGATTTCCAAGTGATTCAATGAGCAGTTCATTAGTTCACGAAGCTAAGGACAATAACCCTCGGTAGTAGGCCAACACTGTCAGCAGTTAAAAACTATACAACTTCATAAAGGATTAACAGTGGGACAATAAGTTGATTGGCTGGTTTATTTCAGTTGCGGTAACGACAGAGGATATAGGAGGAAAATGTAGTAAGCAAACTTAACTGCCTGGTTTCAAGATTAATGAGCAATTAGAAACTGAATGGTGCATTATGACATAAGGACATTTTCGCTATTTACAACATAGACAACGCTCCTTGCATATGCCTGGAAAGCGCACGCAAACCATGTATCCGCCACCATAAACGAAGGAGGCAAAACAGGAAATATTATATTCACAGGCATACAATGTGTACAGCGAAGATGCCCCACAGGACACCTGTTCGAAGCACAGCTGCTGGATTTTATGTTGGTGGGGATGGAGACTGTCGAACTATCGTGTTTGTGTTCTTACGGGGATATTTTACTATCCTCCCGTAAACAACAACTAATTAATGCAAGATCCTGGGAAGTGGGATCGCAATCCTAACATCTCGTCGTATAGTCGAGATCGGAGTGTATATGAAAACACGCAAGCCTCGTGCACCGTTGATTATTTCTGAAAAAAACCTAATACTCATTTCTCGACTATCGCGAACAAAGACGCACAACGCGTGCCCCAGGGGAGTGGACACAAGATATTAGGTTGCCGGCGAGCCAGATGTTAGTGTGACGGGTTGGCTTTGAGTCCACCACACCCTCTCCTCCTTACCTCACCCGGCTCAGGTGTCAGGACGGCCTGAGGCAGGCCTGGTCATTTCTGAAAAGACCTAACACTCATTTCTCGACTGTCGCGAACGAAGACGTCCAACGCCTGTCCCAGGGGATTGGACACAAGACAGAAAGTTGCGGGCGAACCAGTTTATAGTGTGAGGGATCGGCCTTTAGTCCACTACAGACTTTCCTCCCTACCCCACCTAGCTCAGGTGTCAGGACGACGTGAGGCAGGCCTGGTCAGTTTGTCAACATGAGACACACACAGCAGGTGCTAGGTGTTTATGAGGGCAGCTCCGGTTTAGCGTTTGTCAGAACCTCAACGAAATGGGGTTCCCCTAACCGGGACGACTGCAAGGGGTTGGTGGAGAGAAGGGGCAGACGTCCAGGAGCAGGGCGACGAGATCCCATTAGTCGTCTTTGCCGTCATCGTGAGACAGCCGTTTGGGTCACCGCAGGGTGCCAGCGATCATCTCATCCACATGAGGCTGCCGGTACATGGAAACAATTATGACCCCATCGTCAACACCAAGGTTAACCAGTAAACAGAGACGACAACATGACCTCCAAGTTCTGTGGCGTCTAACATGCCCTCAGCGCCACCGTTCCGAAGACGAACCCACTGTCTGTCCATGACGGCTTGCCGAGGAGCGCTTAGTCGACAGGAAATTAAGAGTGAACTCTGCGGAACAGAATCCACTCTTAACAAATACGGCCAGGCAGAACTGCGTATTCGATCCCATCATATTTAGTCCCATTTTCTCGGCCATGCACCCAGACACCTATGCCGGTGGGTTATCAGGAATAGCGTCGACTCTCAGACAGATGGGCAAATGCATGCAGGTGCCCATGTTAGTCCACAAAGTCAGCGGTCACAAACTCTTGTTCGTGGATGAACAGACAGGCCGTGGAAATGATTAAGTTCATTCAACCGACAGTGACTATGCCGGGTCACACCGACACTTACCTCAAAGGGGTCGATTGAAAGGCTAACGACCTGTCCTGGGGGGACCTCAATATTCCAGATGCAGTCCTGATCTGGCATTTGGGTATGCGGATAACCGGGGCTACTGAATTTTCCCCTGTCTGCTTTCATGCTGCCACCGCAAACAGCTATTTTGTAAAAATAAATCAGTATAGTCAGTGAGTTAGTGTGATGTTGCCCCTTTTTTGCTGGCGGGAGTAGGGATAATATTTTTGTTATTAGATCACAACTGTGCTGCATCAAATTACTAAATAATCTCATTTCATAGTTCTAAAAAACCAAATGAGACTCATCTAAATTTATTTAAAAGCACTTATAATTCTCAAACTTCTAATGCTGCATAGCGAATAGTTTGTTCGATTAGTTCGCATCGTTTTAGAAATAATCAAAGAGTGCTCTCGTAAAGGTTATAATTTAAGATCGCTTGAGGAATGAATAGTCATCACAATGATAATGAGGATTTAAGCATTTCATGCCAATTTGTCGAACCATTATTACTCATCCCTAGAGACTGCATTTCATGCTGCTCATACATTACTGGGATTGTGTAATCAATAAATAACCTGACGTTAAAGAAGTAATCATAATTTAGTTGCGCATATATTCTAGTGCTTTGCCGCCCCTACGTAAATGAAGGGCAACATATTATTGAATTAGTCCTTCACGAAAAACTAGACTTTAGATGGGACATCTGAACCACACACCGCCTTGGAGACTCACGCGTCACTCCTTTTGATTTCGAATAGTGTGTCATCGCATGTATTGTGCGCAGTTATCGGAGGCGACTTGAGAAGCGGCCGCATAAGCCCCTACAAATCCGCTTTAAAAATTAGTCCGGAATGACGCAAGTCTGTCATATTCCTTGGAAGCCAGGGAGAAGGATAAGGACTGCTTTCGGTGTGTCATAATACAACTTATCCCATGTGAATACTTCAATTTAACAGCAATCATTTCAACACACTGTCGGGACAGCACTAGGCGGTGGCAGGGTAGGGGGTGGAAAAATCACACTTTCTGGTGGGAACAACTGTGAGCCATAACTTCTTCATATATAAACGCCATAAGACACCTACCTTTGTTTGCACGGCAAAAAAGCTTCCTGGCATCCGAGTACAGTAGGTGGGCTAACTCATGAAATGTCAACCCAAATTTCGAAGTGCGTTCTTCTTTCGAAAAGATTAATTACGTACGGTTGTAAAACTCGTCCGACTGCAACATAATTCTATAATATTTTAGTTGCCTCAGGATGTCGGCTTTCGAATGAACTTCCTTCCGGCTGCATGGAAAGACAATATTCTATAAAAAACGACTGCTTATTTAGCGTGAATTCTTCTCATTGATTTTCAATGCCTTTAAAATTATAATTATTTTTCATGGAAAACATGCATGAAAATATCCATTTTTTCGCTCATTTGGTGAACAATTACATTTTCATCTAATTTTATAGTCGAAATAAGGGTATCGTTTGGTTTTCAAAAACTTTTCCAATTCCCGTATAATTGTGAACCCGCACTACCGTTACGGTTCGATTCAAGATTTTCAAATTACAAGCCGTATATTTTCCGCGTACGGGAATCACACGTTTCTCTATGATAATAAACGGTGACCATATACGGTTCTTGAAATGTAGCAGTTGAATTAGATCCATATTGTTAAATTTACAAACCACATTAGTAGATGCAGAGACATGACGATTTATTAACGGCCATTTAAAGGTATTTAAAAGTCCCAGACTTAGAAACTTTTTAAAACCCAATTATGTCCCTCCTTCGAGAAAATAATCAGAATAAGACGTAATTATCTACCGAATGAGTGGAAGAATGCACATTTTCATGCATGTATTCTATGAAGTATAATTTGAATTTTAAAGGTATTGGAAATTTATGAGAAAAATTGATGCTAATTAAGTAGTAATTTGTTACAGAGTGTACTTTTTGCATGCAGCCGGAAGGAAGTTATTTTTAAAGTCGGAATCCTGAGGTAAATGAACCATCACACAATTATACTGCAGATGGAGTAGTTTTACAACCCTACTTAATTATTCTTTTCGATACAAAAAAGCAAATCGAAATTCCTGTTAACATTTGCTGAGTTACCTCACCCACTCTACATATTGACAGGAGATGAGAATGTGTAGGGCACTTGCAGGCAGGCTACATATCCCAGTCATTCATCGCGCCCAGTCCAGACACGCCCGATATTGTCCGAGCTCAGGAGTGGATAATGCGAATACATTTAAATAACGTCTCAACTGCAGGAGGGAGTCTGCTTCCTTTTATAAAACCGGATTTGAGTTGTCCGCAGAGTCAGTAGTCTAGTGCATTTGAACTTACTTAATGCACAAATTGCGGAAGATACCCAAAGGCTATTTCACCGTCTGGTTAATTACATATTCACGCATTAATTATATCATTAAATAAGATAAAGCAGTAGGAAAAGTTGAAAACTCGACTCACCTGTACATGTCTTGCCGTTTGGATGGAGATTGTATCCACGATGACAGCGACACTTGTAACCGCCCGGAATGTTGACGCAGATATGCTCACAGCCGTGATTGGTGGTCCCGCAGAGGCCAATTTGTTCAGGGGATACTAATACCAAATGGCTTGTGTTTACTATAGCAATACAAAATATTTTGCGAATCTTGCTTTCACATTCACCTTCCTACGCACTAGCTTAAAATCGAAGATTTGACGAATGGCAGTCTGATTTAGCTGTAATCCGGTTTTTTCCCTATGAAGATACCGTGCGGTGCATTATGTAAGGAATGGATTTTAGCTTCGAATCTTATATGCAGGCAATTCCTGACCACTGTGGACTGCGCCGGTGTGCAAGTCATTAAAAACATGCGTGGAGGAAAAATGACTGTTCCGTTCATTGCTATGCAAAACGTGATACTTCTTCTGTAAAAGTAGCGATAATTATATTTAAAAAATGCGGCAGACGCACGCCTATCCACTAGAATCAAGGATCAAAGTGGTTCAGAACAGGTTTACCTCGTTTAAGAGAACACAACAGTAAGAGTGTCTGCTTAGGGCACTGATTCGAGTTCATTTCACCGTCGTTGAACCAATCGCAACATCAACCACCGCCTAAATCCACAAATACAATTATTTGCATGCGAAAAATACCACGGAAGTCATCTGTGCTGTGAACGCTCATGCCTTTGTGTTTCTGTTACCAGATGGTGATTATATTTGTGATTGGTTTAATGAACATATAATAAAGTTCTTCATCTCGAACAGAGTGGTTGTAGATTGGAATGCCTTGCCTGAGCATGTTGTTATGTCGGGATCCGTAGATACTTTTAAGCGAAGGCTAAATCAACATTGGAGTGCGAACCACAATAACGCCGATCTACCGCCACCTTGATAGCCAATACTGACAATTTAGTGTTATGACGATGTTACTACCAAAATTTAAGTAACACACATTTATGCAATTTATTAATGTAGGCCACTTCGTACACGCTGCTCGCATTCACCACGATGCCTGTAGACTAAAAAAATTTCTTATTTTTCCGTATCCTAAGTTTGCTTCGACTGTCCGCTGTCTTTCATCCACAAAGCAAGTTATTGTGCCTCTAAATTCTGTTAACGCATGACATTTTGTTCATCCGTACAGTTTGCTATTCCCATCGCATTTCTTTCATGTTACTTCCTTTCCATTTCCTCCATATACTTCCTCTGCATATAACCAATAGGGATTTCAAAGGTCCACACCTACTTTCCCTGAAATATGCTGATACTGATACTGATAAGCCTGAAATGGCCTTGCACCAGTCTTCTTTCATCGTTGTCAACAGCGAGGGTATTATAAAAGTACCTTCTGATGAGCTATTTAACTACACAGATCAACACGTTGGACGAGTAACGCCGTTACCGAAATCGGTCTAGAAAACATCACGACAAGTTTATGACTATAAGTTCAGGTCAGAAACGCGACCACACAAAAATCCAACCAATTTTAACTTCGGTCACTAGTATGATAACAGCGCCACAATTAATCGCCTTAAGAAGCAAAAACGCGAAGATCAGTAATGAATTACTAATGGGCTATTGTAGGAGGCGAAGAAGAATTTGAAAAGCCTGTCTTTTTAACGGCTCTATAGGTATAGGAATATGTGTAAAAGAAGACAAATGCGTCAACACTGGGACGGTAGGTTTATTAACCTGAGCTTTCGAACTCGAACAAGGAGTTCGGCATCGGCGACTGATGTTTTGAAACAACGCGTAAATAACTACAGAGCCTTTCCGTGAGGGGGGCCGGCGATTGCGTCAGTGTTTAGGCCTGGTTCGCGCTATCTGGCTCAGGATGGTCCCACGGCGTGGTGACGTCGTTTGACCCTGGCGGCGATGTGAGTCGGGCCACCAGGCTGCGTGGAGGTAGCACGTGATAACAAGGCCGGGGGTGGGTAAGTCGATATGCCTATTGATGGAGTTGGTGTCCGACACACACGCCTCCAGCAGCTTCCCGCCCCGTTTTGTTGCTGCCCCGCGCCAGTATCCGCGGTTTGGCGAAGTCAGACTGTGTCAGACACAACGCCATCAATGGGCATATCGACTTACCCCCCCCCCGATATCGCGCGTCACGCCCATGCAGCCAGGTGGCCCGACTCACATCCCCGCCAAGGTCAAACGCCGTCACCACACCGTGAGACTATCCTGGAACAGATTACTCGAAACAGATCCCCCCTCTCTCCCTACACTCAAGTAGACTATATAATCTTTCCCACGTTGTTGCACTCCGACAGTGTCCGACGATAAACTCATTTTGGTGTTCAAAGGCCACAGCCCCAGTAATTGTGCTTTTGCCTTCTTTTCAACAAAAACCTGGGATGTGCATATTTCCTTCCATTCATTTTTTTACCTAACCGATTGCAAGGCTGTATAAATGACTAAATTTTGCGCTGACTAGGTGGTCACATTTCAAAGGACGCGTAATTCGTGGTCCATTCTGACGAAGGCCATCTTTGTTTCAAAATAGCAAGCATCGCTCTACATGATCCAGCAAACTCCCAACTGCAATGAATAACTTGAGATTAATCGGGCGTGTATGCGTGGATAAAATCCCAGCTTGAGCAAAGTACGAATCCTGTCGATTACACAAATCGTTACTACAGCGAGCTCCAGACGCTTACCTTTCTCGAAGCTGGCAGCGAATCTTTGACTTCCGAGCACACTGTCAGTGGTGAAACGCACGGTCACCCTGTTAGACGTCGATCTGATCGTTGCCGGTATGTCAAGGCCACAAAGCTTGCGCAGAATGGGCGAAGATTCCGAAGGACCATCGAAGATTTCTAAGTGATTGTATGAGCAGTCCGATTGCTCCTCAAGCTATGAAATATTAAAATGTGCAGTAAATAGCTGTTGTCGGTAGGTGACAAATATGTACGTCATTGTGGTTCAAAAGGAAATGGTCTAACAACTTCCTAGTGAAGTAGTTGATTTAAATTGTGATTTTAGCAAACATTTCGAGATGATTTTTTATGGATTGAATACCCCCTGCACCGCTGCCCGAGCGGATCGTTAATAGCTTCTATTCCGTATTAACTTACTTAGAATCGCATTGGTCATCCAAACGCCTGTAGGTTTATCCAAACCATAATCTGCGACTCACTAACTCTTCTGTCCTACACCTATCGCAAGGCTTTGCCGACGGTTATTCATTAAAACATTTCACAACATAACTGTCTCGTTTATATATATAAACATATATAGCAACAAGGAGGGACGACAGAGAATGCGAGTCGATTGATAAATTACTGTTTCGGGCTTACTGTGCCTTCATTCAGCCAATCATAACCCTGACCACCAGCAGCTGAGACCAGAAGCACAAACACACACACAGACACACCTAGCGCAGTTGACCCACCACTGAGGTCTACCAGATGGGCCATAAGCTCTTCATCGAACCGAAGTTCATCAGTGCCTCGCCACCTGTAATTTTATATTGCTGCAGATCGGGTATTTATTCAATCGGGAATGAGCGCACACCGATCTATTTGCTTCCCGAAACCAACAAGCAACGTATGGGTAGCACAAGTCAAGCCAATGACAAAGGGAAATCAAAAGACCGATGCGCACCTATTCCTGATTGAATAAATACCTGATCTTCAGCGACATATAGTGACAGGTGACGATGCACAGATAAACGTCGTCTGATGTAGTGCTTATGATCCATCTGGCAGACCCCAGTGGTGAACCAACTGTGCCATTGTGTCTGTGCATATGTTTGTGTTTCTGTCAAGTAGACGTGTAATCCTCACTGTTATGTATTATATATGGTATGTATCCTATGACACAGCGACCGTTGTCGGCAGTAGCAAGCTGGCGGGTGGACAGACTGAGATCGAGCGAGATCCTAACCACAACAGAGAGGGTAGTACTCTTACCAGACGTATTTATATACCTCACATTCTAAGGCTTATGATGTATTGATGATCGGTAAAGACCGTGTAACAGCCCTCTGCGTCTGGCCTGTTGCACTCTTAACGAGCCGCTTACGTAATTCATATATATATATATATATGCATCGCGTTCATCATCCCCCGAAGAAGACGAAGAAGAAGATGGGGCGAATTCATGGACCGAGTTATATTTGTACTGACGTTTCGGAAAACCTCTCGTTTCCATCATCAGAATAATGCATTGACTGTTCCTGCTGGTCTTGATTGCGTCAGCCTTGATACCTGCCTGGTATTATATCCGTGCGCGAGGCACGAACTTTGACCTGCCCGTTTGCCGCCGATTAGCGTTGACCTCTCCACGATTGACCGCCGGTGAGCTCCTGCCACTAATGACCCCTTTTCGACCGTCGTAATTGTTGGTGAGCCAGCATGTTTGTCGGACTCCCCCTCGTCACTCAACGGACTGAACAGTTTTTGGGGCTCATGTGAGTTGATCTCTGCCTCGTGGGTGTTGCGGTGAGGTGGCGTCGCATGCTGGTCACATGATCCCCGGCCGGCTTCTCTCCCACTTTCTGCTGACATCGGCTGTCGGCCACGCGTCACTTTGCTCGACTGTCCTGATGGCCTTGTCCGCACTGACTCGAGCCTTGTACGTAGCGCCTGATAGGCGGGATGCAGATCTATGGCTCTGTTGAGTGTGCCAGTCGAGGACCAACTTTCGAGCACCAGTCTGCTCATCTTATCATTGGCTCGGCAGATTACCCTTGCCTTTTCAAAGGCGAAATTGTGGTTCTGCTGTTTGACGTGGCCATAAACCATAGACAGCAGGAACAGTCAACGCATTACTCTGATGATGGAAACGAGAGGGTTTCCGAAACGTCAGTACAAATATAACTCGGTCCATGAATTCGCCCCATCTCCTTCTTCGTCTCCTTCGGGGGATGATGAACGCGATACAATATATGGACCTCGAATCTTTACCCATATCAATACAAATATGCATATATATATATATATATGTTGAAGATAGAAGGCTCGTCGGATAAAGTCGAGTTGTACTCGTGAATTTTCGAGCTGGTGACACCAACCCGTCGTCAGACAAAATAAACAGAGGAGAAAGTTTAAAAGAAGACGAAGGCACGATCACTGGGACACTAGATTTTTTCGCCTGAGCTTTCGAACTCGAATTGGGGTTCATCATCAGAGACTGCTTGAGTGCAGTAACGTGTGAACATTTATATCTTGGGGGGGCGGAGGTGACTACGTCCGTGCCTAGGTACGGTTTGTGCCGCCTGGTCCACGATGGTCCCCCGGCGTGGTGACGCCGTTTTTACTTCGCGACGATGTGAGTTTCGACATCTGGCTGCGTGGGCGGAGCGCGTGATAACACGCAGGCAAATCGATGTGTCTGTTGATAGAGTTGGTGTCCGACATCCATGCCTCCAACAGTCTTCGAGAGCCATTCGAGATGACAAAGTAAAATGATCAGACCAAATTGGTTCCCGTGACAGAGCAGCCACTGACAGACAAGCAACTAATATATGAAATGGACTGGACACACAATTAAGCTAGGATCTGTGGCGGGGTAGTGGAGGGCAAACTGTTGCAGTTCCTTATGTGGGAGGGTAGGTGTAATGACGATAAAATGGGAATACGGACAGTGAACTTAATGTTCGTCGATCCGGCGTGCGGGCAGAAGTCAGTGGGCCAACGTAGAGGTGTTAGGAATTGCAGTTGCAGTTCGCTGTGCATGGGGTAGCGGGTGGCGAAACAGTGCGATTATACGTCGTCCAGTATGCATTAGCGGTTGTTGTTAGGTCGTGGACGCAAGGCAGTGAGCTGGGCACATAGATCTTCATTATGAGCGTCCAGATCGACATGGAGATGAATGCTGGAAGTGTTGTAGTGCCAGGTCTCGATAAATTCACGAGGCTGTTGGGTGTTTGCCATGGCAACAACTTCAGTTCCTTCCCAATTAAAGCCATGGTCGCATTCAAGGACGTGTGTAAACACGAGTGACAAAGGGTCATGTCAACGGATGCCTAGTTTATGTTCGTTTATACGCGTCCCCATTCGACGACCTGTATGACCGGCATAATCGCCAGAATAGTTAGCACAAGGAATTCGGCAGAGGACATTGGTTTGCTGCTCTTTGGATATAGGTTCTTTCTTATAGGGCAGTGCTGCGCGCAGGGAGGACGTCGGCTTTTGGACAATGAAAATACCAAACCGGTTTAACTATCTGGCGATCGCTTCGGAAATGCCCTGCATGTAGGTTAGAGAGAAGAATTTCCGTACTTCGGGTCTCTCATTAGAACCAACGCCTTGTAGTTGTCTCCGATGTCTGGGACAATTGTTCACTAAGCTGACCGGGGATCCGTTGAGCCGGAATAACCGGTACAAGAAATCGAGTTCTTTCTTAAGTAGATCACTGCTGTTGCTTTAACGATAGGCTAAGTAGAAAAGAGTTCGGACACAGCTCCGTTTATGAGCCGCAGGATGGTTGCAGTCATAATGAAGAATGACGTCAGTACTAAAGTCTTTTCAGTAAACGCTCATTGTAATGCCGCCATCACTGAACGTTTGTATAATAACGTCTGGAAACAGAAGAATGCTTCCTGTCGCCTTGCGAGTTAACTGGATAGCCTTGAAGACGCTATTCAGACTCAGATGCAATTGCTTAATTTCGCAGGTTTTCATGATAGCAAACGTATAATCTACGTATCGGAACCACATTTTTGGTTTGAAGGTCCGCATAACTGCCTCGTGTAGTTGTTGTACTACCAGTTGAGTTAGTAGACCTAATATTTGCGAGCCCATTGGTGTACCCCTAACCTTCCCGACGAGCCTACTATCTGCATCATATTATCTCGGAACGCACACTACTTCAGCTATTAAATATCTACATATGTATCGACATGCGTAAAGATTCGAGGTCCAGACATTGTGTCGCGTTCATCATCTCACGAAGAGGACGAAGAAGAAGAAAGGGCAAATTCATGGACCATATTGTATTCGAACTGACGTTTCGGAAACCTCCTCGTTTCCATCATCAGAGTAGCGTAATTGTTGCACTTGTTGGTCTCATAAAAGATTGCACGAACAACAACGTGCAATCAACCGCAAGGACAAGCTGTATTTGGTCTATGGCCACATAAGAGAACTGAACCACGATTTTGCCTTTGAGAAAGCGAGGGTAATTGGCAGAGCCAATGAGAAGATGGCCACACTGGTGCTCGAACGTTGGTCCTCGGCTGGTACACTCAACCGAGCTATAGATCTAAATCCCGCCTACCAGGCGCTGCGTACAAGGCTCGGATCAGTCCGTACAGGACCAGTGAGGCAAACGAACACGCGGGACCGAGAGTCAACGCTCACGGAAAATAGCGGAATTGGGGGCCAGAGGTCATGTGACCAAAGCCGAACACTGTCTCACCGATGCGCCCGCGAAGCTGAATGCTGCTCACCTGAACAGCAACGACCGATCAGTCCACCGGCTGACGTGAGAGAGGCCAAGCGGCACGTTGATTTGACCACAATTACGCCGACCCCAAAGGTAGCAAAGGTCACGCAGGCCTGTCAGCGGTCAGCCCCGGGGAGGTCTAAGCCAGTCAGCGGCAAACAGGCAGGTCAAAGTTCGTGCGTCCAGCACGGCTATAATACGAGGCAAGCGGCAAGATTGAACAACTCACGACCGGCAAGTTTAACAATTACGCTACTCTGATGATGGAAACGGGGAAGTTTCCGAAACGTCAGTTCGAATAAAATATGGTCCATGATATCGCCCTCTCTTCTTCTTCGTCTTCTTTGGGAGATGATGAACGCGATACATATGTATATATTTATTGTCGTAAAGTTGTCCGACATTCAGGTTGCGAGACCTGGTGGTCCCGCTGCGGTTGAGCAGTCGTCAACCCACCGATCGGATAATGGAGAAGGTCGCATCTAACAGAACGACGAATCCCTGTCTCTTGTGATTAAAGCGTTAAACAATGACCGCAAGCACACGTGTTTGAACCTCAGCTGCGAAAAAATCAGTTTTAGTTGTCTCCTCTTACGCTAGTGGCAGGCAGCATGCTACAGGTTTGATTTCCGTAGAAGTGACTGCTGCTGTTGTTTTGTTTGGTTAATAGAATGTATTTGTATAATAATCGGGGGGGGGGTAGCTGCACTACTACTATATGAACTTACTCCAAACGTCACGAATGAGAGAACAACGACAAATCCAGCGGAGACTTCAATCTTCCAGACGCACTGTTTGTTTGGCAGGTAGTTGCTTGGATATCCGGGGCTGGTGAAAACGCCTTTGTCCGCTTTCATGCTCTCACCGCAAACAACTGATGTGCAAAAATAAATCAAAACATTTTGCGATTTTGCCTCTTTCAAACCATATTCTCATCATTTGCTATTAATTTCGGTGCACCGTATCAACTAATCAGTGTATTTTATAGCATCATACATTCATTTAAAGTCCTCTGAACGAACTGTTAATTAACAAACTCCTATGGCTGCATGGCAAATGTCATTCGTACTAGTAAATCATAACGTTTAAGAAACAAGCGACGAGTGTCCCTTTATGAGAACTAACTGAAGGGCATCATGGCGTCCCTTAATATCTTAACACTTTGCTGAACTATAATTAATACTCCAGCCAATTTGAGTAATATATCCACATCGAAAAACCATTTTGCAAGTTTGTAAACAATTTTTGAGTTCAGCCACTGACTGTATATGACTAATATTCTGATGCATCGGTAAAATCAATAGATGTTTATTATTCTGAAATCGGAAGTGCTTCAAACGAAACATTTTGCAGGATTGTTTCGGAATGTACTCACTGTCGCCCCTCTACGTTACTAGACGTTCATCAGAAAATAAATGAACGTCAAAGTGGTATTTAGTGCAAAATTGTCCAGTTACATTACTTCACTTGACAGACATTACTAAAGTTGCATAATCTATAAATGATCATCCGTTTGATAAATAATCATTAATTAGTACGGCCAGAAACTTTGCGTCATCTTACCGTGAACGCTCCTTACAGTGCATGATCGATCTCATAAAATGTTGACCGAAACTCTTAAATGTGTTTTCAATTAGAAAGGATTTTAAAAGTTGGTTTGTACTATTGCTTATCTTGCGGCAAAATCCTATAGTATTTAGGACTTGACAGGATGCCGGCGTTTGAATGCACTTCTTTTCGATCTCCTGCAGAAAACACAATCGGTGAAAATCGGCTACTTAAGTAACATAGATTTTCCACACCGAATTTTTATGATCTCATAAACTCGAGTATAGTTTATGGAAACAATGCAAAAAACATGCTTTCTTTTACTCGTTTGAGAAGAGTTCACATTTTCTTTATATGTTATACCAAAATATAGTGTATATTTAGGCTTCGAAGAAGTTGTTCAATTCCCGAATAATTGCTAGCCTTATCAGTCGTTGCATTAGCGATTTTGGCCTACAAGATGTATGCCGTCCGCGGAAGAAAAATCAATTATGTATATTTGCTTTTAAGAAAATACTATATAGAGTTCATAAAAGTTTGCCACCAATGTGGAATATGTTGTACATTTCATAAGACGCATTGGTAAGCAGACATGTACGTTGCTGCATATATGGACATTGCATGGTCTTAAAACTCGCATAACGCATATATTTTGGCGGCAATCATTGTAACCGTAAATTTATCGCCGTGACGTGGTGTCATGTTTGGTTGAATCGACTCATATGACCCAAACGGTCATATGCATTAGAAAAAGTGTCCAAGAAATTACTACCTGTTTTTAAAGAGGAAAAACAATTCCTCGTACGTCTATCACGAAACACCTCCTAGATATCAGTCATCGCGCTGACCGCCAAGCATCCTTCCAAGAAGTTGTTTAGACACGACAGCTCGGATATTACGCCACTTGGAAGCAGACTATATTCGGCGAAGGAAGCGTGACCTTTACTTAAAAACGTGTGTCAACCTCAACTTGCCCTGGTAATCGCCAGCTATTTGTTGTACGCACCCCATCAGCGTGCTTGATCGTAGTTTTACACTACCATAGCATTTATTTGTGTGTGTGGTTAACCATGACATTGACGTTTTGTATTATTATTTTCTGCGGTAATTCCAATATCCTTATCTTTCTCATTCGCAATATTTGACAAGCAGCGACAGGTTACAGTTTATAAGCCGTAATGAAATTTGTAAGGCTAACTAAATTCTGCTATGTATGTCTGTTCCAAATTCATACTAAGGACGTAGGGCTCCAAATAACTTAATTCCTCTATATTCACGTGCGAAAAGGCAGTTTCTACTGAATTATTTTCACAAAGTATAAAGATGAATTGAACCTTTTTTGGCAGTTGCTTGTATTTTTTTACAATAACCTAGTTTTTAGACATTACATCTTTCGCACGTTAACTTAATCCTTTTTTCAACTGGATTTTTAGGTTACGGTTTTTATGGAGGAGTCTGTGTGCACCGAGCAATAACCTTGCTAAATTATATTGATTTTTTTCTGTGCAAATTTAAATTGCTATATGCTTCTTATTCGTTTTCAGTGCATGTAATGATGGTTTGCAGGTGACTAGCTGTCGCGGAATTATGCTGTGTATGACAGTCTTAAATCTTGATGCAAAAATAATGAACGATTGTATTTTTTTCTACTTGTAACTTTCACACTCAAATTACACAAGCCCGACGTTAGTAGAGACAGCAGCTCTCACATAGAAAATCGCAGACAATCAAGTCCGACTTTCATATATGCAAAAGTGGCAAACGTAGCCAAAAACACAAGGTGTACTAGTCCGCAAGTGGACTTGCGGTGATTGCAAAGAAATTCCTGTCAGCAAATTATGTATATTAATTGACTACTCCGCAGTAATTGGTGAATTCTAGCTCGGGTATTTATATACACACCTTTGGACCGAGCCTAAAAGCCTTATTCGAAAGGAATTCACCGCAAGTTTGCACATCAGCTTCCCCGAAAATTAAATAACCCAGAGTGGAACGAGAACGCTGAGGGCCCTGATGAGTCGAAAGACCCGCATGTCGGTGCCTTTAGCTAGCACAAGGACTGACAGTATAATAAGCCACTTGGTATTTGTAGACAACGGACAGGCCACCGCACATAAATGATGTGTTTAATCAGAAGAAGAATCGATCGCTGGAACAAGGGCCTTATTCGCCTGGCGTTTCGGATTCTCACTTGACTTCATCACCAGAGATAGTGGCAGAAATAGGTGACTCGTGCACAGGCAATCACAGTATTTATAGGATGCAGTCGCTATGCTACCGCATACCTATTGCAATCAACCGCGATCCCCTTCACCAAGGATGGCTGCCCGCTGGTGCGCTAATTGCTTGATGGCCGGCATGCAAGTTGGCAATTGCTGAAATCTCATCACCCGTGTTGGATGCTGGCGTGATGATTGCTCGGCCGTCTGGCTCACGTGCTTGCGCGCTCCTCGAGTGGTCAATTGCTTTGGCCAGTCTATGCCTCAGCACGGAATATTAAGTAGGGTTATCGTTGCACTTGTAAATAGACTGTTTTCCCGTGAACCATGACTCAAGCAACACGCGGCACGCGCGATTATCCCCTCTAGCAAGAATTTCGGCCTCATCGAACTTGAATGTGTGGCCGGGTCTCGTCAAATGGGCCGCGACCTGAGAGTTAGCATCATTTCTCCGTTTCGCTGCCATTTGTTCGGTAATTCGCGTTCGGAGCAGTCTTCCAGTTTCTCCGACACAGTTGCTTTGTCCGCAAGTGCACCATATCCGTCAAACGACTCTAGATGTTTTTTGCCGTGGCAGTGGGCCTTTTGGTCTCATCACCTGACGCCTCATGGTGGCCTCCAGTCTGTGTGCAACTCGAATGGCCAAGTGGCGCAAGAAGGCGGCTAACGGCCTTGGAGACGTTTTTGATGTACCGGATCGTTCGCTATAATTTGGGGTCGGCACGGTTCTGTCTCTTGTCTCGTTTGCGCATACACCGGTTGACGAAGTTGCGCGGGTAACCATTTTCCCTGAAAACCCGTCGGCAACCTTGTCTTCCGTTTCACTGAAGTGCGTCTCAACACGCCGATATAGTGTCTCTAATGACGAATTCAAGTGAGAATCAGAAACGTCAGGCGAATAAAGCCCTTGTTACATTAATTGCTTCTTCTTCTTCTTCTTCTGATCAATTAGTTCCTAGAACGCACACCTTCGCTTGATGTGAGTTTGTGCGGATTCAAGGAGAATTAACAACTAATCTAGTGCAATTAGTAAGTTGTCCTATGCCCTCCCGTTATGAAATCTCTCGACTAGTGTAATTAAAGAACGTTTTGTGAATCGTCTTAATGCGTTAAGGTCTCCTCCTAGAGGCCGTAGCAGGCTCTTTTATGCTTTTTCAAGTAAACGTATTTACTACGTGCTTACGTCGGTAGTCGGCGACAAATCCGGTGCTCAATTGTCCCGCTGACCGTTTGTACTCAAGCAGCATCCTTGAACTCTCAGAAACCAACATCGGCGGCAGTTGTGATCCGCAGTAACGACCTGAGAAAGAAAGGACATTGGATTTCTAAACAGGACTGAAACGTACGCATAACACCAGCTCGTCCCTTATTATCTTGCCTTAATCAGTGATAAGATTTTTGCTACGTGACTAGCTTGCAAGTCTGTGACAATTTTCGCAGGCAGGACGACTTACTTGATGTGCAGTTCACATAACTTTTTAAACATGTGTTCGTAGACAAAGGGTTAACTTTGCTGTGATACTTAAACTTTAAATCAGTTCGGTGCCATCACGACAGGTTCGCGAACCCGGTTTTATACATTTGGAAAACCTGGTTAAAAGGATTCATCCATGTCTGTAAGAACGGCGTTCCGACAAGTGTATGGAGAGGTACCGGTCATGTGAAGAAAAAAGAACACAGGTTTATGGTGTTAATGAGACATATTGAAAACTATGACATACGAAATAAGCGAAAACGCAATTACCCCGTCATCTGGTTAAAAGCATTCAATATACCTTCGTTGCCTGCGTTGGTACATTCACACCTAAAAGCCAATCAAAATCCTATTTTGCGAGTTCCGTACGAATGGTGTTCGCCGACCTCTTCTGACTATTGAATCGAAAACAACATCGACGATCCATTTGCTTCCCGTAATAAACAAGCCCCCCGAATGGGTGGCAAAGGTCGTGACCATCTGTCAAGCTGAATTCGGACTGATGGACACGGAGCACTTCATGAAAGTGTCAGATCGCAAAAAAGAGAGGGAGGGGGATTCCCGACTTTAAACCTAGCTAGAAAGCAAACCCAGACGATGTGTGCTTGAAACACAGCAGCTTATTCTTTTTTGAGCAGAACGCCGGGCGATCGACCATAAACGTTCCTGTATTAAATGATGAAATAGCAGGCAAAATACTGATATAAACGCTGGAAAGTTTGCAGTAAATAGCATTTCTAAAATGTCAATGAATCACAAACGAATCTTTATCTAAATGCTCCTGCACTTATGATCGGAACAGTGTTTTATGATTTGGCAACCAGGAAAAATGAAGCTTGTTGATGTCATTTGGCTACATATTCGGGGGATTATCAGTTTAAAAGGCTTCTGAAGATGAGCACGTTTCAGATGGTAACCATTCTAGGACGGTACGGCGACTTTTTATGATATCGAGCAGGCGACTGCCATCATGACCAAAGTAGCAGAGTTGACACTGCCGACACGTGAAGTATGAATGCTGTTGAACTTTTAAGAAGTATGTGCCCCAGGCAAAAACCAAACTTATGTGCTGCTAGTTGGACCTCGTATAGCAGGAGTGTGATGCGATAATCTTTTGCGTATTTGAAGCTGCATTCTTCCGATATTCGTTCCATCAGTTGACGGAATACATCATTTCTACAGGCTAACAGTGAGCACTTTAATCTTAGCAATTTTTTAGTGTTAAAACGTTTAAAGCCTACAACAGTGATATTTTAGACGTCAATGGGACAGCCGGCTAAACGCCTTCCTGACAAAACGAGCGCAGGTGATATTGGTGGTACGTGCTCCAGACACTTTCCCCTTATACCGTGATGGCATGAGTCCAGACAAGGCTCACCTCGCATAATCCAAGCTCTTATGTCGAAATTTGGAGGCCTTACATAGCAAAACCTCACAAGCTCTGCTTCTGTGAGTGGCCAATAGGTGGCACCTACGACAGAAATCTATATTCCATGGATGTTTTTGCAGATTTTGAATATTTCATATTGACATAACTCAGCGCCTTGATGGAATTTGAACTCACAACAGCTAGGGTACAGCTATAATAAGCTAAACGCTCTAGCCAACTGAGCTACAATATCTCCCGGAAGATGTGAGTTTAGTCGCATTTGGGCTAAGTTACCCGCCTAGCCTACCGCAACGTCTGAAATCCACCAAATCTGATACAGTAAACTGATTGCCCAATAAAATTAAAATTTCTCAGTTACATGAAATAATGAAATTAATGAGACGAGTCAGCTGAAACTTTGGTGGGATCCCTGTGTACGCGACGCCCTTTTATGAACAAAGTACTGCTGAAATATCGCCAGAATATTCAACAGGCGCACATTCTGACTCCATCCAGCGGCCATTAAAATACTTAAACATGGTCAAACGCTGGCTGGATCACGCAAAAATAGCTGATTTATTTGCCTGACAAAACTCCCTGACCGAATTTACATATATGTATAAAGGGGCTTTGGACTGGTCTCCCAGACTGTCTACCGGGGAACCGCGTTATTTATGTAAAAAACTGTTGTTATAACGTTCCTACTCCAGCTGCAGACTGTTACAGGGAGCTTTAGACTGTTATTAACAAACTTCATCCTAAATTGCGCGTTTTATGCGTAGATCCTCGCATCAGGAATTTTTGAATCAGGTCTATCAAACATCTAGAAGTAGACATTCATGAGAAGACGCATCTTTTACTATCTTCCTAACTTGAATACACCTCTTTATTCAGCCTAACTACTAGGATTTTTTCATCCGTTCCTCAGCTTAATAGGCAACAAAATTCACTTCAAATAGGTCCTCGGCTTATGCAAACTAATAGTTTGCGCTTTCGGGAATCTTTAATGCGATGCTGCCTACTTTGCGAGCCCGCACATTTTTACTAACAAAGGTACGCATGCCGTTTATTATATCGGCCGCAAATAAGGGACATTTAATGTCCACCTTTCTATGCCTTAAATAAGAGATATCTCGAGGAAGTCTCAATCAACATCTTGTAAAATGTATTGTCTACATAGCTGAAGGTCTCAGTAAACGAAATGTTTGAAAAATAAGGGACTTGGAGTGCAGTAAACGTCATCAACTAGCTCAGCATACCAATAAGAGGCGATTTGGAACAGTATCCATCCCTGACCTCAATATACTCCTCCACGCAGGGATTACTATTATCTGCAGGCATGATTGACTCCCGTTTGCCATTTTGCGATTGGTTTGCAGGCGGAAGCATGTCCATATTCCGGAGGGTTAAGTGGATACGTTCTGCACTGGCGGCTACGATTCGCCACCGACAGAAGAATGAATCTAAAATGGCAGACTTGAAGTTAAAACCCTCGGCATGGCTTTAGGAGAGAACTATGTGCATCTAGACAGCATACCTTGATTAGATTCAGCATGTGTCAGGGCGGCGACCTTCGAGTCCTGCCTAGCACCAGCGTACTGTGGAGACGCAAATGTGCCGGAGTATTCCAGGAGTGTTCGACCACAGGCTTGAAAAGTAAAAGGCAGTTCTACAGTATGGGACCTAGCTCATTGAGCCCGATGGTAGAAAGTGAGTTCAATTATGGAAAGTTAAAACACTACATGCTTTACTTACCCACCTAATCCATTTTGGAAAATGTTTATTCTGCGTGCTCAATATGGTTATAAATAATTTCATCGGTCAGACTTTCAACAGATTAAGGCGGAAATCTACGCTACCTTCTCCTCCGCTGGTTTCCTATGCCAATAGATGTCTGTTTTAATTTACGAGAAAAGGGTGATCTGGACTAGGGAATTTTACCAAACCGAATAAGTTGCGCGTGAAAATTGAATTTTATCACTACGTCAGTCAAATAAGCAAGAGGTAGACATGAAGATTTTCTAGAAAACCAAGCGTTTTATCAATTTTAAATGCTCAGATCTGCAAGTCGGTCTGATGGCATGCCGTGAAGCGCAGCAAAAACGCTTACTGGCAATCGTTTGTTTAGACGTTTTGAAAATCTCCTGCTCTTTTTGAAAGAACAAGGACTTACAGTGGAAATCCCTCCATCAAGTGGCAATGTCAACTTTTAGGTTAACGCTACAGTAATTTGCATAACCTAATTGCGGTAGACGCATACTCTAGGGCCGGAGCAGGCCGTAGATTAGCGGCTTTGGCATTATTTAAGTATCAATAAGGTCACTTTTTATGCATGTACAATCTTTATGCGAGCCAAAAGCAAATAAATATGGTAGAAAAGGCTCTAATGGACAGAGAAAAGTGGGTTCTTACATTTGCATCAGACAAGTTATCACCCATTTTCAGGAAGGTGAAAAGGTCGATGAAATGTCCCTACTTTTGCCTTAAGTTTGTCTTGGGAAATGTAAGTTACGCAGATATCTGTCAGCGAAACACCTAATGAATGCGCTTTTAAATGTGAAACGTATGGGTGGAAGTTTATTGATTGAGTTAAAGCATACTCATTACCATTTATTCATTTTTCTCGGAGATTAGCTCTCATAATTGGTTAAGTATAAAAATATGACTTGTGTTGTAATCTATACCAAAACCGCAGGCTGTTGAATACCCGCCATAGTTAACAATATTATTCGTAAAGGACAGTCAAGTGCAAACAGCGGAAAATAACTACTTTTAAACGTTATTCTACTTTTGCTGTTTTGTTTACTCGTCATCTCCATGGATGGGCCGTCGGTAAATCGAAACCCTGACGTTTTCGAGGTTCACCGTTATCTAAAAAAGTTGTTATTTATGAAAAGCGTACTATTGTATTTTGACATTTATTTTATGCCTTTAAGTCGCTTAACGTCGTTCAGCATTACCATCAAACTTTTGTCACTTGCTCGCCCCGGTTTGCGAATTATTAGAGGTCCATTTTGCAGTTCGGCATATTTCTTGAGATTGGTCAGGTACTATGCTGGCCGAGTTACTGAACAGCTTTACTGTTAGAATCATTAGGTGGGCATGCGAACAAAATGATCAATTCTGAAAAGGAGAATTATAAAAGATACTACACATAAACCATATCTGAGACCCACAATATTGGACGATTCGTTTTACGCCAGAATTTAAATAAAGCATGCAAATGACGGGATCAGCACGCAGTTTAGTGAAACAATTGTGGGCGAACGACCAGACGCGATTTCATTTTGATGATTACAGTGGTTATTTTGAACTCACAAAATTTATGGAATAATATTATTCCGATACAAACGCCATCACCAGTTCCAATTACGACAAAATGCTGATGTTTTTCATAAAGTTAAATGCTACGTGAGACATCTGCAATGTGGATGATGCTTGTTCAAGGCCATGTTTCACATATTATCTTGGCCGTGCCATCAAGTTTAGGAAACCGACTAATAACGCCGACTTGCGGTCAGTGGCAGATCTCATAAAATGTCAGTCGGAATTCTGAAATGCGTTAACTACTAGGGAAAATTACTTAGGAGGGCTTATAATATTGTTATTATCCGGCAAATTTCCATGATATTTTGGGCTTATCATTAGAATGACCTTGCAAATCACCATATGTATTCTTTTTTTAACACCCCTACCCAAGTAGAATGCATTGTTACATTGATGTTTGATAACATTAATAAATCGAATAAATTTGACGGGTAAAATGCACAAACATAATCCTTCTTGTACACTTCGAATAATCGCTTATGCTTTTGCTGAATGTTATGCTCGAGGAAAGTATATATTTCAGTTTTAAATAAGTTATACAATTCCCTAATAATTTTGATTTTAGTCTGGGATACCATTCGCGTTTAGCTTTCTCAGCCTATGAGATGTATATTTTTCGCGCATTAAAAGTTGTGCATTAGTCCATGCATTTCTGGGAATGCGAAGTTTACTTCGTAAACTTTGTAATTAACGTGGATGTCAAGAGGAGCACTATTTGATGTATCATCCTGTTTAAATGGAGATCGCGTCTTCTTAGAACTGTAATTATTAGGAATTTTTTAAATCGACATAATGTTTGAAGAATACATGGTTTGCTGTTTAATAAGTACGACGGAAGCATTTTTACTTATGTTGTTCATACATATACGTTGGAATCTACATGTCCATCGACAATCAATGGGATAAATTTATATTCTTCAGGTAGGCACATTCTACTGAGTGGGCTCTTTAAAGGACGTAGAAGTGACTTATTCAAAAATAAATATACTATGAAATGCGAAATATTATACTGCACGTGAAGGACTGTTCCAACGCTATGTAAGTGATCCTTTCTAATCTAAAACGCATTTCAAATTCATGGCCAGTATTTAATGAGATCGGTTACTCACCGTATGCGTACAACTATTGCGTAATTTCATACTATATTACATTTAATATTCATATGCATTAGAAAGCGATTCTTGCACTCCTTCTTGGCACATATACCTATCTGTATTTTTCAAAATTCTGAATTGTTTCTGAACCTTCTTGACACAGACGCGACCGAAATGTAGTGACCATAGTGCCTCGTGTGCTCGGAGAGATCGAGGAACATCAGTCAGACACAGCACACTAAAACGGTTATGTGAAGCGAATAGCGAGTTCAGCCCAACCAAAGCCCAGAAAATGCCGTAAGTACATACAAGCATAATTTCACTTACACGGGCATTTGTAGAGCTTGTTCACCTGCCTGAAGTCACCAGCGCTGGGTTGCGTTGCCTCTCCGATTACCGGGCGGGGACAGCACTGCTTTGGTCTTATGGTCTCGTTCTTGCCAGGCTTTGCAAAGGCATCCCTTCGGAAGTGCATAATGGAGCTATAGTCGTATTCTTCCCCGAAAGAATCCACCTCAGCACGCGTCAGCCTCTCAAAATGGCGCAGCATCCCGGGCTGAATGTTTTCTTTGATAATCTCCACGTAATCTGTCACAAGAACGGGGTACAGAACAGTATGGTAGATCATGTGTTGCAGAATGTGCGATGTAAACCACGTTGTCCCGGCGATCGTGTCTTCTTCTTCAACGTTGGACATCTTCAGATTATTAATTAAGTATGACATATACTGTTATTATATTGGGCAAACTAAGACTGATTTATGTCCCGAGTATGTGAGCTCAAACTATTAGTACTTGTTCTTTGGCATGCCTAAGCAGAGCATTCTGAACAACATTCGTTAGCTTGCGTTTCCTAAAGAAACTGGCAATCAGGTGTTAGAAATAAGGAAGGGTAAATACACATTTATAATGTGTGTCGAGAATTTTGCATGTGTATATCCTGCACAAACTCACCATCGCGGTCGGGTCGGATGTGTTCATACCAAAATCCCAAAATATGTCCAAGTTCCTGTATGACTCCTGCATCACTCTCACAGTCTGGCGCGACAGAAATGGTTTGTGGCCCGCTATTGCTCTGACGGCCGACATGCGAGCAACATCTGAAGTTATTTGAAAACAAGAAGACTCCTTTAATAGCTAACTCGTTCGATTTGTTAAATATGTCTGCAATATTTTGACTTCCTACTATGTCTCAACCACGCCTCAACTTACAACTGCAAACTGTCCAAAACACAAAAGTGAGCAGTATGGCGATTGCATCTTCTGCTTTTCCACGTTCCGCATTAATTTTACGTGGGAGAATCTATCCAGCAGAATGTTATACAATACACCAATAACAGCACTACTCTTGCGAGCGACGAAGTTCAACTCCTGCTTCACGGAGTGAACGCGGCAGTAATTATTTATATTTAAGCGAAACTACGCAGCATCTACCGCACTCTCTCTTTCCTCAGCCATTTTGTTCTGATTTTAAGAGAAGGTCAGGACGACTGAATGATGGCTCAGACGTTTCATGAGACAATTTTAGTGAGCAAAAATTAACGGAACTTGAAGTTTTGGATTAACGACTTAGGTCCTGTCCTCATTGGATCATTCGAAGTCAGGGGAAGCTCTCGTCAGACCTTCTAAGATGGGGTCAAGGCTGACCTCTGTCAGCCATCGTCTCTGCGGAAAATGGTACAAAGGATTTTGGGCGGGAAATCCCGGACGCAAATCTTAATACAACAGAAGCCCATCCAAATATGGTCGTCAAACCTATTAGACAGGCGTGGAGGAGGCGGGAAAGGCTGACACAGTCATCGGGTACCTTTTTTCTAAGTTGCTGACTAAATATTTGTAACTAAACACCTGTATCGCACGCCTCTTTTGGACAAAGGGTGTAAGTTCTAGAAAAACGTGGAGATTGACAGAAGCTGGAAAAATGTCGAGGAATGACATTCAGGTTCTATTGCAACTTCCCGGACATCCCAACAATTCCTCTACACCGTGCACTGAGACGTTCACTGAGAAGATATAGATGTCAAAAACGTCCACGAAGGTGATGGTCATACAGATCCTCGATGGCATAGTGAAACACTTCGCGTCCAGTGCGTTCACACCCAGAGGTACCCCCAGGGAAAACGGGACGAAGAAGAGCTGCATCCACGCGATGACCCCGGTTCAAATTCATGCTATATATCAGCGGAGGCCTACCGAGAAGATCGAGCAGACATCCAACGTGAAATACTGAATATAACGCAGGCCATCAAAAGCACCTGTACACATCCGGCCTGCTCTCCGACGTCGACAGGGCATAAAGCAGCCCTTCGTAGACGCGGTGGAAACGTAATCTTCGGAATGACCGCAAAGACGTCAGCTGTCATTAACGGACACCAACTGTCGCTGTCCTGTTTATTTGAATTCGCGGCCAGTTTCAGTGATAATCGCTCCAGAATCAAAGATTGTCACCCTTGACATGGACGCCTGACTACCCTGCAAAATCAGGGCGGATTGACCTGGGCAATTATGAGTGGTAGCGAACATGAAGTGACCGGGATGGATCCCAGCCACTTTTATGCTCAGGTCGACTAGCATACTGAACATTCATTTCATTTTGGGCTGATTTAAGTACAATGACGCTAGATGGACGGTTGCGGATTTAAATCCTATATTTAATGTCGTTTTAGGCACTCGTGGTTGAAGGAAAGATAGGGCAGCTACCAGAGCACATTGATAACTTCCCGCAAGAAGTGTTGTTTTTATTGAACGGTCAGGCATGATGATAAGACGTCAAAGCCAGAGTCGAAACCACCAGGTTGACTGACTAGAAGAGATCAGGGCTCGGCGGCAGTCAGGAAACGATGACGTGTGGCGGATCGATGTCATCAGCTTTCTTCTTTAAATACTTCGCACTATAAAAGAGAGCTTACATCTCGCAACGGCCTTGTAAGACACCTTCGGATTCGCAAAAGAGCTATCATCAGAGAACCATCACCTTCCCTGACGTACTCAACTTGGGTTCTCTTGAGCTTGTCTCGGTTGTGTGAGGGTGGTGGTTGAAAATTTGTTTATGCATGTCACGGCTGTGCTCATCTCCGTAGCAGTAATGTGCCTCGCCATTTAAAGTTTCATAACAGCTATTTATTACCACTATTTCTTAAGACTACACCGCCAATACAAGCGAAGAGACGAGTTCCTGAAAGTGGTCTTGAAGAAGGAGACACGATCGCCGGGACAAAGCTAATAAAACTCTTGTCCCAACGATCGTATCTCCTTCTTTAAGATAACACCACTAAACTCGTATGTATGAATTCGACCACCTTACTAGCTGTCGATATTGTACACCCGCTTGGCGTTTTAAAGTTCATTGTTGTAATAGAAATCACGGGAAGCATTAGAACAGACTTCCACAGCTTTGACATGCAGTGGCAAGATCTCTGGAACAATTCATTTGGTTTTTTTTCATTATAAGTCTTGCACAAATCTTCGTACCTGGTGCTTACTGTACTCACTGTTCTCTATTGTTATGTTTATGTTCCCTGAAAATCTGCGAGTTATGATAAGGACAGACCAGGGTGACCGATTTAATGAAATATGAGCCGAAATTTTGAAATCCGTTGTCTATTAGGAAATATTACTTTGGTGGGATTTTAACAGCCATTGTCACGCAGTATAATCCCATAATATTTTGGTATTGCCCGATCCCGTTTCTTCGAGACCCTCTGTGGAATATGCCTGCAGTGGACGAAATGACTACTTATCTAGTATGAGGTTAGACATTTATTTGTGATGACCTTATAAGTTCAAATATACCATAAAAACAAAATGGATAAACATCTGCTCACGTTCGCACTCTCGGAAGTAATTCTTGTCCCTTTGACAGTTTATACCCGATAAAAATGCATCTTCCGGTTAAATTTTGTTATCATTTTTATCTGTTTTAGACAACAGTTCACCTGTACGTCTATTTATGCTCCCGTAAATTATAGAACATCGTCCGCTTCTGCTGATAAATCTGGTTAAATATACATGATATCTTATAAAAGGCGTAAAGGAAGAAATTATTTTTCTTACGTGCAAAGTATAAGCCCTGTATATCAGAATAGTTAAACGCTAATGCAAAAGCTGATCTGGCTAAATATTTCTCGGGAACTGGTAGACGTTTGGTAACCTAAATATACTCCTTTTCGAGCATGGATTGTGAAAAGCATGTGAGTTGGTATCAAAAGAGTAAACAAAAGTACATTTTATTCATGTTTTCCCAAAAGTGTATTTGAATTTATAATCCCATCGAAAATCAACATGAAAATGCTTACTGCATATGTAGTCGTTTTTTACTAAGATCAGGCCATTTAGAAGGCCGCAAAGAGGTGCATTTGCATACCAACGTTCCAGCGAGCCTATATAACCATAGGATCATTTCTCGTAATATTAAATCTAACAACCCCACCTTAGTAACCTCTCTTAATTAAAAACGGATTTCAGCATTTTAGCTAGCATTCCATGAGGTCTGTGACTGACTGTAGATATCTCTGTATCTTGTTAACACACGAAAACGTACCTGAACTCACGTTTGCCGCCATATGGCAATTTTTTATTGGTTCCCGTCCATTTGTTTATCATGTAAGTAGCAACAACACTTACCCACATGACTCAATTGTGAAGTGAATGTAAGACTGATGATGCGACTCCCTCTCCACGAAACTGACGCAGGTCTTGCTTTCCCACGTTCGCATCGCTCTCATGAAAGTTGCCCTAGAGGAGCCTTGGTGAAATAAAAATATCTGATTAGATATAGGTTTCGTACAATCGAATATACAGATATACATGCCAGCGGCGGATGGTCATTCCTGTCTCCCATGCCTTTGGCAGTAATTATATCCTTCCCATATCATGCATTGCTGTGCAGCTGCTGGTTGGGCTCGAGAGAAAGCCAGGAAGACACAACGGAACAAGTGCGTTCCGTAAGAACGATAGGTGGGCGCACCTCTACTAACATACATATATGTATATACTGGAAAACGGGCATCCAAAGAAATTTAATTGGAAATAAGTAAGATTCTTTAGGAAAAAAATAACTTTCAATGCGTAAATTTTTGAGGCAGGTTGTTCCGCTCGTCGACTCGTCACACTTTTGGCTTACGTACATAAACAGTTAACTATTTAACCGTGTCGAACAAGTGATTCTACGGTCGTCGTAAGTCTGCACGAATGCGCATTAATGGTTTTTCGTCATCCCGTCGGTATTGGCTGTTTGTGGCATTGGTCTGTGAGTTCCACAGCATCATGAAGCGGGGACGGTGACTTGCGGGTTAATTAATTTATAATAATAGTTGACTTGTGCAGCATCTATCGCACTCCTTCCTCTTCCTCACCACCTGGGCCCGATACCAAGACATAGTCAAGAAAGTCGGATGGGATAGAGGTCACAACTGGCTGGCATGGGGAAGACCCGCAGGTAGGTGAACCATCATACTTTCTGGTCTACATCAAACATCTGACCGGCACTATAAACAAAAACAAGACTAGGGGCGGCCTTGCCGGAAAATTCAATCAAAATTTGTAACGTACTCACCGGAAAATATTGGATCGATTGCATAGGGAATGATAGCAGACGGCCAGACGTGCTGTTGGTTAGCCGTGATTGCTCGTCGGCTACGTCGTTTTGTCTCTTCCACAAGGACGTGTCGCCTGCGCAGTGCCAAAGGAGAAGGTGGAGAAGAAGGCTCTTATTTCCACAGATTGCGAAGTGTCTTGCTTATTTGATTTATGGACGAAGGAGCATTACTATTATTGCAGACGGCGACTGGTGCTCAACATCTGCGAGGGAATGAACTCTTCCCCACCCATCAAAAAATCATTCGTAGACTCCCTTTAAGTCCCTGGTTGCCCAGTTACACATATGACCACAGCGATAGACTGGTTTTGAGGATTTCAGGTGAAATGTGTTTTTCAGACTGCCAACAGGCGTTCTTATATTCCTTGTGCTCCAAGTAATTTTATTTTTCCAAATATGCATTTTACGCTGTGCATGACACCTTGCTTTCATTGAAATGCAAAAAAATGTCAGGGGACTCAATGACAGCTGTTGAAAAGCCTCGCTTGTTTCTCTTTTCTGGCAGAACCAACAGTTAGACCATCACGATCAATGATTTTTACGGCAGACCCCCATTGAGGTGGACATTAGGAGAATGATTTCCGCGCGGGTTTTTTTAAGGTGAGGCATACTTGCGCAGCATCTATCGCATCCTCTCATCCACAATATTCTTAAGGTCAGTGACCAGACAGTCATAAACTCCTTCGCGGAGGAGAAGAAGAAGGTTCATTTTCACCGATTAGAAAATACTTTGCTTGTCTGACTTATAGACTGACATCACTACTGCTACTTTAGACGATGACTATTGCTCAAAATCTCCAGCTGAAGTAATGAAGATATCCTCCGCTGTACACGTCAGCAAGATCCTGCGTAGAACACTCTGGTATCACTGGGTTTTCAAAGCTCGCACCATTCGGCTGTCCGAGGCTGTCACTCATCTATCGCAGGGATTGGAAGCACCGATTTAAGGAGCTTGAACAGTCTCTCACGACGCGACCCACACGCCGGGTTCTGCAGTAAGGCACACCAAACATGATGCTTCTTACCTGCATGCGAAATGAATGCTCCGCAATGCGGTCATCGACCCACGTATCACATCAGACAGGCTGCCACCAAGGTTTTCTCGTCCGGTCACTGCGGTTTAAACGGTAGGTCGCCTGATGTTCGATCATTCAAAGCCACCCAAATCGTTTTATCAGCTTTAAGCTTGATGCAGACAAGGCCTCGCTCAAGGCCCTCCGACACCTGTCTCGTCTGCACTCAGACGTCTGGTCGTATGTTCTCGTCCGGCTGCCAACCTCTACCTGTCTGTTATTTCTGTGCATTATGTAGTGTCTGTGGTAGTCCGCGCTTTATTTCTCTCCGCCGCTGTGCCTAGCTGCAATTTTGTCCGACACACGCTGCCTATAGATTTGCTGCTGGAACCGCGAGAGGCTTGTCATTAGTCTCGCGATTGCTCGAAACCAAACAAAGCTACCCCTTCCCTGATTGGCTGGCTGATACTGAGAAAAGTGGAAGGCACACGCACGCACTGAGAGCTAATAACCTCAACGGGAAAGAGGAACTTTCCTGAAAGACAACTTGAGGCAACGGCATACAAAGCTGTCCGAACGCTCTTACACGTCAGTAAAGTTGTCCAACCCAATCTGTCTTCCCTGAATTCTGATTTGAGAATCTTTTTTGTCATCCATACCATCATTAACAATTCCTCTCTTCTCTTCCTACTCAGGAGCCGGTTGGAAAGTTGTAGTGGCTAAGGACTGTTTATAATGGATGCTATCCCCTCTAATGATGCATTCCGTATGGGACTTTTATACACTGCATTATTATGACAATTTTCACAAAGGGACGCAACTATTCTGGCTGGGTGTACCAAGCATAGGGTAGAATTTTTTTTAAATTATTGCTGGCTGTATCTACACTTCCAAAGCAAGAGCCGACTAATTACTGGAGACCGCGGGCGATTCCTCTAACACGCTGTCGAAATGATGGTGGCGCCTCGCCATCGGATGCCCTCCTCGGACCTGATTGGTTAGTGTATGCGAGAAATCGATCAGCTTCTCCAGAGTTTTCTTCTCGAAGCGCATTGGACCGAAAGCAATGACCCAATAGGATGTAATAAATACGCGTTATTTTTCAAGTTTAAATGACTTGCAGTTTTATAACGCATTTTTTGTGGTAAGTCGTATTCTCCTCCTCTGCCGCACTTGTCTTGGGAATAACAGTCGAGTGTGCGCACGCTTCGCGTGGTTTCTCAGTGGAAGGCTGGATCATAGAAATTATATCATCTTACGTAGGCGCGGAAAAAAAACAATGAAATGAGAAATCCACCAAACAAACAAATTCAGATGGCACTTGCTTCATTGTCTGCTGAGAGGGATTGACAGAATTCGCTGAGCTCAGATCCACATCTGCTGAAAATGTGTCCCGTGTATTTTCAAATCTTGAATGTACATCAGCCCCATGGTGGCCGTGTTCTGACGGCATTGATTGCACGTCAAATTCTAAAATGGCAGTGAAACCTATGAAACTGGCTAATATTAGATTTAATAAAATAGGGTTTTTTAGGCAAAATCAGTTTAACCAGTTCAGATAATTACGCGGTTTTATTGACCCACCGTAGATGAATATGGCCACTACCTAAATGTCAGCGCATTAGAGTTAGGGTTAGGTTAAGGATTATGATTTGGCTTATATTTCGGAAAGTTTTAATTACAATTGTGGTTTGGGTTTGGGTTAGAAGGGTTATGAAGAGGGTTGTGATTATTGTTAGCAGAGTTAGGATTGAGGAGTGTGATTAGGGTTTAAAGTATTAGAATGTGAGTTGTAGTTGCGGTAAGCACTACAATTTTTAAGATACGGGTTATGATCAGAGTTGGCATTGGGGTCACGGTTGGGATCAGCGTTGGAGTATGTTTTGCAGTCATAATAAGGCTTGAATTCTGGACGCGAGAGAAGAAACCCCTGGAATTTGGTGCGAGACCAGTTGTAGGACTAAGGTGGGAATTGGCAGTTGTATCCAAATTTCTGTACCCGACCGTTTCTGCTAACTGTTCCCAAGATTACGCGATTTTTCTAAGCATGCAAGCTTCCTCGGGAACTCAGCGGAAGGATAGATTTATTGTTATAAAAACGGTATTTTTATGCGCTTAACTGGTTGAAACTCTGGTCTTTTAAAACCTTGTTCTGCAAGGCTGCGCCGCGACCACTGGAAATCACCTCTAAAAAAGCATCTACCAGCAAATCTGAATAGTAGGCAGTAACGCCGCATGTTTTGCATAGCGGGTTTCCGCTTTTACTTTTTGAGCAAACTTACTTACTGGTGTCAGAGAAAGTGATGTGGTGTGTGCGCGGGTAAGTGTTATGCACCGAGTTGGATTCGTCCCTTGGCCTCCTGTGACTGCCTTCAGCGACAGATTGTAGACTGATCGTTTGTTTGGGCATCTGCTCCGCCGTTGAGTCAACCTTCTCGCCCATTGAGCTTCTCGCAGTTTGGTCGTTGATTGCGACTGTGAGCGAAAGGCTAAGTAGTTGGAGTAGCACGAGGAGCTTGACTGTGCAGGTGGCCAACTGCGTAACAGATGACGCCGTCCTCCCAGATCTGTGCAGAAGGACCATTTTGCGGTGTGTTAGGGCCTGATATCTGACGTTATTTATATTATATATATTATATATATATATATATATATATAGGAAGCGAGAGAAAGGACGGCAAACCACTGCTGCACTTTCTGTGCAAAGCCAAACTTAAAGCCCATTGGTTAGCTTCTTGCGCGGCACAACACCCGGGCAGGCTTGTTTGTATTGTCCCGTGCCTTGCGTTAAGACATAATCAAAAACGCAGTGCAACTTCGAAATCTGTAAAACAAACAATTTTGCGTGACTTCGTGGAAGAGCAAAACAACGTTCACTAAAATAGCTCTTCCCCTCTCTCGCACTCTGTTCTAAGACAGAATGCGAACTTCAGATATCCTCAGTTTTGTAAGGGAACAATTGTATCCGACGGCAACTTGAACTTTAGTACACCTCATCCGGGCGGATTCATGAAAATCCCCTTCCGATTCACAAAGAATTACATTTGGGCATCAGCAATAACTGCTTCATGGTTTGCAAAAATGAACTAGTTTAGATATAAATGTTTCTCCCAGACTGAACAGCACTGCGTTCGCAAAACGGGACTGTAAAGTATTCATATTAAATCAGTGCATTATTTTAGACACAAGAAAATATCCTACCTTGTTCATGTGATGGACCTCAGCTCAGTTATTCATATTACGTTTCGAGCCAAGTTTCGATGTGTTTGATCCGATTGATTTACTTCGAGTTTACGAAATGACTTCTGGGGCTATTTACAAGCTGGGCAGTCAAAGGCGAATATATACAAACAACACATGGGGAAGATGGGAGAATCCTTCGCCACGCTGAATCTCTCATACGGGAGTAATGCTTTGACAATAAAATGACAAAGCACGTGTCTGAGCTTTTACCTGATAACTATGCTTGCAGGATGATGAATCAGTCGACACCTTGCGTCCCCGGTTATTCTGCTGAACGAGGATCGGGTCTTAATTAACCGGACGTCAAAGTCATTTCGGCTTCGCTTACAATTCAGAAACCGATATTTCCGTAGTCTAATGGCAGTAATTACATCAAGGGCACCATACCCGATTCATGATAAATGAACTTTTATTAACAAAAATCCGTACCAGGAGGACAAGTGCGTATTTAGAAAGCATTTAAACCAAATGGTCCGTGTCTAGGTTTTGCATATTTTCGTAGCCTGCAGCAGCTCTCCGTTCGGCGGACAACGATGTCTTGAGATAGTGAACGGTAGGTAGAGTTTCGACCGTGAAGGCACTCATCAGTCAACCGATGGCAGTCAATAATGCAGGGTGTAACCTGTCAAGACTGTTCTGGACAGCAGTCACGTTCGTTCAGTGGAGTATAGTTTGACTAAATTCGATTGAAATATACCATAATTTACAGCATAGGTACTAGCTAAAAGCCAAGACACGCGCGTTTCAGCGATATTCTGCCGCTGAATGATACAGCTGCGAAAAGACCGATTCATGATTTGGTAACCCTGCGTTACCCTAAGCGACTGGGTCAGCGCCTACTGGCAACAGCAGAGGCAACTGCCATCAGGCTACAGAGGCCGGTCCTCTGCGCGCAGAAGAACTTCTTGCACGTTCTGCGTCTACTGTGGCCCAGGATCGATTACATGTATGCAGGTCTCCGCGTCCCCACCTCCCCTTGTGACACGTCCCTACCTTACCCTCAAGGTCACCTACTGCCTACTATGCCCCCTCCCCTCTTTTTGCTTACCTCGTTTTTATGAAAAGACGAACCGTAATCAATTGTATCCATCGCCCACACGTCTCAGCTTTTACCTTGTTCCCGCATAAATGTACAAACCCGATGACAATTCGTCGTAGGCATGCGTATGCTTGCTAAAGCGCGCCATAGCTCTTCTAGGTTTGGGAATTTACTTTGACTTCTCCAGAAATGTACTGATAACTTGGACTAAGTCGACCTAAACCAGTGTGTATAAGCGCAGACCGAAATTTGATTTATAAACGCCTGGGCTGATGCCCGTCAGGCACAGACTTATAACCGCGTAGTATGCCCTACTTGCCGACACGCAGTTTGTGGTACATGTTGGGGGCGACGGTACAGAGAGGTTCCCCGTTTAACTGTCAGTAGACTGTGAATTGTGTCACATGGGGTTTTATCTTACCATACATATGCAGGCTGTTGCAGAAATTTCCCTGCCAACGACGATTACTTCCCACGAACTCACACATTAATTCAAAATCCGTTATTTTGTGAAATTTATTTTTGTATATCCTTTAATTACTACTTTTATTTTCGTAATTGTTTTGTAGCGTGGGATAAGACCTTCCTCATAAATCCAGGTAATTTCTGTGTCGTCTTTCACTTTGTCAGCTAACCGTCTAGCGTGCTGCTTCACTCATATAACTCCCTTTACCATAAATCACGTATGGAATGATCAACAGTTTATTGACAGTTAAGTGGAGTCATTCTATATACCGCTGTCATATTGGGTTACAAAATAACATATTGCAATATCTGCCAGAAAGCAAACGGGACGACTGGCTGACCCATCGGAGACGTGTGTCATGCAGTGAGAGAATATTGGCGAAACACGCAAGTCTGGGCTTTTAGCTAGTATCTGTGCTGCTAGTATTTATCCTGTAACCCCCAATATATTCTACTAGCTGCCGGTCGGCATTCAATGAATATTACTTGGTGTTTTGGCAGACATCAAACAATTCTCTTTGACATCACTTTGAGAAAACTCGGTGCCTCGGTGCGATTCGAACAGATGACAGCAAGGGAAGGCTTAAGTACAGTCAACGCTCTAAACATCTGTGCTACGAGGCCCCACCAGACGACGCGAGTTTAATTATATTTGGGTCGAATTTATCCCCCCCTCCTCAACCTACTGCAACGTCCGGAATCCACAAATTCTGATACATTAAGCTAACTGCCCAAGCAGACTTTCATAGTAATACATTTAGAATCCGCGAAATGGCTACCAGGCTCACGTAATTAAGAGATGTTTTGGTAGATTTCAAATAATTCACTTTGGTCCAACTGTAAAAAACCCGGTGCCTCGGTGGGATTCGAGACTCAACCTTGTTATCGTGGGTTAGAATCCTACCGAGGCATATATTTTTTCAAAGTTGGGTCAAAGTGGATTTTACGCGGTCACTTCGGTGCGGTTGATCGACTTCGGCCCAAGAATTCATACATTAAATTTCAGTCTACATCAACAGACCTTAGTTCATGCTGATGTACCCCAAATTAGCAGTTACTTTCTGAGAAGACTAAAAAGCAACAATTGGAATCACTTGAAAAGCATTTGAATACAGGAAATAAATACCAGCAAGATAAGTGCTTGTTTAAAAACAATGCAAGCACTATGGTTAGGTGTCACAGACGTTTCTGCAGCATATGACAAACGTTGTACGATGAGATTGCACCTACTACGTCAAACTGCATCCGGCCTTCCTCCAAGTATGACGTCCCTAGAATGTGAATGACCGATGCAACTGCAATTATATAGGCCGTAGTTAGTCAACCAATGGTAATCAATGACGTAGAGGTTCAACTGACAAAATTGCCCTGAGTACTAGCTGTATTCGTTACGCGACGTATATTTTGACGAGTAAGATTATACACTTTACTTGAAATGCCTTTCGCAACATTGCACCGGCAGGCTGGCTGTTCCCTGTACCTTTTATACAATCCCCTAACACCTCTTCCTTATCACTGTATTCCATGTGATAAATTGATGTTGGACTTGACGCGGTAGTCGGGAGGAGGCATCGAGCGTGGCTTCAAATTCTGTTGTCTTTTAAAGCCGTTTACCTGACACAAAGACTGTTACTGTTTCTGGGTGGCACATGAACTACGGCATTTACCATAAGACTCCAATCCACTTGGTCGCGGTATGGAGTCCCAGATGATCCATGCCTCGGGGTTAGGCATGGCTGGCTGATGAAGGTCAATAAGCCAGAAACGACTGCGCCAGTCTGGCTCGTCTTTGTCGGCAGTGCCAGTGTGACGCGCCGCTGTGCGGCTGTTGGCTGGGCTTGAGATTGAGAGCCCCTGGACAGAGCGCGACGAGTAAGTTCCGTAACGGGATCGGCGCGTGGCCCTTTAACATGGTTATGATACACGATAGCAAACAACAGGACAACGAACCCTTGGCTCAGCGGTCAGGGCGTTGGATTTTTAACCAACTGGATTCAATTCCGTGCCTCCGGGATTGCATACCTCAGGGTTGGGTATGGCAAGCTGACAATGGCTAATAAACCAGAAGTGATCATTCCATTCTCCTTTGCAACTGTCGACAATGCCTTTTCGCCACAAGCCTATTTGCAAAAGCATACACACCTTGTAGATAATGAAGCTCGTAGAATGTTAGCCGAAATACTGAAAATATGTTTTCGACTCGAAAAGATTACGTAAGCAATGTTGTGATATTCATTATCGCGACGAATACTTCAAATACATTTCTATCACATCAAGATGCTGTCTTTCGAATGCGTCTCTCTTATGCCTCCCGCAAAAAAATTACACTTTATAAACGACCATATAAATGACATGAATATTTCTCATTGATTTTGGATTTCTATGTAAATTCAAGCACATTATGTAAGTAAAACACGCCCAAAAGCAATTCCTCCTCAACTCATTTGGTAGCAGAGGATATATTCTTAAAATGTTGTGTTCAAAGAAAGATTGTTTTTTACGGCACGGCATTAGCGCATTTATTAATGCCGTTTATAAAGTATGCAATCTGGTCCACATGCATTGCACAATATACCAAGGACGCATTATGCGATGTCACCCACGAAACATACAATCGGCTCGTTGTGGCATATTGCGTTTTCGCATTTTTCATAAGTGACTATTCCGCTCTCTCGTAACAATGCCGGATATAGTCTATTGCTGTTGTGAAAGCAAACCGTAAGTACTGCAAAAAATGCCGAGCATTTGCTCTCATCACACCTCGGGGATCAGGTTTCTGGTATGCGGGCTCTTTTGAAAGGCGCCATGGAAAAATTTAGACCAAGGACGCAATATTCCGCCTCAACATTTATTCGAATGTAAACTTTCTACCGCGCTCACCTTTTCCCCGTTTAGCCTCACTCATAAAACCGGATTATACGTCGACCTGGTCTTTGTTTCTTGATAGGAGTCGCATAGTGTGTCCATGCCTACAACTTAATGAGTCATGTATAGCATTTATCTCACAGCGCAGGGGAATATGTGATATTCCATGGATTAACTGTATGAAGCATATAATTTTTAAACCACGATTGTAAGTTTAACTGCTGGCGATGGAGTGGAAAAGCATTTAAAAACCGAACGATACCCCATTTTTAAGTAGACAATTTAAAATTGATGTAGTTTTTGAGCAATCGAGTAAAATATACGGTATTTTGTACATGTCTTCAGTATAGTTTTATAGGGGCAGCGAAGATCGGCGAGAAACAACTAAGTACACAAAGGGCTATTTTGCAGAGTGCAGTTTTTGCGGGGGTTGGAAGGAAGTTTATTTGAAGGCCAGTATTCTGCCGTGACTGAAATACCTTGGGATCATACTGCGGGCTAATTAGGACTACAAGCCCAATTAAGTAATTTTTTCTAACAAGAGTCATATGTGGGATAAATGATTAAATTTGCTGAAAATGAACCTTCCGTCGCAATTAAAAGCAAGTGAAGCCTCCGCTGATCTTTATGGCATTCAGCAAAGCAGTCGCTTGCAAGTAGCCGAATAGAGAATTCCGCAAATCACCAACTTCAGCAATCGACAGGCGTGGCGACGCTTGTAAACATCCTCACCCATCAATTAGAAAAACAAAGTCGATATTTCGATTACAAGGGCGTATACCTTTAAATCGACCTGTTAAATGTCCACTTTGTACAAAACAAAAGCAGGTGACAGCAGCAAAAACAGCGGTTAGACGTGATCGACTACAGATCTGGAATTGAAAACAATCCGATGAAATGATTGTAAACAGCTTAGACATATCTCCCAATAAGAGCAGTTAAGTTTAACAACAGGAGCAAACTTATCTTTCAGCTATAAATTATGCAAGTTGAAAATGTCCTTGGGGTACATTGTGGAACAAATAAACGGTAAAATATTGCGATCCTGTTCACGCGAGATAAAACCCCTTTATTTGCAGAAAATATGCTAAATCATGAAATGCTAGCCGAAACTCTGAAATGAACGTCCGACTCGAAAAGATTATTTAAGTAGGGCTATAATAATTATTACTACTCAGAATAGTCCGTAGATATATTAATTACGTCGGCACCCCGCCTTTGCACGAACTTCTTTCCGACCGCCTGCAAGATATTCACCCTTTTAAAATAGCAAACTACTTATGCAGTATGAATCTTTCTTACTGAATTTTGATGCCCTTGTAAACTCAAATATATCTTTTATAAAAAGGGCCTAAAATGATTTAGTTTTTGCTCGTTTGGTATAAAATTACGTCGGTATTAAATTTTACACCTAGCAAAAACATGTAATTTGGTTTTGAAAGGTTTCTTATAATAAGATTTTTAAATACCTTCAAATATCCGTTCGTTATACACATGTTTCTGAATTTACTAATATTCTTTGTAAAGTTTATAGTATTACCCAAAGACACTGTTAAATTGTATGAATTCCATGTGATGATCTCTTAAAGGCCTCGAGAAATTATTGGTTTTTCGCTCCTGGAATATATACAACATGTAGTTTAAAAACCCTGGATGCAGAATTTATAACCTATTTCAGATGTCACATTTCTCCGGAAAACCTAATTATAGACTTGGAATGAACCTTACCGTATCTCGGGAAAAAATATATTCTACGTTCACTGCCCGATATTAGGTAGAAATTTTGATGAAACCTACTTTGTAGGTTGAATATATATTTGCCATTCTCCTAATAGAGTCGAGGACGCCTAGTTCAAAGAACGACCGGAGTGTTCGGAGGCAAACTACCTCAGCCTTTTTCCCGTATTTAGTTTAGACTCGGGACCTCGAAGATTTGTCGAGCGCTGATGTTTCCTTCATCACATTTTCTTCTTTGAAATCACGGCTTTTCCTGACTACTTCTTTACCGGATCTGCTTAAAATTCATTTCATTTAGGAAAACAAGAGCGAAAAATGTGCTCAAATATGCGGTCCTGTCGTCTGTTTGGGTAATATACACACCGTATCCTCCCTCCAACACTGTGACCGTCAATTTATTTCTTAAAGCGTACTTAATGCATCTGAAGAGTACTTCCGATTTACCCACGGTTTACCCATAATTCATGTTTCCTAATCTCTTCACGACCTGTGGAAATTCAACCGTCTCTCTTGTTCCGCCTTCAGTGAAGTCCTGCGTAATTCGCGAACTGTGCTGTTACTATGTACTTTCTCCAAAATGTGCTGCTTCTGTTCGGTTAGGGCGCATAACATAACCGATGGCTCCTTCTACAAGTTTGAAATCGAATGCCAGATCACCGCTAAGCACGTACGGCCAGTTTATAACTGATAATTCCCCTCACGTGGGGGCGGAGCTATGGATTAATCGCGTTATCGATTCGTACATAGTTATTTCTCCCGATGTCTTCAGTCATTCCTTAGACGACAAGCGATGTCAATGTATGACTTCTGTCCTGTGCCTATGGATACCGTGAAGAATCATCCTGAAGTGCAACGTGAATCAACAATTTTCGGGGACGAACGGTATCACACCATTTCAGATTAAGTTCCGTTCCTTTCAGATTTTGCCTGTTTTAGCATATTTGATTAATGAATTCAAAGATGTCTGATGCCTGCTGTACTGGGGAATCATTTGCAGCCCTCAAACGTCTTTCGATTTTTGTTCCAGGTCATTCTGTCCAAAAGCAGTTTTTGTCCAGAAGCATGCTCCTCTGCGCTTCTGAAACATACCGGACAAGTTTGCTTAGACGCCGTTATCCCCTTCTCATCCAGCTTTTCCTAAATTTTATAGTTTGCATGTAAGTTCAGGCTTGGTATCATGGATTATATTGCTGTTGTGATTAAACCTGCTCCGTGTGCGTTGTACATAGCAATCGCAAACAGCCGTTGCCGAACTTCCCTTTCCAATATGGTGTATGTTGGAAGAGGTTGAGCGTAGCGGATGTTACTCAATTCACCACGAAAACCTCGAAACAGCCACGGTTCTCTGTGATTTCAGTGAGAAAACTGTATCGAAGCTCAACTTTATCAAACACCTTAGAGTCTCAAATTGCAGAAGATTGAGCCGAGTCTCAACACATTTTGCAGACAAGAACCACTTAGGACCTCGTCGAACTGCTATGCAGGTTTTACAAAGACTTCCAACTTACGTGCTTCCCACTGGCTGAGAATCGGCGAGCCTTTGAATTTAAGCCCCATTTAATTATACTCTCCATGCATGTGGGAGGTTTCGTATCTGCACGTCTCACGCGTAATATACCGACCCTCTTCCCCAGTTTATTTACCTGAATTACAATGAGGAAGTCATCTGTGCAGTGAATTGGCAATATGTTGAAAGAACTAGAAGCTTGCGCTACTTCTACACTGATTCACAGACGACTGTCCGTTATGCTAATATTTGATCTTTGTAGCTAATATGCCGCATTTGCCATCCTGCCCTGCTATGAATTTTACGTTTCCATCACCAATTGTTAAAACATTAAAGAAAGACCGCTGCTGCCGTTGCCGACTGGCATTTTACTTTCTAGCGGAGAACATGTTATTAGTCAAGCAGGCTTCCTTTCAACAACCTGTCATTTGACTCTTAACAAAACTCACTATGCGGTATTACTTGTGTTAGCAAAGTAGCATAGTTAAACTAAAGTGTTTCTTCTCCAGGAGCCACTGCTGAATCGTGATATCGATTTGCAGCTAGTTACATCTCCTTCCTTTGTGTCCTTTCGAAATCATAAAAATCTTCATCTTGCAGTTTTTTCACCAAACAACACTGATGCGAAGCTACCAGCTCCTGATTTCATGCTGTAATGAACTGAAACATTTTATTGCCGTTATATGTCAGCTCCGTTTATTCAATAATTTTCAAATACAGTAAATTTGTTAGTACTTATATTCGATCGCTACCCGTCAAGGCGATTCACCCGGGTTTTATGAATTTCTTTCGAAAAGGACTGTTGTATTCCATTGTGAACATCTTTGTCTCCTATGCGGCGATTTTGACTGTGTCGCCCTGCGTTCCATTACACTTTTGGGATTTGCTAACCCTGTTTTCTCATTATCAAACTAGCGTTCCTCTCAGTTACACTTTTATTACCTGCTTAGATGCTTTCGTGTGTTATTAGGCCCTCCAAAATTTTCTCAACTCCTAAGTGCGCGCTGACAACACGATGCCAGAGGAAAACATTGGTTCATCACACTTAAAAAAAATTTTTTTCCTACAATTAATACCATTCTCGCTTCTCCTAAAATAACGAATGCCGAGTCGATTTCCGGCTACCTTTTGAGGCATTTAAATGAATATTTTGATGTGTTGTCTTTTTGGAATCGGAAGGACTTCTTTATCATTTCTCAAGTTTTAAATGCGTCAGACGGAACTCCTTTAGAAATGTACACTACGTGACAGTTTGCGGTATGTTTAAGACCTGTTTATTAGTTAAAAATTTTCCTCTTCTCTCATACCTTCTTTTTCTTCCATTTCTGATGAAATTTGGAACAGTTGTTATTGTCTAACAGGCCTACGTAGCCTACTGACAAAGGTTGACGCCAATTAAGACGCAATAAAAGAAGCGTTGGCCCTAGTCCCAATGCCTCTAATCCTCTCTCAGATGGCATGTACTTTTGAAACTGTTGTGGTTAAACCAGATAAAATTTCATTCCTGCGTCCCAAGTTTTAAAGGCGACGAGAGCAACCCGTCTATAAACTTATGTGACAGTATGCCAACGACCGGTTTGTTAGTCAGACGTTTTTTCTCTCTTCCCTCATGGAGAACTTTTAATCGCCAACTGGCAAAGGCAGACGCCAATTTTGAAGCATAAAAAGGGGAATTTTATATTTACTCCCGATGACTCCAATTTTTCCTCAGGGGGCATGTCGCTTTCATTGTTTGACTTCTGTCCTGTTTTTGGATCTACCGTGGAGCATCATCTTTAAAAGATCAGAGGATCATTCGTCAATGGAACACTTTGCCGGAGTATGTTGTAAATTCACCTTCCGTGAACGTGTTCAAGAGACAAGTGTATACTAATCTGCTGAAAGGCAACCCGAACTGCCGAAGACTGTTCAAACGGTTTTCTGAAATGGCTATAAATATACTACTAACATGATTTCAATAGATCCTTTTTGTGCGCCAAACTTATCCCATATGACAATTTTCACAGTCCGAATGCGGTGAACAAAGTTTTTCGCAATTAGTTCGCCAATACCATGCCCCATTTCGCCTTTATGCTACCTTATTACATTTATGAATTTTCCTTACTAAAATTGCAAGCAAATTTTTGCGATTTAACTATTTTCCCCTGCATTTGCACCCTCTAAATGGAGTTTTCAGGGCTTCTGTCGTTTACTTCAAATATACTGACTGATACTGACTGAACTCTAATCTTTCGTCGGATGGCGTGTTGCTGCCATTTTGTAACTTCTGTCCTGTCTTCAGGACTACCATGGAAAATCAACTTTAAAAGATCTGCGGATAAACGGTTTCGGGGGCCGGATGGTCTCTCACCACTTCTCCCCAAGTCCTTTTCTTCTTAAATGCCGCAAGTTTCAACACCTCTTATCAATGTGGCAGAGAAACCTGACGCTTGCCGTACCGTAGAAATACTTGCCTATCTCCAAAACTCCTTATTTTAGTCCTCAGACCTTCCGTCCAATGGCATGCTCCTCTGCACTTCTGAAGCTCGCCGAATGAGTTTCATTACATTGAAATTTTTATTTTTCTTCGATTTTTTTGACCGTTAACAGTGAATATATATGTTCGGACATAGTTTGATCGATAAAACTGCTCTTTTGGTATTCTTTGCTTAGAGAGGTTGATAAGGAGTGTTGTGCTTACGCATAAGCATTCTCTGACTACGCCTCTGCCTTCAACACAGCCCCATGCCATCTGACCTGTAACAAGACATCCAAATGAGGCCTCATTGGTTGGAGATTATTTCGTAGCCGTATCCGCAGTAGACGAGCCCCAGCCAAACCCATAATTCCTAACCGCTAACTCCTAACCCTAACCTCTAACCACAACCCCTAACCCTGGCTCCTAACCCTAACCTTACCCATAACCCCTAACAGATACGACTACGAAATCAGCTCTTGCCGACTCAATTGGTCACATATTTTTCTGGTTTATAGATTATTTTCTCTTCTGCGCTACATTTGTCCTGTATGACAACCGGAGGTTTGGTCTTCTTCCTAATAATTGCGGAGTCTTTTAAGGTTTCATATAATCCCAGCACATATTTTCACGTTACAGTTTTGATCTGAGATTGTCCAATGACCGCTCGTATGTTTAGTATGCTGATGGCATGGTTGCTGACCACCCTTCTAAAAATCAGATTAATCTACAGCTTCTAAACTATAGACCTTGGAGCATAACTGCGTATGATCGTTGGTGACTGGTCTTCTACTTAACGATCGGAAATCCGTCTAATGAGTTCTTCAAATGCGACCCTCTCTCATTCTTGAAGTATTTGGCAATCTTCTCATTTAAGCGTCATCTTACCGGTACCCCGATGTTACTTTAACCTCGGATCTCTTATTCCCCTCTCATTCTGAAAGCTCTTTTTGCCAAATTTAGCAGACGTTCATCACATTCATTGCTATCGTTCTCATTTCACACCGCGCACCCTAATATGGCGATTTTTTGAGACCTTTATACGCCCTTTCATTTACTATTATCCTTCTGTCATTTCTTCTGCTTTACTTGAAACGTAACGCTCATTTTATAATCCGTTCTCGGTTGTTCACTTCTGTCGAGGTATTTCTGATTTTTAACCGATATCTTAATACAATAGCATTTCCTAGCGGTCAGGCAGTTTCCTTACCAAATTCTAAATGATGCTGCCCATTTCTTTAACTCCGAATTTATGACTACGAACTCTTTCCATCCCATGAGCCGCGGCTTTTGGTATATCTCTTGCGATAGACCGGCATACAAACGTCCGCTATTACCATTTTTTGGTATGGTACCTTGGGTGTAAAAAGACTGAGTTGTAGTCTGTCTACGTGCATGTCCGTCGTAGGTTCTCCCGTGTTTACATTCACATTTGGCCCAATCCTGCGTTTGCTCTCCCCTTCGTCGGACTGCGTAAGGAGGGTTTCCCGCATACCCTAGTCTGCTATTTTTGGGGCCTAAAATCTTCCTTTAGATGTTTATTATCCTTCTGTCATTTTTCCCACTTTGCTTGAAACGATACGCTCATTTTAAAGCTTGTTCTCGATTGTTTGCTTCTTTTGAGGTCTTTCTTATGCTTTGTAGCTGGTAGCTTAATATAGTGGCATTTCCTAGCGGTCAGGCAGTTTTCTCGCCACATGTTATATGATACTATCCATCTCTTTAACCCTAAATTTATGACTACGAACCTTTTCCATTCCATGAGCTGTGACTTGAGGTGCGCCGGCATACCGATTTTCGCTGTTACCATTTTTGGTATGGTACCTTATGTGTAAAAAGACTGAGTTGTAGTCTGACTACGTGCACGTCCGTCATACATTCTCCCGTGTTTACATTCACATTTGGCCCAACCTCGCGCTTGCTCTCCCGTTCGTCAAACTGTGTCACGAGGCTTTATTAGGCTGCTGGAAGGGCGACACACTGTGGTAGTCGCCGTGTGCCAGGCGTCTCTTTTTTCCCAGAATTTCGGGAGTCTGGAAGGCAAGCCCGTTCACAGTGTCTGAGCAATGTTCCAATGTATCCATTCTCTTCACTGACCGCATTTGTTCGTTGATATGGATGTGTAATCGTTTGTCGGTCTCTCCAATGTAGTAAACTTTGCAAAAGTTGCACTGAACACGATATATGACGTACATCGTCTCACCCCGTGAAAGGGGGGCTTAGGTCTCATCTTTAGGTGTCGAATGGTTGAGTCCGGCCGATGGGCGATGAGAAACTGCCGAGGACAGCGTATGGCATTGGTCGTTATGTCATCCGACTTTGGCTTGCCTGAGATTGCCTGATGCGTTCGATGAAGTTACGAGGGAATATATTGACTACAAAACGGCTGTGAAGGTAGCGGGGTGATGTTCTTCTGTCGTCCGAAAAGTACAATTAATGCCATATTAACATGTCTGTCAACCGCTTATAAACAAGGTGTGACATGGTACAATACTACCCTCCGACGATGGATGTTTGTCTGATTTTGAAACGTCAGAACAATTAAACCATGAAAACTAGGATCGCCTCTTTGCATTTATCTCCGGACACTCGCTTTGGCAATTCTAACAGTGTATACACATTTACAGTGGTTGGGCTAAATCACGAAATGTCAACCGAAATTCCGAAATGTGTTTTCCTTTCGAAAAAAACTAATAAGGTAGGGTAAAATAACTAGCCAGCCTGAAAAATTATTCTGTAATATTTCAGATGCCTCCGGATACCGGTCTTCGAAAGAACGTCCTTTCGACTGCATACAGAAAATATACTCGGTAAAAAAAACGACTTCCTATGTAGCGTGACTTTTTATCATTGCTTTTCGATGATCCTAAAAATCCAATTATATTCCTAGGAAAACATGCATAGAAATATTCCTTTCTTTGCTCATTCGGTCGAAAATTACGACTTATTTTACTTTTGTACTAGAAGACTGGAAACAATTCGGCTTTAAAAAAGTTTAAAATTGTGTGACTTTTAAATACCGTGAAGTGGCCGTCATGAATCGTCATTTCCCTGTATCTGCCAATGTGGCTTGTGAAGTTAACAATATGGATCAAATTCGCTGTTAACTTTTATAAACTCTATATAGTCCCTCTTTTTTAACGTAGAGAAATATTTGATTTTCTATATGCAGAAAATATACGGCTTGTAGTTTGCAAACCCTGAATACAAGTGTAACGGTAAAGCGGTTTCAAAATTATTCGGGAATTGAAAAAGTTTTAAAACCGAATTTAACGCATCCCTTGAGTATATAATTAGAAAAATACGTAATTCTATAACGCATGAGCAAAAGAATGAATATCTCTACGCATGTTTTCCATGAAATGTAATAGGACTTTTAGGGGCATTGAATATCAGTGAGAAAAAGTCATGCTACATAAGTAGTCGTTTTTTACCGAGTGTAGTTTCTGTATGCAGCCGAAAGGAAAATCTTTTGAAAGGCAGCATCCTGAGGTGACTGAATTATAATATAAGTACGATGTACAACAATCAGTTTTGCAACCTTGCTTAATTAATCTTTTAGAAACGACAGCGCATTACGGAATTTCGGTTGACAGTTCATGAGTTAGTCTACGTACTGTATATATAGGCACGTTTAAATGTTAACTGTTTTGCACACTTACTTACAGTCTGAGGTCGGCTTAGAGAACCAAAGTCGAAAATTTGCAATTACATTTGTTTATCTTTTCCAAAGAACTAATTTCCTAAGGATATATATATTATGATAAAGTAATGCTAACTGATCAAGTTACGGGAAATGCTTGTCCCGTTGTGCCATGCAGCTCAATCTCGAACCCTCACAGGCAGTCGAATAGTTTCTAGTTACATATCATATGATGGAATACCGACAAAGACAATGGAGACTGAAATAGTCATTTCTGGTTTGTTTTCCGTCGTCCGGCACTATACCCAATCCAACTGTGTGACATCTGAGATTCGAACCTGGGATCCTTGATCGTTGAGTCGGACGTTCTTCTATTGTACCACAGGCTCGTTCACCTTTCGGGTGTAATGAGGAACATGCACATGTTACCAGTCGTTATGCGAGGGCTCTAGTTTGGGCACCAAGGCACAACGGCACGAGCATACCCCGTAAGCGCCATGTCTACAAGATCCCATGTACCAATTGTGATGCCGTCTATTGTGGCCAGACCGGGAAATCCTTCCCAACCCCTATAGATGAGCATCAGGTAGCGGTGAAAGGGCAAAATTATCTATTCCAAGTCGCTTTGCCCACATTGGACACCGGACAATAATTTGCTCGGGAGAATACGCGCCTTGTTGGCGTCTAATCCATAAGGAGAGGCCGTGAATTGCTGGAAGCAATGCACCGAAATGAGGCATGCATCAATCGGCATATCGATCTAGATGACACGTACAAATTTCTCAAGGAAAAATGGAGGCGAGAGCAGTTAATGCCGAGAGGATGACGGAAAACCATTGACGCGCATTGGTGAAGACTTCGGCCAAACACGCAATCACTTGTTCGATGCTGTTTAAATATTTAAGTGTTTTTGTACATAACTCAGTAGTCTGACGACGAGATGGGAAGCAGTTTCAAAAGTTTACTAATAAAGTTCTCACTTTTCCCAAAGAACCTACCATCTTCAAAAGATTTATATATGTTGCAAGGACGGTTAGTGGGAGGATAAGAACTACAGTATACCGTAACGCGTAGAATACCAGACGCATCCTCCAATTCCTACTTCTGTGCCGGAACTCTCTTCCAAAGAGTTAAACCACACTGTGGTGATGACGACAGGAAAAAGGAGGAGGCAAAATACGTACATTCTTTATTCACAGCCAATGGTTACTCACGAACCTTCATACGTGAGTGTCGACGAAAGCTACCCGTCAGCGATAAGACCGTGAGAATCCGAAGTTTTGGCTTGCGATCCCCTACTTGAGGGATGTTTTCGAGCGACGAGTCCCAGGAAGTAGTCTTGAAGAGGGAGACACGATCGCCGGGACAAGAGCTTTATTAGCCTGACGTTTCGGATTCTTACTCGAATCCATCATCGGAGACAAAAAAAGCAGAAATGGGTGGTTGCTGCACAAGGGGCTGCGGTATTTATAGGATGCAGTAGCCATGCTAACGCATACCACTGGACATTCACGGCTCCTCCCTTCGTTCGGGATCGTCGCACTTGGTGTGATCATTGCTTGATGGCCGACATTCGAGTCGATAATTGCTGCAATTTCATCACGGGCGTTGGATGATGGCGTGATGATTGCTCGACCATCTGACGCACCGACCCCGGTGTTGGGAAAAGTGTTCACCTCTGCGCTCCCCGCATGGCTTGTTATTCCGCCTAGATGATGATGTAGCACGGAATATGCAGTTGGAAGATCGTTGTACTTGCTGATGGACCTGGGGCCAGTAAACCATGATTCCAGTAGCTCACGGCTGACTCGGTTGTCACCTCATGCGAGAATTTCGGCCTTATCGAATTTGAACGTGTGGCCGGATCTCGTCGAATGGACCGCAACTTGAGAGCTGGCGACATTTCTGCGCACCGCTGCCGCGTGTTCGGCCGATCTCGTTCGGAGCTGTCTTCCGGTTTCTCCGACGTAGTTGCTTTGTCCGCAACTGCACCAGATCCGATAAACGACTCCAGACGTTTTTAGCCGTGGCAGTGGGTCTTTCGGTTTCATGACTAGACGCCTGATGGTTGCCTCCGGTCTGTGTGTCACTCTAACCCCAAGTGGTGCGAGAAAGCGGCCGACAGCTTCCGAAACCTTCTTGACATACGGAAGTGCCCGCCAAGATTGGTGTCCGTGCGGTTAGGCCTTTCGTCCCTTTTGCGTATGCACCGGTCGACGAAGTTGCGCTGGTAGCCATTGGCTTTGAAGACCCGTCTGAGGTATTGTTGTTCGGCAATTTTGTCTCCCGGCTATCTGCGGTGCGTTTCGATACGCCCATAGAGCGTCCTTACACGACTGCGTTTGTGGCTGATTGGGTGGTTAATGTTGAAGTTCAGTACTTGCATCGTATTTGTCACTTTCCTGAACACTTTGGTTTTTAGTTCACCACAATCTTTGCGGCATGCGAGGACATCCAGGAAGGCTAGCTGGTTGTTCTCTTCCTCCTCAATCGTAAATTGAATGTCCGGGAAGACGGCGTTGAGATGTTCTTTACTTGTGCTTTACTTGTACCCCATACCAATATCAATGTACACATCGGATGAGACGTTAGCAAAAGCACATGTGCAGTAGGTGTGTTAACTCGTGAAATGTTAACCGAAATTCTAAGATGTGCTTTTGACTCCAAAAGATAACCTAAGTAGGGTTGTAATATTAAGTCTAATGCATGCTTATTGCGAAGATAATTTGTTTACTTCAGGATGCCAGCATCTGAGTGAACTTCTATACAAAAATGCACTCCCTAAAGAAGGAGTACTTATTTGGTATGAACGTTTCTCATTGATTTTTCATGTCCTTATGCATTCAAATATATTTCGTAGAAAGATGCATAAATATACTCAATATTTCATTCATTTGGTGGAAAATAACGGTTCCTTTAAATTTATGACTTGGCGGAAGTGTATAATTTGGTTTCAAATGTTTGGAATTATGAGATTTTTGAGACTGTGAGGAGGCCGTTCATGAAATATCGTGTTTCTACATTTACAAATTTCGCTTGTAAATTTTACAATTTAGTTGAATCCACTGCTAAATTGTGAGAACCCCTTATGGTCTGCGTTTAAAAGCGTAGAAAAATTTACGGTTTTCCATATAGGGAAAATATACGGCCTTGAATGTATTTGCAACGGGAAGTCGGGTTCAAAATTACTCAAAAAAACTAAAAATGTAAAATTTGAAGAGGTCACAATTCTCTACCAGATATTTACAAGGATGAATATTGTCTAGCGTTTTTTTCCATGAAATTAATCCGAATTAATCAGGCAGACCTCAGTGGTGGAGCAGCTGCGCTAGCTATGTGAACGCACGTTTTTTTCCGGTCCCAGCTGATGGTCAGTATTATGATTGGCTGGATGAAAGCAAACAAGCCCGAAACAGTGCTGATCAATCTACCTCACAGACTCCGTCGTTGCTCTCTGCTACCATAGCTTGGCCGACTTTGGCCTGGTAGAGGGTTGCCCGTTCGCGACCCCTATCACCGACAGGACGTCTGTATATATATTTTAATATAAACGAGCTCATTAGGATGAATAGAGGACTTTATTGGTCAAATTTTGGACGCTGGTTACCAGGTCGTAGTCAGACCTGAGTGACTGCACAATAACAACTAACATTTCGATCGTACTGAAAAATCAATATTCATTTGGTGTTTGCGCCAGTAAGCGCCCGCCGTGTACGTCATTCTGTAGTGATTGCCTCGCGTCGTCCGAGTTCGCGCCTACAGATAAGGTAGAAGGTTTTTTGAAGCCATGCAGTCCGATGAATCACGCATGTACAGAAATCTCAGGGGAAGGTAGGAGAGACGAGAGTCAATCAGTACAGAATAACGCACACAGTGACCTCTTGCAGGCGTAACAACCAGGTAAATGTTGTTTTTTAGCGTGTTTGAAATGTTAAACAAAACAATCCTTGGTGATTTGGATCTAACCAAGGGGCCTCCGAAAGGCTCACCGATCGCTGCGGATTTGCTATTTCTCTTAGCATCACGTAGACCGGCCCGACTTGACGGTTTCAAGCCTTACATTTCGCAAAAAAGGATCAGGGTGAGACGAAACAGCGTAACCGAAGTCAGCTGGCCTCCATCGATATCGGTGTCCTTCTTGCTCATCAGCCAATTGGCAGCTTGCCAGGCGGTCAAAGATTCCGAGTCGCCTTTGCTGCAATCAGCATGCTACAGCCCATCCTCCTGGTGCTGGATGAGCCTACGCATCAGCTCAATATTGAAACTGTCGGTGCCCTGGGTGGGGAGATAATAAATTTCCACGGTGGGTTGGTGTTGGTTTCTCACAACGAGCATCTCATATCCTCGGTCTGCAACGAGGTCTGGGTTTGCTCACCGTGCCACTTTGGATCCGCGAGGAGTGTTAGCGTGGCTGGGTGAAGGTGGCTCAACACACACGGACACTGGACACAAATTTGGAAAGGAAAGGCCGCGCATTCCTGGAGGCAATGCACTCGGGGGGGGGGCATGCATCAATAGGCCTATCGATTTAGATGCCACATACAAATTTATCAATGACAAATTGAAGCGAGCGCAACCAATGCCGAGGAAATGAAGAACCACCATTGGCGCGCATTGGCGCAAGCTTTGGCCAACCATAGAACCCCTAGTTCGACACGGTTAAAATGTTAACCATTTTGTGCATAGCCCAAAAGTCTAAAGACGAGCTGGAGAACCCGACCCGAAAATTTACGCATTAAAGGTTATTTTCTTCTCAAGGAATCTTAGTTATTGCCATGTAAATTCCATTCCATCATATATACATATATTTGTATTTTCATCATGAATCGCAAATCGTAAACAAACATCATTTAAATAAGTTGGAAGGGAACACCTTCATGTGATGTTATCTTTCGATTGATAATGCGGGATTCATTATCAGATTTTAAGGGCCTTCACAAAAACATCCAGTCCTCCCACTAAGGGTACTGCACTGGGAGTAAAGCCAAGCATGTGCACGAACATATTGGACAGGGGATGAATCTTGACTCCCAGCTTCATCAACATCATGCCCACATAGACGTCCTCATTGGGCAGGGGGCGCGTGAAGGCTGCGGCAATGGAGAGTTTGGGAATGAGATCGGCGCCGATGATGTAGCAGGGACCAATCGGATAATCCGGATAATGTGGGAACGGATAGTCTGCAGTCCCCGTGAACCATTTTGACCCAGTGTTTCGAACCACCGCTCTCCTAGAGTTAATTGAGCCGAAAATGCTTCCACGGACTTAGGACAGTGAGAACCTTGAGAAAACCTGGTGCGGTTGTGTCACATTGATTCCATGGTCGTCGTCGAGGAAGACGAATGAGGGACTGGTGTGTAGACAGTGGTGATGAACATAGCGCAGATTGGTGATCGTCTTAAGGGTCAGATTTAGGTAAGTGTCGACATAATTTGCCAGCAGAATGTCATCGAATTGCGAAATCTCACTGAGCAGTCCGGGCGGCATTTGGCCATTCCCGGGAAGCCCCAGACTGAAGAGGAGGCCCACAGTGGCATTGATTGTCACTGCCTGTCGACGAATGACCTCGCGCAACTGTCGGCGTCGCGCAGAGTTAGCGAGAGCGCTCTTTACAATGATCATCGTCGTGTATGAATTGGCTCTCCCCGCCGCACAGACGGACATGCTGGCACGAACTACCGAGAGACTGGGGTTGTTGATGGGTTTCTTTATGTGCAAAGGCAAGGTGTGTCTTTCAGTCAAACATTTAAATTTTTGAATTCAACTACAGCTTATAATGACTGCTGGAGTCAACAGTTTGAAAAGTTGTATAGCAAGGTGCATGCTTAAATTTTCACATGCGGTCAATACAGTTCCCGCACGCTTCGTAGGAGGAGGAGTCGAGTGACTGGATGGTATTTTGCTGACCAGTCGTTCTGCAGAGGAACTACTGAACAGTTAGAAAATGCACATGGAAGTGAAACCCGAGTTTCAAAAAGTAGTTGAGAAGGAGAAAAATAAAAAATAAGCGAGAAAGAAGGGACAAAGAAGATGCAACTTCCAAAACGAGAACAAAAATAGCATGGCGTTTGGAGTCCTTACTCGAACGCATTACCAGAAACAGTGCAGATATAGGTGACAGATGCAAAATCTGCGTGGGTTCGTGAATTACTAATCAATAGAAGCGAAGAGACGAGTTTCAGGAAGTAATCTTGAAGAGGGAGACACGATCGCCGGGACAAGAGCTTTATTTGCCTGACGTTTCGGATTCCTACTCGAATCCATCATCAGAGACAGAAAAGCAGAAACGGGTGGTTGTTGCACAAGGGGCTGCGGTATTTATAGGATGCAGTAGCCATGCTACCGCATACCTATGAACATGCATGGCTCCCCCTTCATCCGGGATCGTCGCAGTTGGTGAACTATCTGGCTTTCACCCATTGCACAATTTTACAATGAATGTCCAGTAGATGTATAACTCATGAAATGTCAAAAACAATTTCGCGATAAATTAAGTAAAATGTAAAACTAATCATGATGCAGCATAAAGCTTTAATGCTTTCGTTACGCCAGGGTATCTCCATTCGAACAAACTTATTTTCGGGTGCATGCAAGATCTATATTCTGCAAAAAATGACTACAAAAGTATCATGCGATTTTCTCATTAAGTTTCGATGCCCTTGAAAATTCAATTATATTTCATGGAAAACATGCATAAAAATATTCATTCTTTTACTTCTTCGGTAGTAACTTACGTTTTCTTCGAATTTCATACTGAAAAAAGAGTACAATTCAGTTTTAAGAGACTTTTTAAATTCCCGAATGATTGTGAATCCGACCTGCTGTTAAAATTGCATTCAGGGTTTCAAAAATACAAGCTGTATATTTTCCATGTACGAGAAACCATGCATTTCTCTACGGTGTTGAGAGGAGACTATATGCAGTTCATAAAATTAAGCAGTGTATGTTAACTTTACATGCAACAATCGTTAAAACAGGTAAATGACGTTTCATGAACGGCCATCCAACGGTATTAAAATATCTCACAAAATCTTTTGTAAAACAGAAGTATATTCTTTTCTTCAGTATCAAATTGGAAGAAGACTAATGGTCTACCAAATAAGTAAAAAACGATTATTTTTATGCATGCTTTCCACAAAATATAATTAAATTTTTAAGGAAATCGAAAATCATTTTGAAAATGGCATACAATATACGTAGTCATTTTTTCCAGTGCATGGATCTTGCATGCAGCCGAAAATCACTTCATTCGAAAGCCAACACACTTAGGTAACTGGATAATTATAGATTAAGGCTGCATCTTGATTAGTTTTTACAAAACTACTTAATTTATATTTTCGAAACGAAAATGCGTTTTGAAATTTTGGTTAACATTTCATGAGTTAGCACATCTATTGTATGATATCTTCCTGACATCATAGGGAAGGTGATATTCCTTCGGCAAAATATAAACATCATGTAGTTTGCAAAACCTGAATGAAAATTTCGACGGCAAATCGGGTTCGAAAGTACTCTTGATTTTTAAAAATTTTCAAAAACCGGTAGATACTCTCTTTTCAGGAGGTAAATTTGTGAACGTAATTTGATAACCGAGCATAAGAGTGACAAATTGTGAGCATGCTTCATATAACATATAATATACTTTACGAAAATCTTTAGAATCGATATATAAATTTGCACAGTTTACTCAATCCCTTATACAGATTGTGGTTTTTGTAGACGACCAAAAGGAGCTTTTTAAAAGGCCGGCATCCTAATGTGACTGATGTATCTTTTGGCCATGCTGCAAGATATATATTATAACAATCTCACTTAAGCAAGCTTTTTAAATCGAAAACACATTTCAGAATTTCAGTTATTATTTGGTACAATAATAATGCAAACAGGGACTCCTTTGTTTAAACGGTCTGAAAATGCTTAGCCATTTGAACCTTTTACGTGATGTCACATAAATGACCATCATTAAATGACTATTTCCAAATAGGAACATACGAAACACTATTTTTCGTGTAGCTTAGCTTCCGCACATACGTAACAATGAACTGGAACGAGCGGAACGTTAATAGTTTCAGCAAAATATCAGTATTTATGACAGTTCGACCATCGATTTCGATGATGTCCATCGTGTGCCCCACAGTTACAGCAGCAATGTGAGCAGGGACGGTGACTTAAGCAGGGTTTATAGTGCCGGTAGACTTGCGTAGCATCTACCTACACTCTCTCCTCCTCCCTTGCCCAAGCCCGGTGTCAAGACAGAGTCAATAAGACCGGAGACGAGAGAGGCCGCAGGTGGATGGCTCGGACGGATCCCCACTTTGGCGTTCCACCACACTCCCTGGTCCACACAACAAATAACCAGGATTTCAACCAACACAACAGAGATTTGGAGGCTGGCACGGCCGAAGCCGCACCTGGGCGTGCCGCCGACGCCTGGCTCGGATCCCACACTGTGATGGGAGTGCCATAAAGGCCACATTAAAAAGGAGCCATTGCAGCCTGACTCTCAGACCGCCTCCGGTCAAGGAGGAGGTCCAAGTTACCCCGTCAGTTGGCAACCTTCCAAGCCACGGCTTTTAGCGCACCGTTATAGCTTCAAGCGCGTCAGATTGATTATAGTGAGGAGAAAGTGCGCTGAGTCGTCGACCTCACTCTCCCTTCCCACTCCCACACCCCAGCCGCTGTCCGAGCCGGTCAGCAGACCGGAGTTGGGAATGGGCGCGGTGGCTGTCATGGTCGACTGACCATGACTGCGCGCGCCACGGCACGACCTGGCCCCCCATACACACAGAACCAGGATTTCACACAGCGGGGGTTGAACGGCGTGTCTCTCACTTGCGTGAGAGTGCCGTGGAAGGCGCAATGTCCATTCACATGGCATCGTGCCAGTCCGTTTACCACTGCTTTTTTTAAAAAATGCAACACAGTCCATTGCAAAACTGTATGGACTCTATATGGTATCTTTCTAAAGACATAGAAGAACGTATGATTTACCTTACACGGAACGCACGGAACTTGTAGACTAAAATGACTAAATGATAATGAAACATCTAATTATGTTCTAAATTATTCGGGAATTAGTAAACTTTTAAAACAATGCATATCCCTTTTTATGTATAAAATATAAAGATGACGTGACTCTCTATCAAACAACTGAAAAGCGTATTTTTGCTCATGGTTTCAAAAAAATATATTTAAATTTGCAAAGCCATCGAAAATCAATGGGAAAAATGCGTGCTACCCAAAAAGAAATTTTTACCGAGAAGGCTTTCTACAGGAGATTGAAAAACAATGTACTTAACAGCCGCCGTTCTGCCGAGTAAGAAACATTACGAGATTTTGCCGAAATATACTCAGTATGAGAATAACGTCAAAGTAGTCCTTCCTAATCGAAGACGTATTTCAGAATTTCAGCCAACATTTGATGAGATCGGTCACTCACTGTATGATGAACGCAGACAGGCTATCCCTTGACCCCGAAAGTGGAGGTAAAGACAACAGTAGAAAATGGAGGAAAACTGTGCATATGTCTTGACAGACGGTTTGTACGTCCGGCCTGAATATTATGCTCCCACTTATGTCTGACAATTTCCGTTTTTAAAGAAACAGTAAAAGTGTGATTAATGATCAACGCGTCCCCTTCTCTTTATCAAAGCGCTTTCCCCATTCATCAGGAACGGTGCTCGTTGTAAGGATCGGTTGAAAGTTCGTTCCAAAATCAAGGCGAATAACTTATTGTCGCCAACATTCCCCATCGTCATCATTATAAGCACGATCAAGAGGAGGAGAGGGAGAAACACTAGAGGATGGAGAAGGTGGTAACGGCCAGTAGAAATAAATTGATGGTTCACTGACAGCTCAACCGTCGTTGCGGACGATGTCCACTGTGTGGTCCGCTGAAAGATGACGCAGACACGGTGGCCTGAATTTAGGCTTGCGCAGCATCTACCGCACTCTTTCCTCTTCCCCCACCTGGACCGCATGTCAAGACAGAGTCAAGAAGACCGAAGGCGGGAGGACGCAGGTAGCTGGCGCGGCCGGGCCCTCACCTAGGCGTGCAACCAAACCCCTCGTCGACTACATACACCTAACCAAGACTCTTCACCTCTAGCAACACCCCAAGATGCGTCAGAGCGACGAGGATGACTGGGCAGCCATGCCCAACACCTGTTTACCCAGCGGGATGAAAATGGCGCCCAAAGGGTTATCCAATTGCCGTGCATAAACTACCCCGATTTTGTGATTAACGATCACCGCCGATAGTCCAACCTGTAAGTACAGTAATGGCTCATCTTGCCCTCGATGTAGATTAGAATGAGAACTACGGCTGGAGAAGAGTAGTTACTTTCGCATCAGCTCATTCACTTGACTTCTGATTCTCTCTCTCCCCACACACACTCGCTGTCTAAGTGGCGGTTGGGGGACTGGAGATAAGACTGTAAGTGGTAGGTGACGTAGTGCAGGATCACGAAAGTACTCACTCCGCAAAAATCGCCTACAACAGACCCACAGATGGTTACATTCAGAAGAAGCCATCATAGTCTGACCCCTGAGTCTGGAGCGCAGAGCTGCAGACGGGAGAAGCCGGAGGAGGCGGCTTTCTGAGCCGCAACTTTTGGCGCGGCATGTTGTTGGCTTGAATTTAACGTCGCTTCGTGAGGAACGACATCCCCGCTTGGTGTATTCAATTATAAAACATTTAAGAAGGATAAAAATCGCTAAGTAAAATCACCAAGCAAATATAATTGTTGTCTATCAAACATGGTGAGATTATGCGCCTTTGAATGAGTTCTCTGGCACATAGGAGAATATATGCTGTGATCGATAACTCGGAAAGTCCAAATTATAAGTTGACAAAGATAGGGTGAATGACCCCACGTATCTTTCGGTAGACTGTAGATCGTTTCCGAGCTCCTACACGTTGACGCTGGCAGTATCTGCAGAAGTCTGCAAATGGATGACAATTTAAAACTGCATATGATACAATCCACAGTCTACTGACAGCTAAATTGGAATCTTTTAACGTACCATTGCCTAAAACCTAACCCAACAGCTCTGTGCGCGGTTATTTTGACTGGCAACACTATTCCTTTGGCCTGACCTGCGCACATGTGATTTATGCCTCTATATTAGCGATGCTTAATTTTAAACACATAAACCAGACCCGATGGCAGCTCAACCAAATGCAGAAATGACAAGAGAATCAAAGGCGAGCTTTCGGTTTGGTGAAGGCGCAAAAGCACATTGGTTCCGGCAATAGCCTGTATATTCAGACGGGCAGTCAGCACAAGTAAGGCAGCAGATAATACTAGACTTGCGCAGCATTCACTACACTTTCTCCTTCCCCAACTGGATTCGGTGCTAATACAGATTAACGAAGATCGGAGGCGGTATAAGACGCAGGTGGTTGGCACGGCCGAACGGGGACCTAGGTGCGCCCTCAAATCCCCTGGTCCACAACATACACTTGACCAGGATTTTTCACCACCAACAACAACAGCCCAACAGGGGTCAGAAGGACGAGGATGATGACTGGGCAGCCATGCCTACCACTTGTACACTCAGCGGGAGTGCAAGCGCATCTTCCGGCAGGGATTCAGGTGTCAGAGAACTGTCACTCCATAACATACTCCGAGGGGCATGGGTTGCTGATGCTGGCATAGCACACGCTTTCAGATCTTTAGGCCACACAAAACGTGGTCTGCAGTACTTTTGCCGGGCTACATCAGGTGCGAGCCTCCCAAGTCAATGGTATCTGCAGGTTCAGTCGCTCAGAGTTTTGCCCACCCTAACAGTGATAACTACTTAGGTCGTTTGCATCTTAAAGAAATTAAGATTGTGTTGTATGGCTTGTGTTTATATGTGATGCCGTATAGGTTCATGTGCACGTCAGAGCTTCTAGTACTGTTTTCGCAATCTCCTAACTATAAATTCTCACGTGATCGGTGATATTACTGTGGGTACTGAGCTGTTATTTGCGACTACCCAGGTAGTGGTGTTGATACTGGTGTTCGGATGGGATTACGTCGATGGTTGAGGAGCTTTCGAGTGTATGACGTGTGTTAATTGCGTTGATTGTCGCTATCGTGTATACACATAGAGATAAAATTATTCTTGTCGCGTGTGAATGTCCTGAAGCAGTGTCGGTAGGTAAGACTAGTGCGACAGGTACCACTAGCGCCTTCGTTTTGGGTCTTTATTTGATGGATTCGCCAGTGACCTCCCAGGTCTATGTAAGATCCAAATGTAGGGACACAGTGAGAACATAATGCAATTAAATCATAATTGTTGGCGGTAGAGTAAGGTGATGCTTGGCAAAATGGTAGGCGGATGACCACAGGTGATGCTAATGGTGGTGGTGGTGGTGGTGACACTGTGTTGTGAGACTAGAGATCGATATACGGCTGTAAGTGCGAATTAAAGTAGGTGGGCTAACTCACGAGATGCCAATCCAAATTCTGAAATGCATTTTCTTTTCGAAAAGATTAATTAAGTGTGGTTCTAAAACTAATAACTCTACAGCATAATTTTATAATAATTCAATTGCCGAAGGATGCTGGCTTTCGAGAGAACTTCCTTCCGTCCGCATGCAAAAACTGCACTCTGGGAAAAATGACTGCTGATGTAGCATGCATTTTTCTCATTACTTTTCGATGCCCTTTAAAGCCAAATTATATTTCATGGACAAAATTCATGAAAACATACATTGTTTCGTTCATTTGGTAGAAAATTACGTCTTCTTCTAATCCTATACTCGCAGGAGGGAGATGATTCGGTTTTAAAAAACTTTCTAATTATGCGATTTTGATTACCGTGAAATGGCCGGTCATATAACGTTATGAGTCGGCGTTTACCAACGTGGCTTTTAAAGCCAACAATATTGATCAGATCCAATGTTAAATTTTATGAACCCTATATGGTCTCCGTTTAATACCGTAGAGAAATGTGTGGTTTCCTATAAGCGGAAAAGATACGGCTTGTAGTTAAGAAACCCTGATTTGAAGTGTAACGGCAGAGCGGGTTCAAAATTATTCGGAAATAAAAAAAAATTATTGAAAACCAAATTATATCACTCATTCGAATATAAGATTTGAAGAAGGCATAATTTGCTACAGAACGAGCAGAAGAATGAATATTTTCATGCATGTTTTCCATGAAATATGGTTTGATTTTTAGGAGCAGCGAAAATCAATGAGAAAATCAATGCTTCTTAAGTAGTCATTTCTTACAGAGTGTAGTTTTTGCATGCATCCCAAAGTAAATTCTTGCAAAAGCAGACATCGTGAGGTAACGGAATTATTATAAAATTATACCGTTGGCTAATTAATTTTACAACCCTACATAATCACTCTGCGAAAACGCATTTTGGAGTTTCGTACAGGCGAGCCAGAAGGCCTTGAAATGTTGTATGTCCAAGAAACGGAAGTAAACAGCTGAGAATAGGAGTCAATTAACAATGGATATCTACTTCAAAATTTCACTTAATTTCATTTCCGTTAGTCGCCAAATATAAACAGCTTCAGTTCCTAGAAAAAGGTATTTTGAGCAGGCACTGCTAAACCAACCTCTTCTACGCCCTGCTTGATAACAGCATAAAACGTATTCTAGGGAGACAGTATGCTGGACTTGTGTTTTTTTAAATTTTAGAACTGGGTAAATGTGAATATGTAGCTATTTTCATCCAGCAGAATACCGCTCATCCGCGGGGCAGAATTCCGGGAGGATTAGTTTCGAAAACCGTTATAACAAAAAGCTCGTTGTTCAGTGTTAGATCATCGAGCAATTAACGGTAGACGGCAAAAGAACTTGGGCTTGAGCACCAGGTTTTGCAAAGAAGCGGTTGGGCGTAGGTGGCTGACGGGTCGTCGGTGCGTCCGTCAGTGAACCCGTCGGTGCTTCTATAAACATATATATGAGGGTACATCTGTATACATAGTGTAGGCGGGAGCGCACCGATTGTGCTTAGGAAACCACTCGTTGCGTCATGCATGAGTGTTCTCTCCCTAGTTACGCCAACATCCGACAAGACGGTGAGCTTGTGGTACAATAGTAGGCGGCGTTGAACTTCTAACCAACAGGCCGCGAGTTCGAGACTCGGGTGTTCCACACCACGGGGTTGGGTATGGCTGACTGATGATGACCAACAAACCAAAAATGACCACTTCAGTCTCCATCGCCTTTGTCAGTAGTGCTATTCTACTCGTATTTTTTGCCTAAAGATCGACTGGAGGTCAGATCACGGAATATGTTTGAACTACTGCGCCCTCGACCTTAATCTAAACTCGCACAGGCCGTTAAAGGAGATGACGACAAGGAAAAGAGACTGAGTGACAATCTCCGGCTGAGCAACATATCGTCGGTTTACGATCAGACATTAATATAGCAAGATTCCTCTGAATATCAAAAGAGAGCCAATAATAGACTTACGACGTTCATTTCCAATCCGTAGGTATAGGCCAACACGACAGTTCTAAGATCCAGGTCCATTGGATAGGCCTGGTAGGCCTCAGGGATCCGAATTATGGACCATTCACCTTGCGGAAGGGTACCCAAATCCTCAAAAAACAGACATTTCTCACCCTGAGTAGTATTCACCGCAGCTGTAAAGAGTTCTCTCTCAGACCGACAGGTCCGTAGACCAGCATCTTTCACTCCAGAGTTGGTTTCGCCGATAGGTCGACAGAGCTCAAGACTGCCGTCTGTGCAGGTGCGATAGAAAATCGTTTCGGGGGCGGCAATACTGCCGTTTAAAATGGAATTGTCCAGAAAGCTTGCCTCTGATGCGTCTTGCCTATGGCTTACAAATCCGTACACAAGACACTGACCTCCGAAAATGGCAAATACTAGCACACAGCGATTTCGTTGAGCAGAAATGGCTCGCAGAACTCCCTGTCTTTGCCTGTCTAATCCAACATATCTGAGTTGAACCATTACGCGTAATCACGCGTATGCAAGTCCTCACTCTCTGAGAGCTGCAATTTATAGAAGTGACAAGGTTCTGAAAGAAAGAGGACACAGTGGGAGTGCGTTTGTGCTTGACCCACGGGAAACGAGACATTAACTGACCTTCAAATTCGCTGTTCTCGCCACCAAACGTGACCCGACGTGGGCAGACTGCATGAAGAGAAGTCCTTGAGTAGAATTAATATTGCTTTGTGTGACGATTGATTGATCGTTGAGCGAAACCTAGGATGCTGTGTGCCGACTGCAGATTAGATGTAGGTCTTACCCAGTTTTAAGCCAAGAATGGCGCATTTAACTACTTGGGCCAAGACAGTCCTCTTTTTGTTGCTTGTTCAACTTTTAGACCATTGTTAGGGGTTTTTGACAAGTATGGGTAGAATCCAAAGATAAACGTATATCCAAACTGTGGATTCGAATACACGACATCAAACTCAGCACTCGCTTTAACCTCATTAAATGTATCAAAACTGTACCACTGCGACCGATAGTGTCATGAATCGGTGTATCGAACTACAAGATTTCCGAATGGCTGAACTACAAACTCCAACCATAAACAAAGGAGTGCGAGAATTCAAGCGAAACTGTTTATTGAATTTATAAACAATATCCGAGGACTCAAAATTTAACCGGATAAAATTATAGTATCCTCCAAAGTTGTCTCGCTATTCACGTCTATACCAATCGATTTGACAAAGCAATACACAGTAGAACTCCTCCAATCCTATGTCGTCGCTGTTCCTACATCGGCTTTGCTTAAACTCTTGGACTTGTGTCCGGAAACAAACTTTTCGTTCACACATGAAGGCAATCGACAGCTTAAACGAACTCCTATGAGGTCACCAATTTCTGGCTTTCCGGTTGAGGTCACAGTGCACAAATTAGAGGTCATTGCCGATAGAAACAAAGACGAGAACCACAGAAACTGGTCGATGAGAAGAAAAAGAGGCGATCGTTTAAACAAGGGCTTTATTCGGCCGGAATTGGTTATGCAGTCTCATCTGAAGTAAACAAACCTCAGTCACTTCAAATGCGGGGCGGTGGTGATAGCGGATTTTACAGGCGGGGCCGGGAACACACAGACGAGGAGGCCAAGTAGGTGTATGCAAAAGAAAAGCTATTGGGAATGCGCAGTTGTAACTTGAGTTATTGCGAAATAGTTGCGCTAACCTCTAACTTTCACCCCTAATCCTAAACCGTGACCCCTAATCCTTAGCCACAGCACCAAGAGTAATTCATCCTTCGGGTGGGCCAACCAAACCACATCTCACACTTTATTCGCCTGACACTTCGGATTCTCACTTGAACCCATTAGCAGAGACAGTGGTAGAAAAGGGTGACTCGTGCACAGGAAGTTGAAGTATGCAGTCGCTATGCTAGCTCATACCTATGGTAATCAACCGCGGGGGAATCGTAGAGAAGTTACGTTGAAGACTAAGATAAGGCAATAAAAGACACCTCCTAGCGATCAATTTAAATAGTTTCAATATCCTGACCGTGGGAGATAATGAAGCGATCAGAAGAAGAAGAGGAAGAAGAAGAAAAAGAAGACGAAGAAGAAGAAGCGATCGCTGGAATAAGGGCTTTATTCGCCTTTTCTTGATGGTTGCATGCAAGTTGTAAATTACCAAAATGTCACCACCCGTGTTGGATGCTGGCGTGATGATTGCTCGGCCATCTGGCTCACCGGTTTGCGCGCGCCCCAAGTGGTCATTTACTTTGACCAGCCTATGCCTGAGCACAGAATATGGAGTGGGGATTTCGATGCACTTGTTGATAGACTGAGGTCCCCTGAACCATGACTCAAGCTTCTTACACAATAACCCCCTCTCGTTGTATCGGCCCGCTTGAATCGGAAATGATTAAGCGATGTTGTCATGTGATAGATGACATAGATTCATAGAATTTATTCTCATACCGAAACCCTAGTAAATATGGAAGTACAGATAGAATAACCTTTGGTATTAGTGTTCCAATGAAGTCCAAATCTCAATATCGTCTGAGAATTAGCGTAATTCCATATATGCCGGTTTGTAAACAGCCTAAAGTCTGAGTATAGATTCCAAAACAGTTTTCTAGGGATTCGTAATATTTTGACTCGGTAACAATTGGGAGATGACACTAAAAAAACACCCCCCCCCCAAAGCAGGCTGTCTTACGGTTAGCTTCATAAAGTCGACGTAGACTGCGTCCACTGCATTGCCACCATCGGCTGCCCGGGTCCAGCGTTCTAAAAAATAAAGTAGGTTTGTCGCGCATGATCTGCCTCTACGACACCCATGCTGGGCATCGGATAGCAGATCATGCTGCTCTAAGAAACGCATTATCCCTCGCTCAATTATTTTTTCCATTATCATGCAGCAAATCGAAGTAAGGCTGATTGGTCAATAGTTGTTTGCCAAGACCTTGCTTCCGACGTTATAAATTGGAGTGATTTGGGCAGATTTCTAATCGGCGGGCAAAAAGTATACTTCGAACAAAGCCCGGAAGAGCATGCACAACGGTTTACATAGTTACCGATACAAGCGAAGATGCGAGCTCCAGAAATTAGTTGATCAGAAGGAGAAGCGATCGCTGGAACAAGGTCTTTATTCGCCTGACGTTTCGGATACTCCCTTGAATCCATCATCAGAGACAGTAGCAGAAAAGGGTGACTCGTGCACAGGAAGTTGCAGTATTTATAGGATGCAGTCGCTATGCTACCGCATACCTATAGCGATTAACCGCGCTCCCCTTCATGAAGGATCGTTGCACGCTGGTGCGCTAATTGCTTGCTGGCCGGCATGCAAGTTGCTAATTACCGAAATGTCATCACCCGTGTTGGATACCGGCGTGATGATTCGGCCATCTGGCTCACCGGCTTGCGCGCGCCCCGAGTGGGCAATAACCTTGACCAGCCTATGCCTCAGCACGCAATATGGAGTGGGGATGCCGTTACACTTGTTGATAGACTGAGGTCCCGTGAACCATGACTCAAGCAACTCGCGGCTTACGCAATTATCTCCTCTCGCGAGAATTTCGGCCTCATCGAACTTGAATGTGTGGCCGGGTCTCGTTGAATGGGCCGCGACCTGAGAGTTAGCGTCATTTCTTCATACCGCTGACGCGTGTTCGGCAATTCGCGTTCGGAGCCGTCTTCTAGTTTTTCCGACGTAGTTGCTTTGTCCGCATCTGCACCAGATCCGGTAAACTACTCCAGATGTTTCATGCCGTGGCAGTGGGTCTTTCGGTCTCATCACCTGACGCCTCCGGTCTCCAGTGTGCGTGCAACTCCAACCCCAAGAGGTGCAAGACGGCGGCTAACAGCCTCGGAGACGTTCTTGATGTACGGGATCGCTAGCCAGAATTTGGCTATGGCACGCTTTTGTCGCTCGTCTCGTTTGCGCATACACCGGCCGACAAAGTTGCGCGGGTAACCATTTTCTCTGAGAAATCGTCGAAGATATTGGAATTGGGCAAACTTGTCTTCTTAACTACGCTCCTCCGTGCCTTGTATGCATCTATCGACACAGATCCCCTATCCGAGAGGAAATTCCTCCATAACCTCCACATTGTATTAACATTTTAAAGCTTGTGTTAGCCACAGGGATCTCCTGGTTAAGTTTTTTCCGTGAAATATGGTACTAATCTCTGAGAAGAACGTGCAATACCTCACTAAATAATCCCAATTTTTGACTGTGTAATCAGAAAAAGCTAATTCTTAGTTTATGGTGTTTACTTCAGGTTGCATTTGGACAAAGTTACCGCGTCAAATGTTTATTCTAACCACGGTGGCTTTTTCTTGAAATTTCTCTAGCTCGCCCTCACCTGCTATTCTTCGGAACAAAATCGAATTATCCATTCCCAGACGGGACCTATCTCGCACTTTTCCAGTTTATATTCATTTTTGTTTCCAGCACAATTCACGTAAACATAAAGTTTTGATCGGCAAATTTCCACAACGTAGGAGATTATCTGGATATCAAGAAAGATCCGATTTAGCTCAAATCTGGCCTCTTTTTCTTCAATAAAACAGACTTGTAATGAACCTTTCATAAGTAAATGGTTTAATGTGTCTCGACTCACTTAAATAAACACCAATAAGGAAATCAAATGCATATTTTACTCTTCGCTCAAATTTCGATCATGAATTTCCATGAGTCAGGTCACCTACGGACATTGTGAAGGAAATTCAAAGGGCTGTAGTTTTGCGCGGCGCAGAGGACTCTGAGATAACAGGCCAGTCGCTGATAGATATAACCCCTTAATCTGATGTAGGTGCAAGAATTTGCGCTATAGCTAGGTTTGACCTGACAGATCTGTTCTTTTGTGTGTATGCAGCAAAGTCGTTGACTTCGCAAGGTCGCTACAATGTACGCTTTTAGAGATCAGCCAATCTGAACCCATCTGAGAGTCGAATTGAAAAAAATACCTGTCGACAGTTTTAATACCCCTCCCGCGTTTGCTAGCGGAGTACGCAGTCCGAAACACGCACTTAGACACGCCCATTTACATTCCTACATAACGTTTAGTACATGATCGACCAACCTGCTGGATACCGTCGGACGCGCTGCTCAATAGTTCTTTCAAGAATGATCAAAATCAAAGTGGTTGTACTATACGGCGTCGGCGTGTTGACGTTCTTGGCCCTTCTATTTATCACCTACCAAGCTGACCAATTTCTATTCCGCCACGTGGTTCAGGAGGCGTTAAACGGCAGCCGAAACTTGTTCAGATCGACCCCACTTCCTGATGTCAAGACGACCGAGTGGGCTCTACACAAACCGCCGGCTGCCTTCCCAATTTGCTCGTACCAAGAACCCTACGACCTCTCGTTCTGCCTTCCAACCAGCGAGAAAAGTAGTGTGGAAACCGTGGAAGGGAAGTGTTATCCAGAAAACGAATTATTTCCCACTCGTGGAAACAGATGCATTTTCTATGATATGCTTCAGACAATGCCTGACAGCGTTTTATCCACGGCCCGTCGTCCAGCTATATACTCAGTCTACCCACAGGATATTCCCCTTCCGATAGTTGTACAAGCCGTCAAAAACAACAGGCCGATTCCAGTGGTATTTACCTTATTTGCTAAAATGCAGTACACTAGTATCATACTATTTTACCGATATATGTATATATAGAGTAGGTGAGCTAAATCATAAAAAGTCAATAGAAAATGCGAAATGCGTTCTGATTTCGAAGAGATTAAATAAAAAGGCTTGTAAATCTAATCATAATGCATAATTCTATAAAAAACTTCTTTCCGTCTGCATCCAAAAACCAATATCATTAAAAAATACTCCTTAATTAGCGTGCATTTTTCTCACCGAGTTTCGAGTCTCTTAAAAATCCAAAAATTTTTCATAGCCATCATATGTAAAAGCACTCATTCTTTTGCTCGTTTGGTAGAACATTACGCATTCTTCCAATGTTATACTCGAAGGAAGGGTATAATTTGGTTTTTACAAGATTTTCCAATGCCCGAATAATATTTAATTCGACCTGCCGTTACTCTTGGATCCAGGGTTTCTAAACTGCAAGCCGTAAATTTTCAGCAAACGGAAAACCGTATATTTCTCTACGGTAAGAAGAGGAGACTATATGGGGTTAATACAATTTAGCAGTGAATTAGAGCCATATCGTTAACTTTACAAGTCACATTGGTATGAACTGCCATTTCACGGTATTAAAAAGTCCCCAATTAGAAACTTTTTAAAACTCGAATTATACCCCTTCCTTCGAGCAAAGAATTAGAAGATGTAATTTGCTGCCAAATGAGCAAAAAAATGAATATGTTTGTGCATATTTCTCATGAAATATAGTTGAATGTGTAAGAGCATTCAAAATCAGCTAGAAAAATGCACGCTTTTGAAGTGGCCATTTTTTACGGAGTATCGTTTTTGCTCTAAGCGGGAAAGAAGTTCGTTTGAATGCCGGCATCCTAAATAAACTTGATTATTATGGAATTACGCTGCAGGCTGACCAGTTTTACAACCCTGTTTAAATAATCTTTTTGAAACTAAAACGCATTTCGGAATTTCAGCTGACGTTTCATGAGTTAGCCCACCTATTGTATGTCTAGAGTACGGGATATTACGTTCGCTATATATATATATATATATATATGTATATATATAAAGACATTGATAGGCAGATGTTGCTTATGTCACCGCCGCCATCTCGAAACGACCGCTATTCACTTTGACCTTGAAGACGAAGTTGACACAGAACTCAGGATTGCCACCCATTCTGGACTCAATCATTATGCACTGGCAGTTGCCAAGCCTTGCCTTTGTAGCCGCTTGTAAGAATTTAAAAGAGACACATCAGTTGGGAAAGATACGTGTCTGGTAAGCGCATATATTTGCAAAATCTAAAAAAAATCGAATTTATATCACAATAGAAAAAAAAGTTATCACGGATAACGAGAGATGGCAATGGGCATAAGTACCTGTGAATACGGGATCGGGAAAGTTCTGAAGCAACAGCGCAAAACCCAAGCCGTCTCCACTTAATTTCACTTAGACCTATTAAGAAGTGGTTTTTTTATTAACCTGTTACTCAACGACTCATACAGTGGGTGGGCTAAGTCATGAAATGTCAACAGAAATTCCGAAATGCGTTTCCGTCTCGACAAGATTAATAAATTAGAATTGTAAAACTAATCCTCGTACAGCATAAATCTATAATGTTTAAGTTACTCCAGCACGCCGGCTTTCGCACAAACGTTTTTCCGGCAGCATCCAAACACCATATCCTGCAAAAACTGAATACTTATTAGCAGGAATTTTTTTCAGTGATTTTCGTTGCTCCTGAAGATTCAAATGTATTTCATGGAAAACATGCATAAAGGTAATCGTTATTTTGCTCATTCAGTTAACAGTTAAGTCTTCTTTCAGTTTTATACTCAAATAAAGGGTATAATTCGGTTTTCAAAAGTGTCTAATTATGAGATTTTTTAATAACGTGAACTGACCCTTCAAAAAGTGTCATGTCTCTGCATTTAACAATGTCGCTTGCAAACTTGAAAATGTCGCTGAAATCCTCCGCTTTATTTTCTGAACCCCATATGCTACCATCTTCATACGGCAAAGAACTGAATGGTTTATCGAACGCAGTCATTTTACGGTTTGTAGTTTGGGAACCCAGAATGAAAGTGGGTGGGGTTCAAAATTATTCGCGAATTGGAAAATTTCTATAAAACCAGATTATACCCTTCCTTCGAATGTAAAATCTGAAGAACTAACACGTAATCTTTCACAAAATAAGCCCAAGAATGAATATTTTCATGCATGTTTTCTATGAAATATAATAAATTCATTAAGAGCATCAAAAGTCACCGTAAAAATGCATGCTATATGAGTAGTCACTTTTTTACGGAGTAAGGTAATTGAATGCAGCCGAAAAGAAGTTTCTTCGAAAGCCGGCATGATCTACGGCAGTGATCGCGAGAGATCTTGAGAACAGTACGCATATGGTGCCAAGGCGGTTGAGTACTATTAATACTTTAGTCTTTGTGCCTCCGCAACCCTTGCCTGTGTTTTTTGCCCCCGAGAATGGGTTCAAGGGAGTCAGACAAGTAGAATTGCTGTCTTAGGCATCACATCTTTCTCTGATGGGCTGCCTTTTTCCGCATAACTGTGCAGCATAGCATACGCGAGGGGAGGGGCTTTTGGCATATCTGTTTAGCAATACGAAGGGTGATTTGTATCAGGTTTTAGGAAGTCACAAAACAGCGAAACTTGTTGATATGCACTTCGCTGTTTATACTCCGACTTGGGTTTGAAGTGCAGGTGACGATAAATATGGGTGAAATTTATTTTTCTAGATTGCCGCATTTTTCATGATGTATGCTAGCGACTACTGCCTCATTTCAAGCTGTATTTGTCAGAGGTGAATGCAAGGAGTGTTTAAACTTTTGACACGGATATGTGCACAGCTAATGTTAAATTAGCAAAAGTAGGAGATCCGGGTTGATAATCTGAGGAAAACGAAGTGCTCACTGAAGTGCTTCTTCAACGGATAGAACACTTGGTGGTACCCAATTATCAACTTAAGTTCTGGGCTTGTTACGTCGATGACACCGTTGCCATTGTCAAATCATCTGACGTGGAGACCCTCAACGAATTACCGAACTCGGTTGACCCCAATATTCAATTCAGGATGGAAGCTGAAACAAACAACCAACATCCATTACTCGATATACTTGTGCGTCGGTGTGCAACTGGGCAATCACAAACTATCGTTTTCAAAAAAGCCATCAACAAAAGACAAGTACTACACTTCAACAGCTATCGCCTCCTCTCTCACAAACGCAGCCGTGTCCGTACTCTATTTCAAATAAGTGAAACACACCAGCCGACAATAGAGTTGCACGACAATACATTCATGACCTCTTTCGAACCAATGTATACCCAAGCTACTCCATCAAGCAAAGTAAGTGCCGAGTCGACAGACGACGGCCACAGGAAGAACAACCCGACGTCTAAAGGGCTATTCCTTACATAAAAAGGAGTCTCCGAGGCGGTTTCATGACTGTTATAACCCGCCAGGGTAGGCATTGCCCATCGACCCCAGGTATCAATTCGTCGCCCTTTGATACAATAAAAACACATCCTGCCACGCACTGAAACCTCAGCTATTGTCTATCAAATACGTTTTAACGATGAAGACTGCAACTACGTTGGGGAAATCAGACGGAAATTGCAGACCCGCCTACATTAGCACAAACTAGCAACTCGGAGACTAGACTCAAACTCCCTGTTCTGCGGCTTACGTCAGAGAAAATGGTCACAATTTGGATTTTCAAGAAACAGCCGTCTTAGACAGGGGCACCTCAAGGACAGAGCGTCTCACACTTGAGCCATGGTAATCAGATGCCAAATCTATCAACAGGCGTCTAGACCTCCCTTCAGCCTATAAAGTCTTACTTCATTACACACGATGTGACGAAGACAAAACGCTCATACGGAGCATAAGACTACCAAGAAAGCATGGCCTGTCAACCAATTCGTCCAAAAGGGGGACGCAAACGCAACTAACTCCAGTTGAGGTGACGACACAAAATATAGGAGGCCACCAACACTCACAGGCGACGACCGGTAGGCCAAGGCAGCGAAAGAAGAACAAAAGTCGACCAGTCCAAGGCCAACTAATCCGGATGTCCATTCAAAACTCTGATCGATTTTCACTAGACGCTTTAATAATTAAAGGCTGCCCGAGGTCTTCGAAACGTCAGCCATGCAAGTCCCTCCATTTTTTCAGGCTTACCAATGTCAGGGCCTTATTTTTATGTTGGCGTGTGACACATAATGGGTAAGTTAGGTGCCCGAAAGTTCGCACCTGTCGGAGGACATTGCTTTTGACTTAAGGATGATTATTCTGGTCAATGGCTAGGAATCGAATTAGCGTCAGGTGTTAGAATTTCGACTTGAATTTAGCATCTAGGGTAAACAGTTTGGTATCCTGGACGTAATTCAAGGTCGATAATGAGTGAAGACTGCTCTTTCATTTTTCGCCGAAGGCAATATTGGCCACACACTCTCTTCAACGGCGCGTAGAGGTTTCCCATCATGTCAGATTTTCCGCACTGGACGCATTGATCAGTTGTGACTTATGTTCAGATCGAGTCTCCAAGTTATTCCACCAACTCGATAAGTGCTGAAAACTACTCCGGTAAAGACATACATGTGCACTGAGAAAAGTAAACTAAGGTCTCAATTTTCCATTTTGTCCTGGGATTGGATATTTTCTTTATTTGAAGTTGGTTTACGATGAAAAGCGAACACCACATTAATTTTCTCGACTGCGTCCCCACCGAGGTTCATGACCAGCCTATTTGTGGTTGGGCTATTAAGCTGAAGAAAAGTAAAGGCTTTGAGCTGCCACATATAAGGACAGAACGAAAGAATTCGGGAGAGTTCTTCTCCTCCGACTACTGTGCGTGCTTTTCTTGAATAGGCCAGTTATCAAATGCGTGGCCGTGGTCTGTCAACATTTTTAAAGCGATACGGTTATTCATAGATTCAGATAATTACTTTCTGCTGATCTAAGAAGCATGGACTATATTGATTTGGTTTATACAACAGTTTCTTCACAGAGGATAGACGGTGTCTCTATGGATTCGTTTTACTGTTATTTGCAGAGCAAAATGCTGGCACCAACACGGGAAGAGCCTAACTAAAGCGTTACCCTTATTTCCAATTGTACCATTATTATACTTCGGATATGATTAACTCCTGTTGTTATATATTTTGTTCCTAACAGCGTCCTCGCACTAATAATCTGTGTCTGTTAACCATAAAAATATTAAACGTTGAATACTTTTTATTCACTTCCAGCATCCTGGATTAGAAGTGAGCACCTCCCACGAACGACTTTTTAATTAAACTTTAGACGTCTTACATATTCAACTGTCATTTTTGTAGGGCAGCAGAGAGCTTTGCCTGGCGTTACCATGGTAGGTTAGCCGTTAACTTACGTTTGTGATTAGTTCTTTATCAAGGAAAATTTCCCACTCCCAGTAGCACCGATGTACTGCCTCGACTATTTTTAGCACAGAGTGATCTTCTACCTGTAGGTTCACTTTTCCGAAAAAAAATTCGCTATCCTTTATCTGCTTGATCTTCTAAGCTTACTTGCCGACAACTATTAGCCCGACTTTACGAAGGAGTATTTTTGTTTTTAAAAAGCCTTCAATCATGAGACATTTTGAGATCGTGAAATAGCTACCCCTAAATCATGCTTTCCGTCCTTTTATTAATGCTGCCTGTAAAGAATACAACATGCTCCACATCCACTGCAAAGTTTTACGAGCCCTAAACCACATCTTAATATCATATATAAATATATGATTTTTCCCGCAGATGAAATATGGAATTTGTAATTTGCAAGTGTAACGGCAGATCGGGTTCAAATATTATGGAAACTGGAAAGTTTTTTAAATCTTAATTATGCACTACGTTTAAGTATGAAATGTAGAGAAGACGCCATTTTCTGCCAAATGAACAAAGAAATGAATATTTTCGCGCACTTGTCATACATATATTTAAATTTATAAGCACATCGAGAACGAATCGGAAAGTATCATACGACGTTGAGTGGATGTGTTAGCTCATGAAATGTAAATCGAATTTCGGAAGAACGTTTTCAACTCGAAAATATAACCCACGTATGATTATAATATTGGTTGCCTTACAACATAATCCCATAATAATACATTTTCTTCGGGATTCCCGCTTTTAAATGCACTCCTATCCAGTCGCCTGCAAAAACTAAACTCTGCTAAGATTGGCTACTTATTTAGTATGAATTTCTCTAATTTATTGTAGATTGTTAAATAATTTCAAATATTTTTCATTACAAGTGTACATTAACATAATTCTCATTTTACTCATTCGGGAGCAAAATACGTCGTCTACCAATTATACACTTTAACTAAGGATATAAATCGCCTTTGAAAATCATTAATTGTCAAGACATTTTGAAGCCCACCTGTCTTTCCCTTTGCATTCGGTGTAGGAAAACCTAAAGCTATATATTTTCTGTGTACGCAGAATCATATATTTCCCTACAATATTAGGAGGGGACTATGTGGGGTTCATGAAATCTGGCAGTGGATAAGAGCCATGCTATAAAGTCTTCAAGCAAAATAAGTAAATACATAGAACGACATTTCACGGTCTTAAAAATCTCATAGTTCGAAAGTTTTTTGAAAATGAATTACACGTATATTTTAAGAAAAAAATCAGGAGACGTTATTTTTCAAAAATTGACAACTTCTTTACATGTTTTCCAGGAAATATAATTGAATTTATAAGAACACTGAACATCGGTTGGTAGAGTTCGTACTTAATAAATAGTCGGCTTTTGAAGAATGCAATTTTTGCAGACGGTCGAAAGGAAATTTTTTTCAAAAGCCGGAATTCTGTGGTAACTGAAGTAATATAAAATTATAGCGCAAGGCAATTATTATTACAACACTGCTTTAACAATCTTTTCGGATCGAAAACGTATTTCACAATTTCGGTTTACATTTCATGAGCTAGCAAACCTACTGTAAGCAGTCGTGTAGTTTTTGCAAGAAAATCCTTCAAAAGCCGGCATTCTGATGTGTGATGGATTCTACTATTATTATTTAGTCTTATGACCCTACTTAAGTAATATTGTCTTATCAAAGATACCTTTCCGGATTTCGGTTAACGTTAATGAGAGAACACATCCACTGTACCAACATCATTTGTTATTTAGAGTGGGTAAAAGTACATTTGGCGTAGTTTTTGAAACCCACTACCACACATTTTCAGGTCCCCATAAATAACCCCAAACTTGTGCTGCTACGCACAAGTCAGTCTATCTGCCCTCTCACCAGAAATCGGAGTCGCGCACGGTACGACCTAATCATCATTGTCAAGAGTTCACCAGGCAATGCAGCATGCCGGTCTCAACTGCGCCAGCTGATCAGCCGTCAAGCGGCCACGCTGGCCAGTCCTGTCGGGCTCCGCTTCAGCCTAGGCGTCCAGGCCGACACCGTCAGCCAATCACGACTCCTGCATGCCATAAACGATGAGGCCGCCCGTTTTGATGACATCATCCTGACCGACTTCATGGACACCTACTATAATCTGACTCTGAAGAATCTGGCGAACCTGCGATATGCTCATGTGGCCTGTCAGGGAGCCGCTCCGCTGGTCGCCTTCATGGATGATGACCATGGCCTCAATTTGTCAGCTTTGCTCCCCTATTTTCGCGCCTTCGAAAGGCGACAGCTGCTGCAATCTGTCTTCGGCCACATACACGGCACGCCAAAGGTCATTCGCAGTCCAGAGCACAAGTGGGCCCTTACGAGAGGCGATATGCCCTTCTATATGTATCCGGACTACGCCGCTGGTCCATGCTACTTCATCGGCGCGGAGGCTGTGGAGGCAATTTCGATAGCCGCAGCCTTCACCAAGCCGTTCTCCATGGAGGACGCCTATGTGGGCATGACAGCGACGAAGCTGGGCATCCACATGCACCAGTTGCCAGGTGTATACCTTCATGGACCTAGAGAAGGATTACTATCACAACAGACGCCACTAGTAGCCTTGTTGAAATACTTCGAGCAGTATACACCTTAGAACTACATGTACTATTTATCAAATGTGCGCCTGTTTTAAAACACTGACGGATATGATGCAATCTGTTTTTGTTAAGCATCAGTGTGCTCGTTAAAGTGTTGGAAAAGTCCGCGGTTTCTGAGACCATCGAGAAAGATCTGTAAAATTAAAGAGAACTTTATAAAAGAATACATCTACTCTCGATAAGTTCTTTTCAGGCCTGTGCATTGATATGGCTATTGAAATAGCAAATCAAAAGATACGGGAAAGATAATTATGCTGTATCTCGGGTTTGAGGGAGATGGAGGGGAGTGAAGCACCAAAATGCCAGTCAACGCCAAAGGGGTGGTGGACACAGGAAACGGTGTATATATGCGAGCAAGTGACTTGGTGACTTTGTACCATGGCATCTGTGGGAACTGAAGTTCTTCTGTGCACACAGGGAAGGTTTTCTTAGCTTGATTTGTCTCTGATTCTTCTCACTTCCCAGCAATACTTCAGAAAGAAAGAGGGGAAGTCGCTTTATTTTGAAATCATAAGTTCAAAATTTTCTGCAGAAATTGACTCCATTCACTATAGGCAGTTAACAAGTTAATAGATTATTCAAGAGTCAAAGTTTAACACAAAAGAAACGATTATGATAGGGATAGTTCAAGTCCTTGCTTCTGTACTTCTATTTCTTTGCACGTAAGATAGCGCGCCAAGAATGGCAATACAGAAGCTCGATTAGCCGATTTGCGACATGAAATAAGTCGGAAGCTGCGGCACATCGGGACGGAAGACCTCGCAGCAATAAGTTTAGAATGCAAGGGATGGGCAACGTCATCTATAATCCGACGACCAAATTGCTTGAACGCATTGAAATGCCGTTGTAAGATAGTTTCAACTAAAAAAGATAAGAAACACCAGCAGCAGAAGAGAACATGCGGAGTACTCGTTTCAAAATTAAAAGATCCTTTTTAAGCAAACCAGAAAAAAATGACAGGAGAGTAGTATAGGATAAGAGGACGAATGCAGGCATCGATAAATCGCCAGACTAAGAACAGAGGTGTGTAGTAGGAACGTAAACGACGAATGTAATGCAGAGGTTTATAAACTTTAATAAATAGGGACTTAATATGGAGGAAAAATGACAGATTTAAGGACAAATTAACGCCGAGGTATCTGAAAGAGAATACTTTGTTAGGAAGAATGTCATAGGATTATGGACTAGGAGAGGGCCTCAGGCGAAAAATATACTGAACTGATTTGTCGTTGTTCATTAAGACACCATTTTCCTCCGACCATACAAGGGCATGATTTAAGCCATCCCTTAGATACTTGAGGTGTGTCTGACTTTTGAGAGGATGTCCAACAACCACATCATGAGCATACTTGACCAAAAGACAGTCATTAGGGGACGTTAGATAGTCATTGTGAAGAGAGAAAAGGTGAGGCGATAGAATGGAACCTTAAAGAAAACCACAGTCATTGGGATGGATCGTAGATTTCCGCTCGCCATATTGGACGAATTGAGTGTGGGAAGTAAAATAATCGCTAAGCCAAGAGACGACTTAACCTGGAGAGCCGCGCGCGGAGATTTTAGAAAGGAGAAAAGGGCGCGAAACGGTATTGAAGGCGGAGGAGTAATCAAGAAAAGCGAATGCGTACTCGCAGCAACTCTTGTCTAATGCTTTTAAAGCAGAGTGGACCACAATAGCAACAGCATCTAAAGTACTCCGTTTGGCTTTGTATGCAAATTGCAGAGGGTAGGAAAAACAAGAGGAAAAAGGCTTTATAATATCTGAGGCAACTCTTTCAGCCAGCGTTAGTAATTCGGAGGAGCAAGCAATTGGACGAAAAGATTAAGGACCAAAGTTAGAAGGCTTTTTTAGAGTGGAAGTGATTCTCACTGTACGCCAGGTGTCGGGAGTCTTGGACGCCATGAAAGACATATTACTTAGGTTGTCTAAAATAGGGGCTATCTTAGAACTATATGATATAAGAAGAAAAGGGGAGACACCATCCGGTTCGGCAGGTGTTGATCCACGGACCTGTTTAAGGTGTTTGTATACTGTTGCCAAAGACACGGGTTGGAATGTACACGGTGATAGGGGAATGTTATCTAAGGTAAGATGGGAGTCATTGTGACTAAATATAAATTTTTTATTTAGGGAGTCTAAATCTACATCCAAAAGCACCTGTGATTTGCAATGGCCAGTAGACGCTTAAGGTTTTTTTCAAATCCCAGATGAGGAAGGGGGAAAAAGGTTGGCTAACAAATAGGCTATTTAGCCTGTCAATCTCTGTTTTTATTAAGACGGTAACGTCCTTAAGGCTATCACGTAAGCCTAGCTTGTAAAGGAGTTCTTTTTTACGTCTTAACGATTTCACATAGGGGAGAGAAATTATATCCGGTCGTACCATTACAGTATCAAAAGGGCAGAAAATATCGAAAATTTCATTTAAAAACGCTGTCAGGTTCAAAGAACATGATTCACCATTAGTATGTTCAAGGACAGTGGGGATAGTAAGAGAAATGCAAGTCTGAAGCATGATAATGTTTTGGGCGGACGTGTTGCGAACCTTAACCTTTCTCTCAGGCTTGGCAAGCAGTGCATGTTTTGAAGTGGAATAGATTTTTGGAAGGCACAATAAAAAGGAATGGTCAGAATCTGACAATGGAGCCCTGTTTTTTACGCAAAAAAGCTTGCTGCGGTTAGTCAGAATATGATCCAGAGGGGCATCTGCGCGTGCATTAAAGAAGACAAGATCACCGAAGACTAAGAGTATTAGGGGACGTAAATTTACGCGATTGAAATAACCGCATAAGAGAATAAGATATTCGCAGGATAATATAGCAAGTTTTGTGAAAGAAAGACGAACAACGGATAAGTGCACCTTCACAGGAAGAGGGGGAAATGTAAATACTAACAAATGTAATGCCTTTATAATTAGTGACACTGAACTACTATTTTCCGTGTGAGCGCATTGCTGAATTATTTCGGCCAATTTTACGAAAGATCAGAGGCAAAACTCGCTAATGGTAGTGAGTCAAAACTTTGAATTAAACCTAAGGCAATGCTGAGTGCTGTCTGTCGACTTCGGCAAAGGACACGATAAACAGGATAAATCTAGCTCCTGTTGGCCTTTATTTACCAATTTTGTCCGGACATAAGCGAAATTTAACTTACTGCCCCTCTGATCAGCTTCGTGGTGGGCCCCACGGAGTAGACTTGCGCGATTATAGCTAAACGGGCTTAATGATTCGCGGTAACACTAGGGTAAAGAACCCCATTTAACCGTCAGGAGACTGTGGATCCTGTCATATGGGGTTTTTTTTCCTGGCATCCACTTGTAGGCCTTTGGCAGACATCACACTGCCATCAACGATTACTATTCATGACCGCGAACCATTAATCAAGCTCCTTTATTTTGGAAAATTTGTTTTTTCTTTGTTTACTTCTTAATTAACACCCTCATTTGCGTTGCCATGCGAAAGCGTACAATAAGACTTTCGGCGGAACTCCAGACAACTTCTGTGTCTTCTTGCATTTCGTCAGCTTTCTGTCGGCTTTGCTGCCCCACCCGTAAACCCTCATTATCACCGCTTTATTTTGCCAGAATTCACAGACTGCCGACAGTTAAGTGGGCTCCTTCACCCCAGCAATGCCGATTTTTCATAAGCGGAAGAAGTCCAACTTGTAATCTTAAGACCCGGCAATGGTATGGTTTGTACCTGGAATCAACAACATATAGCTCGAGGACCGTGTCTAACGGGCACGGTGGGGCTTATACGGGTGGGGCATTTTGATGCACGCAAACGTAATTCAATAAAAAAATGAGAAAATAAGTAAAATAGCATCGAAAACCTTTATATGCGCTTAGAAGGTAAGCAACGACTAGGCGCAAACATTCGAAAACCTAACCAGAAACGGTAGTCAAGGAAATTCGGGCAACTGAATTAACCGTCGCCAGCTGAATAAATGAAGGTCAGGTTCCAAGAGGACTAGCAGCCAATGGGAATTGGCCGCGAGCGTTAATCGAAAGTGCAAATAACGCAAATCGTGAGCTGTACCAGGAGACGCAATAAATGTCAGTAATTTGGAAAAAAATGCAAAACGTAGAATAAGAAGGAGGTATAACAAGGTAAGCTAAGTGAGTGTAAGAAAGAATAAAATAAAATGACAAGACTGGTAATGTAAAGAAGCAGAGGCAGTATGCTATTACCGACAAAGACAATGGAGACTGGAATGGGCATTTCTGGCCTACTAGCCGTCGTCAGCCATTCATACCCAACACCAAAGTGTGGAATACACGAGGCTCGAACTGGCGAATTGCTGGTTTGACGTCCACGCCTCTAGCCGCTGGGCCGCGAGCCAGTTGTCCGGTCGGTTTCTACCGGGAATATACAATGCTAGTGGGCGCTCACCGATCGTTCTTACGGAAATCAATCGTTCCGTCATTGTCGAAAATGACATTCTGCCTATATTATGCGCCGCTATGCGGATTCTGGTTGGGCTCGAGAGAAAGCCCTAAAGTACAACGGAACGGGCTTACGCAGCATTTATCTCACCCCCGCTTCTTGCTCATCAGCCTCCGTTGGCAAGAAAGTGTCGAGTCAACCGGAGGTCGGCTTGATGCAGGGACTGAGAAAGTCAAAAAGCTAGTCTACGCGTGTTTCACGACTATGTCGCCGCATAATCTGTTCGCAGATAGTACCGGCGTGGATAGTGCGCCAGTGGGAGTACAATAGAGACTACATTAGGAGGCGGCCACAATCCGTCAACCAGTCACTCCACATACGCATAATATACTACCTACACATACTACGTTATCATCTCAGTTAGCAGCGTTTCGGGCCAAAAACTTTAGCGCTTCAGAGTTATTATTAGTGGAGGATTCGCTGATTGGCCATAGGAATGGATTTCCACCGTTATCCTTAATTGCCCTTCAGTCTTCCACGCTCAGGTCGACTGTCCGGCCTGATGTTGATGAAGATGAGTGACTGACGGTTCAAAACAGTCTGCTTCTCTGGCTACAAAAACACTTTAACAAAAGGCACAAGGATATCGCAAGTCTTGTTTTCATCAAGTCTACGCATGTCATTGTTTAGTCACTAGGACATCTTTTGTGCTGTTAGAACTGCGCTGTCTTGATGAAAGCATAGGTCACCATCAGTGTTGTCGGATAAATTCTCTGACAGGTTGACGGCTTTCCCCTGCGTCGATGCCAACTCCAGCAGACATCTGCACCTTCCCGCAGCTCACAAATTCCAACGTCATCACGCAAGTGGAGCTCAGGACCAAGAAACCACGATGGTCTTGAGAAGGCCCTATATAGACAGGCCGACGGCGAGTCTACTCGGTGAGGAAGAACAAGAACCACCAGACCGACCACCCAAAGAAGTTTCAATTCCTTCCATCCAACGAAGCGGTGACTCACAAGGCACACAGATAAAGCACCCGCCAACCATCCTCGAGAGGCCGAGTCCGCGGGAGGAGAGGAAAATCGATCAGCATGTGATCGACCAATGCGACATGCCACTTGAAATTTCTAGTCCTTTGAGTGCAATTTTCGTCTTGACAAAGGGGAGCCCACCAAAATTTTTGAAACGTCAGCATCTAAATGAGCCTTTTCCGGAGAGCCGTCTTCTTCAAATCATCAACCCGGATCTCTCAACTTTTCCAATCTGAATAGAAAAGACTGCTTGCCGCACCCTTGACAGTCTCACACTGTAAAAACTTTTCCCGTAAACAAATATGTTAACGCCGAATTTCAACCCTGGGTTTAGGAGAAAAGCTGTTATTGCGCATCCTTTCTATAAAAGGTTTTTTGACTGTAAGACGTCTTAGAAAGGGGAAAATCTTTGAATCGAATTGTTGACAAAAAGATAGTTCAGTACTTTCATCCGACAGATCAGTATTCGAAAGGGATATTGTGTTCGTTTGATTCTCATGAACCGGTCTTTTATAATCTGTAGGTGTATGTTGAGACCATGAAAACGGGCAGTTTTAATCGTAAACTGTCCAGACGACTCTGTTTGCGACCTTTGTGTCTAGTTAAGTTCACTGCTGTGGCCAACGCAGATGCAGTGGTTGGACTGCAACCGTCTGCGAAACACCTGGAATGTGAATGCACAACCCTTCTCACACTACTCAAACCCGAGGGCAGCTCAGCCGAGTTGCCAAAAGTACGGTAAATTTAAACAGGGTTGCTTTGGTCTAGTCGGGGCTCAGCCAAGAGCGGCTGTCGATCTCAAAGTTAGGTTGCCTTCTTGCGTCCAAGAAATTTGATCCCTAGTTCTTTCTACTATAGACTACGTAGTCGGAGGCCAGTCAGCACAAGAATGACAACAGATGATACCCGACTTCTGTCCTCCCTTTAAAGGAACCCTGGTGCTCCTGACTCGACTGCGCCGTCGGCCTTCGGGCCTAAAACAATACATAAGGTGGTCTTCGGGCGCATCTGATGATATGATTGCCTGTCCCGTCCGAAGTCTTCTCTCATCCCCGTCTCCCCCTGATTGCTTCTCTCGAGACCGAAAACACCTGCCCGCGGTCCCTTCTGCTCTGATTAGGCAGCAAGTTACTTTGTTTTTTCATGCATTCATACTGGATCGAAGGAAAGACTCCCTGAATAAAAGAAGATAGGAAAAATTTACACATAATTTCCCCGCGAAGGGGCATCCGATATGTCGGTTTTGCTGTTAAGAGACCAATCGTCGATCGCCATTTGGATAGGTCGCCCATCACAAAACACTGTGTCCACCTCGTGACCAAAAAGATGGGAGCAGAAGTAGTGACTTGCACGAGGCTTAGTTTATGTCGGGCCAGGATTGCAGAGCGGCCCGCCTGGTGCTTGAAATCCCGTGGAGCGTATATGCACTCGACCCTTGTCCCAAATGCTAAAACAGCAGACAAAGAAAGCACGGCCGGCCACGGAGAGTGTATTAAAAATACACTGCAAGTCGCGACTAGCTGAAAGGTGACGCATATTTATAACACCCAACTGTGGTTTGTCCGCATTCAGCCCAATGACATTTTGGAAGAGGGGAGGAGGTAGTGGAGAGGCGTCACGATTAAGATGACAGAGCTGTAGAGAGAGCAAACGCAAGTGGTCTCTAGTGATTGATTGGCTCTTGTTTTTGGGAGTGTAGGCATTCCCAACAACTTATCAGTATGATTTTTAAGCCTATCTCCACGGTATTTTGTTACAGCCAATAAGATATTAACATCCTTGGCCGTGACAAGGGGCTCAGCAGATTGTTTTATTTTTTCCGAAAACCACTCCGAAGGATCATGCAATGGGAGTAATAAGTAGGGGCAAAAAATCTACAAAACTTGCAAACTTAAACTGTTTGTAAGCAAATGAATAAACTACTTTTATAAGCAAAAATGACAACTATTTTCCTAAAATAAACTTTATATTTCTCAGCAATTCTCTGCCAACGATCTGCAAGCGTGCGTATCTGGTTAAAGTGTCACTCCTTTGACTTCTATTCGAAGAATTCTTTGCATGCTTCCTAGAATGACTTCCTCAAATGACTCGAACTGACGACCACTCAAGAAGTGCTGCATTCAACAGAAGAGGTCCCAGTCGGGTGGTGCGGCATTTTGGCCGGATATAGAAGAACCTTTACCATGTCTATTTTTTTTGAAATGTTTCTGCGGCTTTTTAAAATGTCACGTTTGGCATTGTCCTGGAAGAGAGTCCGTTTTCGTCAAGCCGGTACCGGGTACCCCTCTTTAACCTTGTCATAGTCTAGGCCCAGTTCACAGCAGTAGAGACCGGAGTTGACGGCATGGTCACCAAGAACACGTTTAAAATGACGCACACCTTCGAAATTGCATCAACCACAGATCGTCACATTCTTGCATTATCAATCATGACATGGGACTGATGGAGAAGCCTGATCCCTTCAAACCCATTTTTTCTGTCGGTCGCGAATGACCGGGAAAATCCATTTCCCATCAAACATCATATTGCGCTTTTAGGAGTAAAGTTGAAATAGGAAATGCTTGTGAAAAATTATAAAAAATATTAATCAGGACCTTGAATTTGTACAAAAACGTTAGAAAGCGTGTAAATACGGACAAAAGAGTCACCTAAAGATGAAAAGTAACGTTCATCTTGGGTGCTGTAGGACGTTTGCTCCAACGTAGTATCTTCCTCTGCTGGACAATTGTGGATATTAGCATCAAAAAAGCATTTCAGGGTGAAATGTTCGCAAAACTCTCCACTGTAAACGGTTTGATTTGGATAACTAACCAGTCTACAGACCACAGTTGAACTTTAGGGCACCAAGGTGTTAGATGCCGTGCTATTCGGGAGACGAGAAGTTTCGAGAAAGGAGGTATGTTGAGTCGCAAGTAGTGCCCACGAAGTGACAGCCATCTTGGCCAGTCGGCGGCTGTATTGTACACTGCAGAGGACAACATTGCGACATGTGCCACATACCAGGGTGGCTGACATCTACATCCATAGGATGTGTGTTTGCATGTGCTATCCTTCCGAAAATGATGGGCTCCTTTTGGTTTTGTTTAGAAGTAAAGAAGGGAAAAAATCAAACAAGAGAGGCGCAGAGCACTATACAGTAGATGTGCAAACTCATGAAATGTCAACCAAAATTTCGAAATGCGTTCTCGTTTCGAAAAGATTAATTAAGTAGTGTTGTAAAACTAATCATGATGCAGCATAAATCTATAATGCTCCAGTTACCTCAGGGTGTCGGCTTTCGGAAAAACTTATCTTCGGCTGCATGCAAGATCTATATTCTGCAAAAAGTGACTACATATTTAGCATGCAATTTACTAATTGATGTTCAATGCCCTTGAAAATTCAATTATAATTCATGGAAAACGCCTAAAAATATTTATTCCTTTACTAATTCGGTAGAAAATCACGTCTTCTTCCGATTTCATACTCAAAAGAAGAGTATAATTTGGCTTCAAAAAAGTGTCTAATTGTGAGATTTTCTAATACCATTATATGGCCGTTTATGAAACGTCATGTGTCTGCATTTAAGAATGTACTTGTAAAGTTAACAATATTACTCATATCCACTGCCATATTTTATGAACCTCCTCTTAACACCGTAGAGAAATCCATGGTTTTCCGTACACGGAAAATATACAGCTTGTAGTTTTGAAACCCTGAATGCATGCGTAACAGCAGGTCGGGCTCAAAATTATTCGAGAATTGGAAAATTCTTTTTAAACCGAATTATACCCTTCCTTAAAGAATAATATTTAATGAATACCTCGTTTTCTACCGAATGTATGAGGAAATGAATATTTTATGCTTGTGCTTGCTGGACCCCGTGACGCGTTGCTGTGTATCAATCTGATGAATTGGGAGATGAGGGAAAGTAGAATAAGGTAAGTAAGTAGTAAGCAATTTTCTCATTGGCTTTCACTGCCCTTGAAAATTCAATTATATTTCATGGAAAACATGTCTAAAAATATTTATTCTTTTACTTATTCTGTAGAAAATCACGTCTTCTTCCAATTTCATGCTAATTTAGTAGTCATTTTTTGCAGTGCATGGATCTTGTATGCAGCCGAAAATAAGTTCTCCAGAAAGCCGATACCCTGAGGTAACTGGAGCATTATAGATTTATGCTGCATCATGATAAGTTTTATAGCACTACTTAATTTATCTTATCGAAACGAGAACGCATTTCGAAATTTTGGTTGACATTTCATGAGTTAGCACATCTACTGTAGATGCCCTCGAATTTTCAATTTATCCCAGCTTTGGGGGATCCAGGTTTCTGTTTCCTCACCAAGGGCTGTCACTGCAATTTTAGACTCCTCCAGTCCTCAGGATCTCCGCAGGTAGTAGGCAACTTAAGGCTCCACGAGTCCGTTTACAAGACCTCCCCGGCGAAGAACTCGTCTGCCGGCCAATAACGCCGACGAACACAGCCGGTCCGATGTCATTAAATCTTCCTTTCTTGTCCAAACCGGTCGGCATCATCTTTATGGGCAAGGTTTGGTCCTACATCTCCATTTAACTGATATCATGCGGATAGCTTCCTAAGCAATTTTGGAATTCTAACCAACAGTTCGCGGGACCGAGCCTCCAGGTGTTCCACACGTCAGGGTTGGGTATGATTGACTGACGACGGCTAATACTCCGGAAATGGCCATTCCAGTCTCCCTTGTCTTCGTCGGCACTACCATACTGCCTATATCTTGCGTCGCTTTGCAGTTGCTGGTTGGCCTAGAGCGGGAGCCCGTAAGGGACAACGGAACGAGTGAGTTCTGTAAGAACGATCGGTGAGCGCCCTTCTACCATTCGATATTTATGATCTAAACGGACAGGACAATAGGCCCGTGGCCCAGTGGTTAGAGGCGTATGACTTCTAACTAACAGGTCGCGAGTTCGGGCGTCGGGTGTTCCACACTTTGGGCTTGGGTATGACTGACTGACGACGACTAATAAGCCAGATATGACCATTCCAGTCTCCCTTGTCTTTGTCGGTCATGGCACTCTGCCTATACATATATGGCAGTGACATAGAGATGGGCCCCACTCAACTGTTAGCAGACCGTGGATTGTGTCACAATGATTGCCTATTACACGAGAGAGCGACTAGTAGGAAAATAAATCCCGCCTCTCTGATGATGGAAGCGAGGAAGATATTGAAAAGTCAAGAAAAATAGTGTGGCACATGAAATCGCCCCTTTGTCGTCATCTGTCGGGGATTATGAACGGGATATATACATATATATGCAGAGTGGTATTACTGACAAAGACAAGGGACACCAAAACGGCGATTTCTGGCTTATAAGCCGTCATCAACCGATCAAACCCAACTCCAAGTGCCGCTAACTAAATTTTCACACTTGATTCACACTTGGGATTGGGGATGACTGTCTGACGGCGGCTAATACGCCAAAATGGCCATTCCAGTCCCCCTAGTGTTTGTCGGTGATAACATATATATGGCATACCGATTTTAAGCATTCGCTGGATTAGGAAAGTGAGAAAGTAGTTAGCAGAGCTCAAACCACACACAAGGAAGCACGTGTGAACCCAGGTTTGATCAACCGAAGATGGCGTGTGCACACTCCCCTTAACACAGCCACTCGTTGGATGAGGAGAGTGCAACCACAACTCGAGGGCCACGAAGAGAACCGCACGTCAATTCGCAATACATGGCCGCGATAGTGTAACCGACGGCGTTGTAACCCGTCTGAGCAGTACCATTAGCTAACCTACTTGGCCGTTCGCTTGATTCAGACAATGAAGAAGGCGAAAGCAGGGTTCGGAGGACGCGCAGGGTAGGGATTGCGCGTGAACTGATACCTGATGGAACTCGGGTTGACGTATAAGTTACTTCCATCCCAAGACCGAACTACGTAGTAAAGAAGGCGGATCCACGCGATATGTGTAAAGTCAATGTAATCGCGCCTTCTCAAATTGTTTTTGGAAGCCGACCACATGGTATCAATATAGTGGGTCTGCGAGACCAAACCTCGCCTTTTATGGGTAATTTCTGCTCTTGGCCGTCAGACCGCCTATTTTCGGTCTTTGCATTAATGTATAGTCCCATTAACGGATCCATATGGTGACTTCCGCGTGTTCAAGATGTTACAATCGTGTCATTTCCTCCCCATGTTCAAATATCCTGCCAAATGATTAATCCTTTCATTAAGCCTTGTATTTCAGCTACTGAACCACAAGTTTGTGGACGCTGTTGTCATGGAGTCGATAATAATTTATTTAACATCAGTGCTTTATTCAACCATATACTCTATCTAGGCATACTGCGGCCGTCGTCAGCTCTCGGACTATTAATCAATAGACGGTTTGCTAGTCTCCCATTGATTGGCGTCCATGAGATGATTATCTGCTGTGTAGTTCTCCTCAGACACCAACTTCTCGACCTGAAAAAGCCTTTACCTGTTGTAATATGAGGTACCTCTTGAAAAGAAATCACAGCTTCATGTGTTACTTTCAAGGTAACTTAGATGGTTTTTAGGTTTTCCACGTCTACCTAAATAACGTAATGTTTAAGCACCGACGGCTTCGCAAGTTAATAGTTGTTTTTGGTATGTGTCAATGATATTCTGGTAACAAGATTTGGCGAACATGAACACCTGCAATTGTGGACGCTTTATCCGATACAGTGTGCTCATTAATGCTTCAGAAATGACTTTGATTTCCTCTATGTAGGAACCAAATTTTGGCCATGCCCAAATTTCCTGATTCCACTCCTCTCAGACACCTGCTTCATTTTGTAGATTTTGCTTATTTTTTCTCTGTCTTATTAACCACGCTACGCCACTTATTAATCATGAAGACGAAATACTCGACAATTGTTTGCTCGCGGAGCAGCTGTTGACGCCTTCCAATGTGTCAAAGAAACTCTTACGAATACAACTGAATTTGCCCATTTATGAGCATCTGAAGCGCATCTTAGTCATATCAAATGCGTAAAGAATACCATAAATCCTGGGGAAGGTGTTTTGAAATAATATACTTAAAATGTGGACTGATGGAGAAACGCCATCCCTAAAATTACATTAATTTCTGAAGTATATTTAAAGGTATACTTCACCAAAAGATTTTGCAGGGGTTATTAATACAGACAGAAATACCTAAGGTTTTACATTGACAGGTTTTCTGAGCATAAAAGACTGAAGTTTGCTCATTTACAAAAAGTTATGACGTTTTCGGGAGGCTTTTCCGCTTTTCGTAAAGACTTGCTACTACTCAATAAGATAAGATTGTCTTCAGCGTTTCTTTTGTGCGACAGATGGGCGCTCACCGATCAGGTGGCGGAACCCTCTCGTTCCGTTGTGCCTTAGGGCTCATGATGGAGCCCTCAAAGTCAATCGCACAGCGACTAGTGGTAAATGTAAACAAGATAGTACCTACAAAAATAGGGGAAAGCCGTATGTCCATTTCTTGCTTATTAGTCGTCATCAGCCAGTCATGTCCAACCCCGAGCGTGGATCATTTGAGATTCGAACCCGGGATCTTTGGTCATGGAGTTTTTAACACTATCATTGAAGCACGGGTACGTTTTTCTGTAGGTCGTGATCAGTGATTTCAATTATGTCAGATGGGCGCTCACCGATCAGGTTACCGATCAGGTTATGTCTTGGGGTTGATGCTAGAACCCTCGCACAGCGACTAGTGGTAGAAGTAAATAACATGATATCGACAAAGACAAGGGAGACCGGGTTGGGTCACTCCGGTCTCCCTTGTCTTTGTCGTTACCATGTTATTTTGCCGCTTTTAATATTCTTAAAGTTGCTTTTTATTGACATAGATATTGGACCCACGCACGGTTTGCGAGTAATTAGCTACCATTTGAAAATTTCGATATTTTCCATGAGTTACGTAGCTAAAGGCAATCGCTCGTCCGTACGTCGACCTGGAGCGCATAGTCAAATTGCATGATCCGCCTTATCTTACTGAATCATCTGCACATGCCAGCCTTCAGACCAAGGCATTCCTCTGTCCGCAAACCGCGATAGAGTCGTTTGGTTCATGTTGCGCTACCAGGCGAGATGAAATTCCATGTCTTCGCTCCCTTGCTCAGTCCGTCTCCTTCCTGCATTCTGTCTAGACGCCGGAATACACCAGCAGACGCTTCGTACTTAGCTCTCCATAAGCCCCGTATGGGATGGTATAACAACGGGAGAGAAACGGGCCAAAAAGTTAAATTTTCATTTGGCCTCACCATGAAAAAACCGAAAGTGCACAGCCATCCGTCCACGGAGAGCAGTAATGAAGCACTTCCTAAAGAGGTAACTTATTGGAAGAAGTTATGTTAGTGACCTAAAGCATATTTGTTGCTCATTTTCATTGAGTTCAGCCATTTTTTCGAAAGCGAACTGTGACACAAACGACCATCTCCGTGAAAAGTAGCACCCGACCACCCAATAATTCGGTAAATGATTTTAAGAATAATCTAATGTTTGCGTTCTCAACAGACAGGCTCCTAAGAATCTGTCTTTATGAACGAGCGGGGGAAAACACTGAAAATCATGAAGTATTCAGCAAAATTTCGAGACCCATCTGAAAATAACCGTAATCCAAAGCAAACGAAAAGTGCACATTAATTTAACGGAAGAAGCGTTCTCTCTATTAACCCAAAATGGTATGTTTACGATCACACCTGTACGTTCGATTAAAAGTTAGTAGGCACCGACTGACCTCATGGCATGTCACCTTATGTAGACTTTTGTTTCGAACGATGTCCCCGTCGGTGAAAACAAGCAAATCCTGTTTCTCTTGTTGCACCTCATGTCATTTCACTCAAATGAGTCAAGGGTAACAATCGGGTGCCATCTCCCGATGTTTACTTGCAGTTGTTGTTATTGTAGATAATAATTGTATCTCTCAGTCTCTAGACCACACCAGCGTGCATCGGCTTCATTAATTGCTCCTGTGGAGCAGGTTATCTTGATCGTACCAGTCGGCGTCTATGCAAAAGTGTACGAGGACACCTTCTCGCTCGAATGGGGAAAGTCGTAACCAGGAACATACACAGAGCCACTCCTGCGCATGTTGCCGACATCGTCTAGACCACTGCCATTTGTGGAGGCAGTAGGCGGAGTTATCGAGTTGTTGTTGCATTTGGTGATGAAATGTTCATCGAGACCTATCCGCGTCCGAAATATTCGTTAACAGTGTGGATCTACAGGGGAAAATTGGTGGTTGGCATTTGAGATTGGAGGAGCTTGAGACTTGCGATTTAGACTTTGGCATTGGTGATTGGATTGGTTCCAGAGACTGCTGCCCCAGTCTTCGCTGGACGAGGTCACTGAGTTGATTTGAAGTTGCATGAGAGATGTACTCATGGTGTCGTGAACGACTCTATCGGCGAACACCTGCAGATACATCGAAGCAATACAAGTCGCCTGGAAGGAGGCTCGTTGTCTATCCTCAGCTGACGGCCGCTCCATCGTAAATGCTGTTACCTCAGTAGATCGTGCGCGCTGAGGATTTCAGTCTGTTCCTGCTGCCCCAGCTTAAGCATTCCTTGGACGGTTATATCGACGAACATCTAGAGTCACATCGCCGTATTAGTCTTTGAAAATAATTCGGTATCTTATAAACGGAGACTGGATCGACACTGGATCGCGTATCACAGTAGGGCCGGACTACAGCCACCTTAATATCCAAAGTTGACAATTCAGCGTTATGACGATGCTACTACCAATATTAAAGTAACATACAGGTATGTAATTTAATAATCTTAAACAACGTCACTCACCGCTGCTGGCAATCACCACGATACCCGCAGACTAAAAAATTCTTCACTTATTCTCCTATATAATAGGTGTGCTTCATCGGTCTGCTGTACTCAATCAACCAACCGATTTCATATGCCTTCAAATTCTGGTAACTCATGAAATTCTGAGTTCATATGCTGATTTGTTGTTATTCCTCTTGCATTTCTGCCATGTTACTTGCTTTCCATTTTCTCCATATACTTCTTCTGCTTGTAAGCAATAGGGATTTCAAAGGCACACGCCTACTTTTCCTGAAATACGCTAATGCTGATACTGGAACTGAGTAAAATGTGAATTTTTGTGTAAGGGTATACCATACTAGCAGGACAAGTACTAGGAAAAAGTCCATACACGCGAGTTTTGTTGATATTCTGCCTCTGCATGTCACAGCTGCCAGGGATTCGGCTCTTCGGTGGCTCCCCAGCATTGCCCGTCTGATTTCTGGTAGATAGGTTAATGTAGAAATTGTTATCTGTTAATTTTCTCAATAATTAATTGCGAACTTTGGTCTGAGCCTATAGACCTTAAATAAACCGATCTGCTCCAAGTTCGCAGTTAATTTTTGAGGACATTGAAAAAGCGGCAATTTCTAAATTAGAGTCTCTACTAGAATGCAGGCGAGGAATCCTGAGACCCACTGATGAGTCGAACCCCTCGCAGTTGTGTCATGCAGGGGCAAACTATCTGTGAAACACACATGTAGGGACTTTTGGCAAGTACCCGTGCTGTTAGTATGGTATTGACTTGCCCTGAAATATACTTCTAACTGCCTAAGTGCTAGTGAATATTACGCGGTTACCGGTTATGGCTGATGGACTTTGACCTCAATATTTATACATAAATATTTCGGTCTGACCCTGTAGATCTTAGTTTGAACTGACTTACTTCAAGTCAACTGTTTATTTCTGAGGAAAGTAAAAAGCGAACATGTGACTTCATTTGGCCTTATCCATTTTGGCCTTAACATTTTTTCATAAACAAAGCTGAAAGTATCTTATTTTAGGTTATGTTTAGTTGTAGGGTCTGAATTAATTCTGTGTTCTTGGCCTGTGCTTTCAAAGTTATGCAATTTCAATTCTATCTGGTTCCTGATTAGTCAGTTTCTATGTTAGCAGCAACAAGTATCCTGAATCAAAAGTTTTATGGTTATACACAGGCCATGATAATCGAAGGATTCAAATTACTGGCTTTAGTGTAATTAATACATTAATGTCTCCAACGATACCCATTCAACCGCGAACATGCGAATGAGTGTGTGTTAATATTCAATAAGATATATTGCCTGAACAAACAAATTCAATGCATGGTTCACCTACAGTACGTGTGCTAACTCATGAAATGCCATGAGTTAACACAAGAAAATCCCTATAACGCGCAATTCGCCCAATCTGCGTTCCCCAAAATCATACGACCGTAAAAAACGATTTTTCTTAAAAAGAAGGCATAGTTGGGGTTATAAATTAATATTTGCTAACGTTCAAATGATTAATTTCCACTGAAAAACTAAATTTCAGAAAATTGCCATATTACAATTCGCTTTAATAGGGCCAACTTCAAAATGAAGGTGGGCGCATGAAATGGTGAAAATAATGTAAAATAGTAAAAAATGCAATCGATCAGTATGTTGTTAATTGTCCATTTGCGTGACAGTTTCTTATTCGCCTTATGCCAATGTCTTTTGACAAGTGCGAAATGAATTTCGAAGGGATTGAGATCTGGACTGTTGACAAGGAGGAAAATCGAATGGAATTCACACGCGGACAGGCTGGCTGTTGTCTAAATAGTCAGATTACGTTTAAGTGCTTTTTTAGGTCAAACGTCTTTAGAAAGATGGACAGGTTCATTTTCGCGTAGAATTATTATGCCCAGCCGGCGTCGCTGGATGTCGTTGTTATCGAAAAAATCCCACACAATGTTGACGAGCACCTTGCTGTTGATGGTGTACGTAGTCGACCGCCAACCTGGCCGCTCTCCGGATTTAATCGCCATCCAAACCATTAACCTTCGAAAATTCTTGAATGTTGCCGTTAGCACAGTATGGTCTTTTGGAAAGTTATTTCCGCATATGACCAGCTGGGTCGAAATCATTGGCTTGTCTAAAAATAAGACCTTATCACAGAAGTAAATGCTCTTCCAGACTGAGGGCGGGTAATCAATATATTTCCCAGCAAATACAAAACGTGCTTTACTAAGTTTCCTATTTTAAAAGGGCTTATTTATGACTTTCTGTTGATGAAGTTCAAATTCTTGCATTTGTTTCTTAATATGTTCAGAGAGAACATCGGCAGATGTTCCCTGTGAATGGGCTTAATGGACGTATAATGATAATTTTTTTATTGTACGACGAACAAAATCGCCGTCTTACCTGAGTCGTTTAATCCACCGTGCTTATTTTGGGTACGGTTCTATCACTAATTATTCACCACAGACCAAAAGTACTAGTATTAAATTACTTGTTAACGACTCACGCGACAATCCTTCCGCGGCTAATTTCCGTATCCTTTCATAGTCGACTGCTGAAAGACATTGTCTGGACATGTTTATCGAACGGAGTGAAACAAAAAAGTGGCGGCATGTGGCGCGGGCTCAATATATACGGTACGTGACCTACCTCATGAAATGTTGGCTGAAAGTCTGAAATGCGTTTTCGATTAGGAAGGATTACTTGGTCGCGGTTGTAATACAGATTATCTTAAGGCATACTCTTATAACATTTTGGACTCGGCAGGATGTCAGCTTTTAGATGTATTTCTTCTCAGTCTCCTGTAGAAAGCGTGCTCGGTAAAAAAATGACTACTTAAAGCGCATGCATTTTTCCCATTGATTTTCGATGGTCTTGGAAATTCAAATATATTTTATAGAAACCACAAACAAAAATAGGCTTTCTTTTAATCAATCAATAGAGAATCACGTCTTCTTTATATTTTTTACTTAAGGAAGAAGTATAATTAGGTTTTTAAAAGTTTTTTTTGCCGAAAATTTTGGAGCCTGATCATTCGTTGCATTAGCGCTTAGTGATTAAACTCTACAAGTTGCATGTGTTCCGCGTAAAGAAAATACCGTATTTTTCTACGTCATTAAAAAGATATCATACATGGTCCATAAAATTTTGCAATGGATGCGGACCATGATGTACATTTCATGCGGAGCAGTGAGGCCAGTTACAATGCTATGTGAATAGACATATCGCGGTCTTAAAAAATCTCATAATTAGAAACTTTTTAAAACCTAATTTTACTCCTTTCTTAAGTAAAAAATATAAAGAAAACGTGATTATCTATTGATTGACTAAAAGAAAGCATATCTTTGTTTGTGGTTTCTAAAAAATATATTTGAATTTCCAAGACCATCGAAAATAAATGGAAAAAATGCATGCTACATAAGTAGTCCTTTTGTACAGAGTACGCTTTCTACAGGAGATTGAAATGAAGTGCATTTAAAAGCTGACATCCTGCGGAGTCCCAAATGTTATAAGAGTATGCCTTAAGATAATCTGTATTACTACCGCGACCAAGTAATCCTTCCTAATCGAAAACGCATTTCAGAATTTCAGTCAACATTTCATGAGGTATGTCACACCCTGTATCTGTTTATGCATATTGCTTATCGGTGTGGTAAAACGAGCTAATGTAGAAAAATTATTGCAAAATTTCGTGGCAAGAAACGTCAACAATTTTCATAAAAGAATTTTCAGTTTCAGTTTTAGTTTTAGTTTTTGTGAGGGAAACATAGGTGGTGAAAGTTTAAACTCCCCAGTTGTTACAAGGAAGAGCATTATGTCGAAAATAGGAAAATAAAACATCAAACAGCTACGGAAGTTTGTTTCAGATTGGCGACGTTTTTGAAACCAGACAGATGAACGAACTGTCCCAAGTGTTAAAAAAGTAACGTAACTAAATGTGCTGTACAGTAGTCTGTCTAGAGATAATTGGTGCCAGCTCAACTTACGTGTTTGGTTGCCCCTCTTTGAACTTTCTCAAGGATGCTGAGATCTTTAGAGGTCCAGGGTTTCCACGCCTGAATAACAAACTCTAGCTGTGGCCGTACAAATGTCCGAAAGACTTTAACGAAGAATTCCTCATCGAAAGTAGAGAAAGCCCCTTTGACAAGATAAAGGTCTGACATCGCGAAATTGGCTACCTTGGAGCAGTGGAGCGACGGTTTTAGAGGAGCCGTTAGACACACACCCAAGTCTTGCTGGGCGTCTACCTCCCGCAATGGCATGCCATTTAGGTGGTAAACCCTCCGGCTCAGAGATCGGGTCCTGCCGACTCGCAAGACATTCCACTTACTCACATTAAACGGCAAAAGCCAGACCTGTAGCCATTTCTCGAGTCAGGCCAGGTCTGCCTGCAAGCGGTCTTCGTCAAATTCACTTCGGATGACGCTCCAACGTATAACATCATCAGCGAACGTGGCAACATCACAATGCAGTTAACTGACGCAGTCGTTCACGTATATAATGAAAAGATTAGGGCCAAGGAAGGAGCATTGAGGAAAGCCGCTTTCAACCGCTACCTGCGCCGACTGCCTTTCACCGACGTGGACGATTTGAGATCGACCGATCAAGAAGCTTTGAATCTACCTCAGGAGATTAGTCCTTATGCCTGTTCGGCTTAATTTGTACAGGAGACGCTGATGTGGTACACTGTCTAATGCTTTCATAAAATCGACGTAGACTGCGTGCACTGCATTGCCGCCATCGACTGCCCGGGTCCAGCGTTCTTAACAATAAAGTTTGTCACGCATGATCTGCCTCTACAAAATCCGTGCTGGGCATCGCATAGCAGATTATGATGTTCTAAGAAGCGCATTATTTCTAGCAAATTAAAGTAAGGCTGATTGTTCTATAGCTGTTTGCCAAGACCTTGCTTCCGCCTTTGTAAAGGAAGGAACGAAATTCAGAGGGCTGTAGTCTTGGGCTGCGCAGAGGACTCTGATATAACAGGCAGTAGATGTCAGGACGCATTCAACACATAGAACAACGATGAACCCAGCGAACACGACAAAGGACTTAGTGATAGAGCTTGCCGGAATGCAGTCGTAGAACATGCGCCATGCATTCATTTTTCAGCGCATATTTATAGTCAAGTCTTATTTTCTTGGATGTTTATTCGAATCCACCACATCGAAAGACACATGGCCAAGACGAGCGGGGAAATAATTGTAGAGCTGCAATGAGGTTGGTTATCGCCAATTGTTATGACCAAATGACCACATTCACATAGTATTAATAAGTATTCGGTTTCACTTAAAGCATATATACAGGACTTAATGAAATAGACAGATCTAAATTAGGTATAGCGCGATGTGTTACCTGGTGCAGAATATCAGATTGGCAAGACCATTTCGCAGTCCGCATAATCACTAAAATCGTAGTCATTTAACGCACCAAAATAAGCTAAAGAAGAGGAAGACGTCGTATGGACACGCGGACGATGCTTATGGGGTTTTTGAGGGATTACTTTGCTTGGTAGCCATGGATGCAAATATCGCCATACCGAAATTCCACTACAGTTGTCCTCGCATGTATGTGCTCAGGAGAGATTGGAGGGGCAAGGCGATATAGCAGGTGACATTTTCCCGATGTTTTAACGAGTACACGATCCCAGCTGGCAACTCGAACTGAAGACCAATCCTATGCATCACCAGACCCAACCACGCATCGTCAATGGGAATGCGCTTAGTGTAGAACATGGCCAAAGCCAGATCCGCCACGTGATCGTAAACAAGCATGTAAAAGTATCCATTGCTGTAGGGCGCATGCACTGGCCACGGAACCTCCCGTTTCGACAGTGCCCATTTTCGGACGGCCGGAGTGTCCGTGGGACGCACTGTGGGACTATTCCAGCGAGTACTCGAGTACTCCACCGGCAGACTGGACAGAACGGTCTGGAGGCGCTTCTCATTGAAACCAATGTCATCGTCGAGGAACATGAAGGCAGGACGTGCGCGACAGAGCCTGGCCGCCCACTCGAATGTGTGATGCATCTTCACAGACAGATTGTAGTAGGTGTCCTCGAAGTCGCCCGCGATGAGATCATCGTGAGACTTTAACTGTCATCATAATAATAATTATTTATATGTTAACCTTTTTGACTCCTGGATAATCTATTAACTTTTTTACTGCCCATAGTGAATGGAGCCAATTTTGCTGGAAATTTTGAATTTGCTATTTTAAAATATAGGGAATCCCTCTCTCTCTCTTTCTCTCACTCTCTCTCTCTAAGTCAGAGAAACGGCCATTAACGTCAAAAACTGCCAAAACATGTGTTTGGTCAATTTATGGTCAAACTTCTAATCATTTTCGCTGATAAAATTACTTAGACGCATGTTCAAAAAGAAAATCGGATATTTTGTTTGAAGGAGCTATGCGAATGAGTACAATGTCCAACGTTCTACTGCCTAGAAATTCTCGCCTCAGTCTCCAACGTCATCTCAAAGGAGTTGGGTCAAAAATCGTATTTCCTAGGGACTGGGAAGCGTGACTGGAAATAGAAGCCGCATTTGCAAAAATTGTTCCTCTCAAGGTCATATAGAACTGCGTGTGTGTTCGTTGCCAGAGCAAATCCAGATGCCCCTTGACCTTCCGCAATACCCCGGAATTCCCTCTAGACCTCAGCAGATTACACCGACTTTCACGTATTCTGCGCTGGGACTACAGAATACATGTGGGCATAGGCCTGATTGGGCACAAAAAATTGTAAGCAACAACGCTTAAGAGCGCACTGTAAGATCAGCAGTAAACAATTTTCAGAACATCAATCACATACCGTAGATGAGCTAACACATGAAATTTTGACCGAAATTGTGAAATGTCATTTCGACTCGAAAAGATGACTTAAGTAGGAGTGGAATATTCATTAGTATGTAGCATAGTCTCAAGGTATTCCGACTTCTTTGCGATACCGGCTTTTGCACGAACTTCTATTCGGCCGCCTGCAAAATCTACACATCTGTAAAAAAGACTACTTAATTGGTGTGGATATTACTCATTGATTTTCAATGCCCCTATGAATTCAAATACATTTCGTAGGAAACATGCATGATACTAACCATTCTTTCCCACTTTTAGTAGAAAATTACACCTACAAAGTTCATACTTGACGGGGGGCTACAATTTGGTCTTTAAAACGGTTTCTGTCTATGAGGTTTTCTAAGACCGCGAAATGTCTCTTCATTTACTAATATTGCTTGTATAGTTGACAATATGGTTCAAGTTCACTGACAAATGTATACGGTCTATCTTAGAACGGTAGATCAATGAGTGGTTTTTCGTACACGAAAAATATACAGCTTGTAGTTTTTAAACCCTGAAAGCAAAAGTAACAGCATGACGAGTTCGAAATTATTCGGAAATTGGAAAAAAATTTTAAAAGCGAATTATAACGTTCATTCTAGTATGAAATTTGAAAAAGACGTAATTTTCCACAAAATTAATACAATGAATATTTGTGTGCATATTTTCTATGACATATATTTGAAGTTATAAGTTAACAGAAAATCAAGGAAAAAATTTCATTTTACATAAGTAGTTCTTTTTTTACCGAGCGCAATTTTTGCAGGCGACCGAAAAGAAGTTCTTTCCAAAGCCAACATGACAATTATTATTACAATCCCACTCAAACATCTTTTCGAGTCGAAAAGACTTTCGGAATTTCCGTTAACATTTCATGAGTTAGCACACATTCGGGCTTGGGTATGGCTGGCTGACGACGGCTAATAAGCCAGAAATGGCCATTCCAGTCTCCCTTGTCCTTGTCAGTAATATAATTCTCCCTATATATCATGCGCCGCTGTGCGGCTGCTGGTTGGGCTCGAGAGAGAGCCCTTAAGGCAAAACGGAACGAGTGAGTTCCGTATCCACGATCGGTGAGCGCCCCCTAACATTGTGTATTCCCGATCGAAAACCGACAGGGCAACGTGCTCGTGGCCCGGTGAGTAGAGGCGTTGACTTCTAAACCAATAGGTCGCGAGTTCGAGGCTCGGGTGTTCCACACTTCGGGCTTGGGTATGGCTGGCTGACGACGGCTAATAAGCCAGAAATGGCCATTCCAGTCTCCCTTGACTTTGTCGGTAATATCATTCTGCCTATATATCATGCGCCGCTGTGCGGCTGCTGGTTGGGCTCGAGAGAGAGCCCTTAAGGCAGAAATACGTTATCAGCAAAACCATGGAGACTGGAATGCCCATTTCGGGCTCATTAGCCGTCGCCAGGCAGTCACACCGAACCCTGAAGTGGGACTCGATCCTATCTCCCGCTCCGCAATTCGGCAGCTGGTTGGGCTAGATAGAGAGCCCTAAGGCTCAACGGGACGAGTGAGTTCCGTAAAAAACGATCAGTGAACACCTCTCTATCATATGTATGTATGAACTGAAAAACAGGTATCCTAAGAAATCTAATAAGAAGGACAGAATTTTTCGGAAGACTGTAAACTTTATTGTGTAGATTTTCGAGACTGGTTCCCCAACTCGATCTAGATACTACACAGAAAATCGTTTAGGACGGATTCAGACTGGTCCAACAAATTCCCTGGAGGTGAGAAATTGCAAATAGCACGCATTGATGCAGACTTTAACCAATCATGAAATCCTTTGTTAGACTCAGTCTAGAAGTTAAGTGCTTTTGTACACTCATAGTCCTAAGACGAGCTGGAGAACCAATCTCGGAAATCTACACAACACGTTTTGTATTTTCTCAAAGAAATCCATCTCGAGCCCAACCAGCAGCCGCACAGCGGCGCATGATATATAGGCAGAATGGTATTACCGACAAAGACAAGGGAGACTGAAATGGCCATTTCCGACTTATAAGCCGTCGTCAGCCAGCCATACCCAAGCCCGAAGTGTAAAACATCCGAGCCTCGAACTCGCGACCTGTAGGTTTAGAAGTCCACGCCTCTACCCACCGGGCAATGAGCCCGTTGCCCTGTCGGTTTTCGATCGGGAATACACAATGTTAGGGGGTGCTCACCGATCGTGGATACGGAACTCACTCGTTCCGTTGTGCCTTAAGGGCTCTTCTCGAGCCCAACCAGCAGCCTCATAGCGGGCGCACAGCAGAGGCTAGGCATCGTTTCATTGGATTCGCCTTCGTTTCGCACAGCACCGAGAAATGCATCGTCCAATTCATCGACGAATGATCATTTTTTTGTAAAATACACACATGAAAGGTTTAGCAAAACGGAGCTGACTTGAGGAAATTTTCAGGGATTTACTCAATCAGTTACAAACAACCATTCGAAGAGCAAAACTCGTACGCGATGATGTATAAAAAGCGACCAAAACGTGTTGAAGTTACAACAAGGACATGCAGACGTCGTCTTTAGGGTTTCTGGAAGGTGTTTTTCCCTGGTTGTCATGACTACCAGCATTTTTTTTCAATCGATCTGTCCTACAGTTGCTTTTGCGTCGATGCACTGAGAAGGGAATTAAGGGGTAAAACAATATACCCGCTGACATTGGCTTGATGCTTCATGGAGCTGGTGATCCCAGTTGGTAAGTTGAAATGGAGGCCAATCCTATGCATCACCAGACCCAACCAGACATCGTCAATGGGAAGGCTCTTGGTGAAGGACATGGCCAACGCCAGATCCGCCACGTGATCGTAACCAAGCATGTAAAAGTAACCGTTGCTGTAGGGCGCATGCACTGGCCACGGAACCTCCCGCTTCGACAGTGCCCACTTCCGATATGCAGGAGAATCGGTAGGACGCACGGTGGGACTATTCCAGTGAGTATTCGAAATGGAATCTCTGCGCCGCCAATCCACCGGCAGACTGGACAGAACGGTCTGGAGGCGCTTCTCATTGAAACCAATGTCATCGTCGAGGAACATGAAGGCAGGACGTTCGCGACAGAACCTGGCCGCCCACACGAAGGTGTGATGCATCTTCAGAGACAGATTATAGTAGGTGTCCTCGAAGTCGCCCACGATGAGATCATCGTGTTCACGCATCTCCTGCTCTAGGCGAGTTCGAATCTGGGCGCGGCGGTTTACAATGTTGACGAGCGAGTTGCCGGCGCGACCGGGCAGTGAGATGTTGAAACCATCGCGTTGGAAGGAATTGCTGCTTGCGCTTATTGGCAGGCCCACCACGAACACTACTCCTATGCGATAAGGCAGTTTAGCGCCGCTCTCGTTTCGCAGATTGGCGTAGAATCTGCGAAAGTTTTGTCTGTCCTCGAAGTTGTAGACGGCTGATTTCACAATGACGACGAGGTCGTGGTTGTGTTCGCGGTCAGAAGCGTTAATTCCTTCCGGTGGACAAACCGAAGTGCTCACTTTGAGTAACCGTATGGTGGGGCTATTTAATGGAGGCTAAAAGCGTACAAGGAAAAGGCGTTTAGGGCTCGGAGGCATTATGAAAGCAGAAATAAATAGGTGTCCTGTGGATTCCCTAGGGGTAGCCGGCAGCTGTACGGCTGCTGGCGGGCTCAAGAGGGATCCCTAAAGAACAACGCGACAAGTGGATTCCATAACGCGATTGGTGCGCACCCCTATGTCATTCTTAATGTACCCGATCACACATCACCGGCACCTCTCACGTAGGTGAGGAGTGTGCCATTTGACTCATTTCTCCAGGAGGCTTCCCCGTTGTGTGTGTGTGACGTCTGAGCGGTCTGTTCCCCTCGTGTGTGCGTGTGCGTATGGAGACCGGGTCGTACGTGGGGCGCGCGGAGACGAACTCCCTAGCTCTGTCGTCCACTGCACCTAATCCCAGGTCAGACAGCCGACCGGTTCTGACAGTGAACTGGTGTCTGGGAGGGTGAGATCGACCCCCTGAGCGCATAATCCCTTACTACAAACAATCTGACGCGCTTGAGAATATCAAGGTGCCTTAAAAGCCAAGCCAGCCCCTGTTTATTCCTGCGTACGTTGTGAACCAGAGAGAGTAGTGGTGCGCCCAGTTGCGGGTGTTCGGCTGCGTCACGGTCTTACGTCCGCTCCCGCCTCCTGTCTCCTTGGCTCTGTCTTGACACAGGGTCGCGGTGGGGAAGGAGGGGGTTGAGGTAGATGCTGAGCAAGTTTACCGTCACTTTAGGCTAGGTCACGCGCAAGTTACCGTCCCTGTTGCGAAACACACAGGGGACATCTTCGGTCACGACGGTCGAACTTTTGTCTGCTTTTTATACCTGCTAGCACTTTAAGTTCCTGCTATATTTATAGGAATCGGTCTCGGATATTGCCTGTTGATTCCTCATCAGACTCAGACTCTTGTTGATTTTTGCCACCAGTGTTTTCATGGGGTCAGAGTCAACGACTCTGTATGACTGGTTATCGTTGAGTAGCTCCTGAGCTTTCGCTACGTAGTCGGACTTGTCCAGGATCACGGCTGCCCGTCCTTTGTCTGCTGGGACAATCACAATTTCTTCGTCCCTCTTTAATTCCTTAATGGCATTTACCTCTGACCCCATGAAAACACTGGTGGCAAAAATCAACAAGAGTCTGAGTCTGATGAGGAATCAACAGGCAATATCCGAGACCGATTGGCGACAGATGAAACCACAAGATGCTGCTATAGCACGCTTCTATGTTCTGCCAAAGATCCACAAACCAAACGTTCCCTTACGGCCAATTGTGGCGCTGAATGGCACACCTGCCTACGGTCTGGCTAAGTGGCTTACCAAACATCTGAAGAAGCTGACGGAAGGCTCAGAACACACCGCTATATCCCCAACACACTTCCTGGAAAGAGTCCGAGGCGTCAAAATAGCCCCTGACGAAATAATGGTGTCATTCGACGTTGTCTCTCTTTTCACCTCCATCCCTAAAGAATTAGCCACGACGGTCATAAGTGACCTACTGCAGAGGAGGTACGATGAAGAGGAAAGACCTCTGAAAAGGAAGCACATAATGGAGCTACTGGAATACTGTTTGAGCACGTACTTTACGTTTAATGGTCAGGTGTACGAGCAAATCCAGGGAACTCCAATGGGATCACCAATTTCCGGCTACCTAGCTGAGGCGGTTCTACAAGAACTGGAAACGCGGGTCTTTCAGTCCTACATGCCAAAATTCTGGAAGCGCTACGTCGATGACACCTTTGTCATTCTACCTCGAGACATGAAAGAGACGTTCAAAAACAAATTGAACTCAATCTTCCCCCAAATTCAATTCACAATGGAGGAAGAAAAGGACGGAGAAATCCCCTTTCGGGATGTCCAGGTGTCGATACAGGAAGACGGGGCCCTCCACACTGGTGTCTTTCGAAAGGCAACTGATACGGCGAAAATCCTCCATTGCAGCAGTAACCACCCCTTGTCACATAAACGCAGCTGCGTGCGGACGCTCTTCCTACGCATCAACACACACTGCAGCACAGAGGCTGAAAAGCTGCGAGAGCGTAAATCCCTATGGCGTCTCTGTCTCTCCAATAGGTACCCACGTTGCTTCATAAACAAATGCCTGTATCAAAGGCACACGAAGACCGCCGGTGAACAAAAACAAAAGCCTGAAATCTTCCGTGCTTTGCCCTACGTGAGTGACGTTTCCGAAGCCACTGAACGCATGCTCAGACCACTCCACGTCGGCCTTGGACACCGGCCGGAGGTCACTATCCGCCGCTTGCTCATGCAGCCTAAGGGGCGGCTACCACCTGAGGACACGTCAGGAATTGTTTACTGCGTCAACTGTCTAGACTGTCCGGCCAACTATTGTGGCATGACCGACAAACGATTAAGGTCGCGCATGCATGAGCATTCTCTAGCTGTAAAGCGAAAAGATGTGCGATCACATGTTGCTATGCATAGCCTGGAAAATAACCATTATTTCGGCTTCGACAAGGCAGAAGTAATCGGTCGGGCTGAAAGCAAAATGGCGAGGGAGATAATCGAAGCCTGGCAATCCAACGCCAACTCGATCAACCGTAGGATCGACCTACCGGCGCCATACGAGGCCGTCAGACACCACTTGGGCAGGAAAGGAGGGCCAATAGGGAGAGAGAACAATGGACCTATCAGTAGTGAGTAAGAAAGACCTATTTAAACCTTGTATTCCCACTTTTAATCTATCTCCGATGATGCGCTCAAGTATGAGTGTGAAACGTCAGATGAATAAATCATCCTCCCCAGAGATCTCTTTACCTTCTTCGATCTCAATACCTGGGGTCGGCATTTTCGCCTATATCCATATATATATATATATATATATATATATATATATATATATATATATATATATATATATATATATATATATACATATATGACAGATGGGCGCTCACTGATCAGGTTACAGAACATGCTCGTTCTGTTGTGCCTTGGGGCTCATACTTAAACCCTCGCAGGCAGTCGCACAGCGACTAGTGGTATATGTTGATAAGGTGACACCGACTCATTCCCTCAGGAATGGGCGCACACCGATCCATTGTCTTCCCGAAGCAAACAAGCTTCGTATGGGCGATAGGGGTCACGAACAGGCAACCACCTACCAGGCCGAAGTCGGCCAAGCTATGCTAGCAGAGGGGAGACGACAGAGTCTGGGGGTAGATTGATACAGCACTGTTTCCGGCTTGTTTGCCTTCATTCAGCCAATCATAACTCTGACCACCGGCTGGTACCGGAAACACAAACATGCGCTCAGACACACCTGGCGCAGCTGGTCCACCACTGGGGTCTACAAGATGGATCACGTGGTCTAACTGGTTGCATAGGCCGGGTTTCTCCCGCCGCATGTAGGCTGCCTCCAGGTAGCGCACTAACCGAGTCGTTCGTGCCCGAACTAATACTCGGGCAGATGTTTTGGATTCAACCGAATGTCCGCTATCGAGGAGGTGCTTTGTAATAGAAGACCGTGGAATCTTATTCTCCTGCTTTAGAAGCCATTTAGGCAGGTGCTCAACTGACCTGGCTGCCAGTTGCATTTGCGTTCGCCCAATGTACTTGCATCCACAATTGCAAATAAATTCGTAAACACAATTTGACGTGACGTGCAACGGCAAGGCATCCTTCGCCCGGGGAACTTAGACAGTCTTAGTAGGACTGTAGAAGATGAGTTCAGTTGAGTCGTATGTTCTTTCAATGGCGTATGCCAATCGCCGCTTGATGGTATTTGAGATGTTTTCGTACTTAAAGTGTAATAATATAACAACGGGCTTTTTTGGAACTGATTGCCCCCTCAATTTTGGCCGTAAAGTGCTGCAATACTTTTCGTTGAATCGTATTGGATATCCTGGTTTAAGCAGGGCTGTTTTGAGGCAAGAAGTTTCATCATCTAGTGTTTCAATGGAGCAAATGTTTCTTGTCCTTTGGACTAGAGTGTAAACCAAATTTCGCTTTCGTTTTATCGGCACAATGCTCAAGAAATGCAGGTACTGGCCTTTCCCTGTTTCCTTGTGGAAAACAGACCAGATTATTAAACCATCCTCCTGTCTAGTCATGAGGACATCCAGCAAAGAAAGCGTGTTACACTGCTTCTTTTCCATTGTGAATTTAATCTTAGGATGGCGACTGTTTATGGCAACACGTAAGTCTTCGGCATCAACGTCGTTATCAACAATAGCAAAAATGCCGGTTGAGGCGCTATACCTTAATCTATAGAAGTTGGCGAAACAACAGTACATTGTACATAAGCCTCTGCCGTTGTCTTTCCCATACTTCTCTTCTAGGCGGGACTGGATCGTAATTACTGTGGTGCTGTGCGTTCACTCACTACTTTAAACACCACAAGTCACGACCCCACAATTCCTAGCGCGGTGCCGCGTACCACAGACGGAGGGCTTATTCTCGCTTGGGGCGCTAGACCTTAATTTATGGAAGCTGGCAAAAGCAACCGTGCACTTTACTAAGGCGGGAGACAACAAACATTCGGACCGCCAGCAGACTCCGCATGAAGTAATAACGCCTCATGTTCGCCGATTTTGGGATTTCTACAGATGCAAGGCATCAAAAGTAAAGAATGACTGTCAGTCATTCAAAAACCGACAGCAATGCATGCACCTAAGCACTATATTTATAAAGAACAACTCTAGGGGAATTGAAAACGTGAAGCGGATAACAAAGACAGCGTTGTGTTGTTTAGAAATATTATTTTTAAGAACAACGGAAAATCCCGAGAATAATAAAATTGGTTGTAATTTAGTGAACCTTCAATATTCGGTATAAAGAAAGCCTGTCCGTGAAAAACAATTAGTGAAGATGACAACGCAAATAAAATAATATTTGACAACAATAGTTTAGGGAAGGTTACGTCCAAGTGCCCTTTAAAAATTAATGTAATTTTAAGTGTGACGACTGGCTTCCGCATTAATGATGATGCGTCTGAATAGGGTAAACAGGATTTTACTTGATTTCTTTATGAGAATGGTAGTTTTTATAAGGCCTGTCCGTGACACATAAATAGGTTTGGTATAATTAATCGCAAACATACCACTTTGCTAGGCGGTCGCTCACCGATCGCGATATTGCAATTAATTGTTCCATCGAACCTTGGGGCTCTCTCTCGAATCCCCCCCTGGCAGCCGCACAGCGGCGCGTGCTATAGGCGGAATAGCATGGGCGGTCGGTGAGCCCCCTCCTACCGCTGTATAGTAGGTGGGCAAACTCATGAAATGTCAACCGAAATTTCGAAATTCGTTTTGATTTCGAAAAGGTTAATTAAGTAGGGTTGTAAAACCAGTCAGACTGCAACATAATTCTATAATATTTCAGTTAAACTAGGAGGCCGGCTTTCGAACGAACTTCCTTCCTGTTGCATGCAAAATCAACACTCAGTAAAAATTACCACTTAATTAGCAGGAATTTTCCCATCGATTTTCGATGCCCCTAAAAGTCCAATCCTATTGCATGGAAAACACGCATTAAAATATCCATTATATCGCTCATTCTGCAGCTAGATACGACTTCTTATAATTTTATACTCGATGGATGTACATGGTTCGCTTTTAAAAAGTTTCTAATTGTGAGATTTTTTATTACCGTGGAATGGCCGTTCATTAACAACCTTCTCTTTGCATTTACCAATATGACTTTTAAAGTTAACAATATGGATCAAATCCACTGCTAAATTTTATCAACCCCATATGGCCCCCCTTAATACCGTAGAGAAATATTTGGTTTTCTGTACGTGGAAAATATACGGCTTGTAGGTTGGAAACCCTAAATTTAAGTGTAACGGCAAGGCGGATTGAAAATTATTTGGGAATTAGAAACGATTTTTTAAACCGAATTATACCATTCTTTCGATTATAATATCGAGAAAGGAGGTATTCAACTACCGAATGAGTAAGGAAATGAATATTTTATGCATTTTTTTAATAAAATATATATGAATGTTCAAGGGCATTGAATATCAAGGGGAAATGCCACAATAATTAAGTAGTCATTTTTACAGAGTGTGGTGGGTGCATGGAGCCAGAAGTAAGGTCGTTGGAAAGCGGGCATCTGAGAAAACTGAGTTATTATGGAATTATGCTGCAGGCTGACTAGTTTTACAAACCTACTTAATTAATCTTTTCGAAACGAAAACGCATTTCGGAATTTCAGTTGACATTTCTTGAGTTAGCCCACCTACTATATGCACCCGATCGCAACCGATAGGACAGCGAGCCCGTGGTTCAGTGGTTAGTGAGTTGGACTCATAACTCAAAATTGATTTTCAATGTCCTTATGAATTCAAACATATTTTACAGAAATCATGCACAAAAATATTCGTTCTTATAGTCATTTGATAAAAAATACATCTTCTTAAAATATTTTGTTTGAAAAAGAGCGTTAATAAGTTCCTCATCATGCGATTTTAAAGACCATGAAACCCCCTTTTCGTAAAACATCGTGTCCCTGCATTTGCAAATGTTGGTTGCAAAGTTTACATTATGGCTTAAATCCACTGCTACATTTTATGAACCTTTAATAGTCTCCTCTTCATACCATAGAGAAATTTATTATTTTCTGTCCACAGAAACCTTGAATGCAAATGCAAAGGCAGGTCGGGTTCATAATTATTCAGGAATCGGAAAGGTTTTTAAAACCGAATTGTACCCTTCTTTTAAATGTAAAATTTGAAGAGGACGTGTTTTTCTACCTGGTGATTAAAAGCATAAATATGTTTATCCATGTTTTCTACGCAATGTGATTGAATTTGTAAGGAAATTGAAAATGAATGAGGACGATTCTTTCTGCATATGTAGTTATTTTTAAGGAATCTATTTTTCACAAGCGGCTGAAAGGAAGTTCAATCAAAAGCCGGAAGTCTACAGTAACTGAAAAATCATGGGATTATGCTTCACGGTGATTAATGTCGCAAACCCACTTAAATCATCTTTTCGAGTCGAAAAGGCATTTCGCAATTTCCGTTACAATCTGATTTCCAGGGTTGGCATTAGACGAAAATCAATTACCAAGTGCGGAAAGCTCTGATAAGTAAAAGGAAAAGGTAAAAAGGAAAAACACACTCAGATGCGCCGTCGAAATCTAGGGCAGGTATCAACACAGCACACTGTTCGATTTTTTTGTAACGACCAATTTCCGCTTAGCGTTTTCAACATTCCCCTCGACAAAAGTGCCTAGACACATGTTATGCACACGGAAAGGGCACTTACTCAAAGGGGCTGGATGTGTGAGCAGAATGCATAGCGTTTAAGGCGTCAAAAAATTCCCATATCGGTTTCTGCCATTAACTTTCGCGGGTTTGGTCACGTTCTTTGGTTGAGACAGTCCTACAACGATTGGAGTGGTTGGTCTTCCGACAACGCAGACCGACATTTTGGGCTCGATATGTGAATAACAACTTTGTCGTCGTCGTCGTAGTCTTTGTCGAAGCGAAAGCTCGAGGGCAATCGACGTTGCGTTCTTCGTCGTGGTTACTGTGGACAACGACATTGGTTTTAGCGTATTATGATAGATTAATATTTTTTATCTTCTTCCCGAAAAAGTCGAGGATATTCTAAGACCCCAATGAGCCTGCGCGACATATTGCTACATGTACAGTAAAATTCGTGGGATTATCTTTCCAGTCTAAGTCATTTTCCTGCTTAGATGGAAACAATGTGCGGATATTAACGTTCGTTTTATGTACTTGGCAAAACGACGATGCAATAAATATGTCCCCTGCGATTATTCTCCGCTGCTACGATGAGTTCTCCCGCATTTAATATCATCTCCCCACTTAGATCACAAGCAAGTTGTTGATGATCACAAAGAAGCCCTCTTTCCCCGACACCTGCTAGTGGTTTGGCCAGTCAGCAATGAGGTGTCGTGGTCGCATCTCTCCGCGCTTTCGTGATTCTGACAGTCTTAAGTGTCCCCCCCTCGGCTGGACTCTAAGCACACTGTGATCGATCGTGTCAAATTCCTCCTGTCTCGCTACCTTGACGGTTGCTTCTGCTGGCAACCCAAAAGTAATACGATCACATTTGCGACGAAAACAGCCTTATCCGTTTTAGAAATTCTGGCATGACAAGGAACGTCTCGTACCCTTATACACTCTCACCGACAGGGAGATCCTCCCCCACTCGCATGCTTCCTATCCGACGAGCGACAGTATTTTCTTTTTAAAAACTAATCCTGTCACATAAATTTTGTTTTTTTTTCACCGCTTGCTAACCGTTTTTCATATCAGACTGCCGATTTTCTAAACATAAACTAAACAGTGTTTGCCCGCTCCTTCTAATATTCCCTCAAACATGTATCCTTACATATCATAGAAGTACCCTTAAAGTTGCAAAATGATACAGCTTATTTATTTTTTAAAGCTTTCGTTGTTTTAGAAACAATCAACTTGGCTAAAACACCAAAATTGGGCCAGGACTTGTATGCTTTAAGGATAGCATTTTTATTGCGGCAAGAATTATCATAATCCATCTGATCTTTCGTCTTCAGACAGTCACCGGACTAAGTGGGTCAGCAATCAACGAACATTACTTTCGAATACGAAAGGATCTTGAGCAGGCGATTTCTTTATTATTTGAACGCAGATGCACTTAGTTGTTCAACAGTTGGGCCAGACGCAGTTATAAATGAACTCCAGGCAAACTATGGACTAAAGATAGACTTTGCAACTCGCCCTGAGTTACTACGGTCTAATGTCCTTATGCCATTAGTAGACAGCTACGAAAATGTACCAAGGACAAAGACGAAGGAAATGCGTATACTGATTTCCGACCCATTCGTTGTTCTCAGCTAACCATAGTTTGTACCTGGGCTGTGCATCAAACCGAAACTTTTACCCTCATTTAATTTACTCCGAACGAGTATAAACTGTGGAGAAGACGTGATTTCCTACCAAACGAGCAAAAGAAAGCATATTATTGTGCATGTTTTCTACAAAAAATATTGTAAATTTATAAGACCACTGAAAATCAGTCTAGAAATACATGCTTATTAATTGCTCAATTTGCACAGAGTGCGGTCTCTGCAGGAGGTGGAGAGGAAGTGCATTCAAAAGCCGAAATTTCAGCGAGTCTGAAGTACTATAGGATTATGCCGCAAGGTAATCAACGTTGCAACCCCACTTAAGTAACTCTTCGCAATCGAAAACACATTCCACAATTCAGGCCAGCATTTCGCGAGATCGCTCCCTCGCTCAATGTTTCACACGACATCTCTCTGTGATTTGCGAACCAGGCCTTTAAAGACGAAGGATTCTTAAGTGGTCCATTTCTGGCTTTTTCGCTCTCAGTGGTTATACACAACTGAATCCAACGACAGAAGGTTTGAAGCCTAGTTCAGTTGGGCAAATAACGACGACACTCAAACACACCCGTGCTGAATCCTAAAGTTCTCATGGGCCGTCACAGAGAAAGAACAGCCAACGAATAATATACACCACCGGCAATAACAGAGGAGACGGAGTGACTGGTTTCGGCAAATCTGCCGTCATCAATTACCCATTATGCACAACTGGGTTGTACAAAACAATGAACATTTAATCTGCTCTCCAATCTAGGCAGCAAGAGGTACCGGAGGAGTGAAACTCATGCGGCCGGTAACCTTATGCCACCGGAGGGAATCCGACTGTCGGTCTGTGCTAAGTTCTGTTTGACGCGAACATACACTTCAATCTCTGCCTCATACAACAAATCAGTCCAAGTCTGAGCTACCTTTCCTGATGGGCCCGCGGATGATGCTTCACCTAACCATGCGAGTTCTTCTGCCTTCCTCAGTTCTTACAGAATAAAATAAAAAATTGCTGAAGGTACATTCCAAGTGTCCCCTAGCGAATGTCAGGAGCGCCTGGTTGCGCGCATTTGTCCAATATTTCCGAATACCACGCTACTCACTCGATTTTAGTAGCATTTAATATTTAATCTCAATTAGAGAAAGGGGACCCGACGTTAACGAGGGCAACTGGGATGGCCTACTCTGACTGATAAATCGTCGCCAGTCAGTTTTAGCCAAGCCAAGTCCTTGCCGCACCTGAGTCTTGAACCCGCGAGCTATGGTCATGATGCGTTATCAAGTCCAACGTGCCACCAATGTGCAGTAGATGTGCAATCTCATGAGATGTTATTCGAAATTCTAGAATACGGTTTCAGTACGAAATGGTTACTGATGCACGATTGCAATATTTATTCTCGTGTGGCGTGATCCCTAGATATTTCAGCCAGGCCAGGATGCCGATTTTTAAACAAGATTCTTTCCGGCTGCCTGCATAAAGTACACTCAGCAAAAATAACTACTAAATTGGCATACATTTTTCCCTCATTTTTGATGTTCTTGGTTTCAGCACGCTAAGGGATGTACTGAGGAAACAAACCACTCGCATTTACGTCAGGAAGCTTCAGAAAAATGGGCATAACTCGTGTCATTGTTATCAACAAGTGCCTACCGTGAGTGACCTAACTTGTAAAACTAAATGACAGAAACTGATATGAGGATTTTCGGATGGCGTAAATGTCTCGCATTCTGATCAGACGTCGCGCGCTTCCAAGTAACTGTAATTTTCGTCAACAGATGTGTCCACGCAATTTTATTAAGCAAAATACTCCTAAATACGAGCGAAAATGGACATTGTGATTTAATCGGGCATTTTACCATGCTGACACCTAGACTTCGACTGCACGTCTGAGTGCGTTTTTCTTTGAAAGAGATAATAGAACTTTTAGAGTTCTACTAACAGAACTGTCTGCCCTTGTAACTTGATTTTCTGTACGATGCTAAATGTGGGAATCAAATAGTTAACGCAGGGGTTATTTTGAGAGAACTGAGAGTTTAAAAGTTTTTAAATTCAGACAGGCAAGCCTGGGCGATTTCGTGTCCTACAGTGCGGTAATAACGTAAACAGGCAGTCCTTCGCTTAAATGGGCTGACATTTAATTATCGCCTGAAAAATTATATGTTTTGCCACAGAATTGGCTACTACCGAATAATCATTTTCAGTTTTGAACATATGGAGCATTACTCTCTGCACGGTCTAGCTTTTGCACATTAGCAATTTAGAAATTGAAAGGGCAAATTATTTATAACTTCAGCAAAATACCAGCGTTGACGTTGGCACTCTGCTGTGCATTCATAATCCTGGGCCGCAGTCTATAAGTAACAAAGAAGTAAAAGTGGCCGCAGTCTAAAGAGCAAGATCTGCACTTCCGTTATCGGTGGAAAAATATCAGTATTTTTTAGCGACATAGAAGGAACGGCCGAAAGTGTCAATTTTTTCTTGGCTCCACCATGTAAGGTTCACGGATATCCATCAAGGGGATGCAGTATTAAAGCACTTCTTAGAAGGCAACATACGTGCAAAGGTTTTCGGAATGATCGAAAGTATATTCGTTGTTGACGTTAGTTGTGGGCGTTCATTATATTCAGTTTTGAGGATTCCTGTTTGGGTGAGCTTTTCCACGGGAGCCAAACGACCATCTTCACGCAAAAGAACGTCCAATCACTCAATATCTCGTTACATGGCTTCAAAAGGTAGCTTGTTGTGAAAGTTTTATCAAACGCACAGTAAAAAGCTGTTCTTATGGACAGACAAACTGGAAAATCGTGAAGTATTCAGCGCCATTTCAGGCTGCATCTGAAACTACACGTAATCCAGCGAACCTATAAATACCTTTATTCCTATGACTTCCATGTCGGCGAATACGAGAAAAATCCTGTTTGCCGTATTGAGACGCACAATGCCTAATGCCAAAGTGGAAAGATGCAACAACCTCTCGGAAAGGCGTTTTGAATCTACATTACGAATCTTGGACGTCAGCGAACATCTGGAGTCGTTTACCGAATCTGGTGCAGTTGCGGACAACGCAACTACGACGAAGAAATTGGCAGACTGCTCCGGAACACGCGGCAGCCGTGCGGAGAAATGACGCCAAATCTCAGGTCGCGGCCCATTCGGCGAGACTCGGGCACATATTCAAGTTCGATGAGGCCAAAACTCTCCTGAGAGGAGATAATCGCGTGAGCCGCGAGTTGCTTAAGTCATGGTTTACGGGATCTCAGTCTATCAACAAGTGCAACGACATCCCCACTCCATATTCCGTGCTGAGGCATAAGCTAGCCAAAGCAATTGACAAGTCGGGGAGCGCGCAGGCCGTTGAGCCAGATGGCTGAGCAATCATCACGCCAGGCTCTCACACGGATGATGAGATTTCAGCTACTAACGACTTACATGCCGGCCTTCAAGCAATCAACGCACCATCGGACAACAATTCTTCATGAAAGGGAGCGCGGTTAATTGCTATAGGTATGCGGTAGCATAGCGACTGCATCCTATAAATACTGCAACTTCATGTGCACGAGTCGCCCGTCTCTGCCACTGTCTCTATTGATGGGTCCGAGTGAGAATCAGAAACGTCAGGTGAACAAAGCCCTTGTACCAGCAATCGCCTATTCTTCTGCTTATAAGAAAAACCCTTGACAGCACAATTTATCATCAGTCTGAGATCAGGTAGTCGTCGTCACCAGTTCACAGCTGGTGGCGTGGAAGGATATTTTCCTGACAGCTCATGCGCTGACGTTTAAGCCTCAGTTTCTTCAAATGATTTGTCGCTGAAGGATATCCGAGTTGAGATGGCTAAACCAAGTATCAGTCAACTGCTATCGACGATTGCCAACGGCGATGCCCGCCATGTGTCCCAGGACTCGGAGATTTGCGGAGCGCTGCTGGTTGCTACATGACATTTTCCTCTTTGAAATCACTGCCTTTCCTGACTGTTTCATTACTCGGCTTGCTTCAAATCTGTTTCATATAAAAAACCACAGGTGAAGTATTTGCCTAGATGTTACGCCTTGTCGTCTTTTTAGGCAATATACACACCGTTTCTTCCCTCCAACACTGTCAGCGTCTCCCTATTCCCTAACGCGCCATTGATGCATCTGAAGAGCACTTTCGGCTTTCCCGCGGTCCATTCTATAATTCATCGTTCCGACCGACTCTCTTGTTGCGCCTTCAGTGAAGTCCTGCGTAATGCACGGACTGTGCTGTTACTATGTACTTTCTCCAAAATTTGCTCTTTCTGTTTATCTCTCTCTTTAGTCAGGGTGCATAACATTACCGATGGCTCCTTCGAGAAGTTTACAATCGACGGCCAGATCAGAGGTAAGCACGTACGGTCAGTTTACAACTGATAGTTCCCTGTAGCCATGGCTGAATTCGCAGCTAGTTATCTCTCCGTCCTTCTTGTCCTTTTGAAACCATAGAAGTTTTCATCTTGCAGTAGAAGTGGAGGCGTGGATATTTTAACCAAACAACACCGGTGCGAAGCTACAAGCTCCTGTTTTCATACTTTAATGAGTCGATAAATTTTAGTGGTGTGACAGGCCAGGTCTGTTTGTTAAATATTCTTTAAATGCAGCATATTTATTAGCATTTATACTCGCCCTCTATCCGTGAAGGTGACTTAACCAGGTTGTAAGACTTTCGAAAAAAATTGTTTTATTGTCTTGTGAGCATCTTCTTCTCTTATGCGGCGATTTTGGCTGTGTCGCCTTGCGCCCTCCTTACACTTTTGGGCTCTGTCGACCTTGTTCCCTAAGTTTCCGACAAGCGTTCCCCTCAGTTACATTTATATTACCCGCTTTATATTTTTTTCATGTTAAAAACGAACCCCTGCTCTTTTGATCAGGTCAGTCTGTTATATTAGGCCTTCAAAAAATGTACTCCACTTCTAAGTGCGCGTTGACAACCAGATCTGACTGGGCAAAATGGTTCAAAACACTTAACCAAAGAATACATATCTGCTTCGGATTCCTGCAATTAATACCATTTTCGCCTTTCTTAGAACGCAGGATGTTGAATCACGTTCCAGGTGCCTTGGAATGCGTCTAAATGTGATTCATTTTATGCTTTGGCCTAAGATTATTTCTTCCCCAAACCTCAAGTATTAAACTCATCAAAAGCAACTCCCCTGCAAACCTAGCCTACGTGACAGTTTAAGAAACGTTAACGTCCTACTAAAAAGAAAGATGGCCAGACTGAACGACCTGTCTGTTATTTAGTCTTTTTTTACTTTTTTGACTCCTTCTTTTCGTCTTTCCTCTTCTGACATCGCTGGAAAACAAAGCATGTTAACTCATTTTGACTCCAAATAAAATGAAAATTAAACAAAGTTTTAATCCTTACTCCCATTGAGTCCAACCTTCCCTCAAACGATGTTTCGCCATCACCGTGTGTCTTCTCATCAGTGTCTGTGACACCAGTGTAGAAACATCTTCAAGAGGTCCGTAAATGAACGGATGCCGAGTCGAATATTCCCACACAAAATCACCTCAAATACCCTTCTTCTCAGTCAGCACATCTTCTTAACATACTCCTCATGAAATGAAGGATGTCTGATGCTTGGCAAGCCGTAAGACCCGCTGCAGTCCCTAAAAATATACTAAATTTGATTTAAAGTCCTCCGTCCAATTACAGCCTCCTCTGCATTCCAACGTTATTTCAACTTTTCATCAGTTTGAGTTAGCATCGTGCATTGACACATCAACGTCCCGTTTTACCACCTATGGCGCGATACCTAACATATGTATATAGAGAGACCGAAATGCAGAAGCTGGGATTAGGACTGGCCACATTATAGTTGTAAAATTTTTATGCAAACACATTTATCCTCTTATCATTTGCTATTTTATATTCTGGCAGCGAAAATAAAGAAATTTTTGCTAAACATTTGGAATAATAATTTAAAAATAAAGCATATTCCTCTTTTCCTATCTGATTGTCTCAAATCTTTACAGTCCGTCTACTTTAAAGAAAGACGAAGACACGATCATTAGGACGGTAGATTTATTGGCCTTTCGAACTGATGTTCATCATCACCACCACCACCATCATCATCATCATCCAAAATCTAAACAGTCCTATTTCCCGTGCCATACACGTTCCAATTTTGCTGAACAAGTGCAGTGATCGTGAAGTCCCCTGAGTGGGACTGAATTATAGGCCACGCGATAGGAACCCATTAGGAATTGCTCCCGGTCTATCAATCAGTAACCCCACATAAACTCATAGCACTGGCCACGAGGACCGAGATTTGTCCTCAGTTGGCACCTAGCGCATCTTGACGGTTTCAAAACGCGTCGGATTTATTGCGATAAAGAATGCACTAAAGTGTCGCGGAGATGGAGTGCACACAGAGTCGGGTTTACTATTTCTTTAATACGCCAGTCGGCTGCGCGATCATGACTAAAAATGCAATCATCCCTTGCTACTAACATCGACTAGACAGCTCTTCTCATTCTATTGATTTTGTGGGCCGCCGAATTGGGTTATAAGGGCTAGGTCGGGTGGAAGCGTGTCGGAATAGGAGGTAAACCGTCCAGGTGTGATGGGTCGTATCATGCAACTGGCGACTTCTCCATACGGCCCTCAATGGATACCAAACCCACCTTTGTGGCCCCCGAAGCTAGGCTCTGCATAGCAGCGCCATCCCGGTTAACGCCTTGATTGGCGGACTAAACAAAATGCGGGTATTCTGCACTGTGTTTGTCCCAACATCCGGCAGTTATGCTCACATTCCCGCCCGCCTACTTCCACACTGTCAAAAAGCATAAGGTTATGGGTTTTGTCCGGGGCAGATAAAATAGTATACAATAATGGCTACTGCATTAACTTAAGTAGGTGCTCTTATGGTACTTTTTATCGTGTACCACATAGACCTGGTCTACGTGTTTCACTGGCCTGTACTTTTGAACTTGCAAACAATCACCCCGAGAGCCAGGCCCTGCATAAATGCCCATATAGGCTCGTTATTGTGCTCTTCACCCGGACGTGCTAGGTTTCATGCGAAAGCTTTGTCCGCAGTCAACGGCATATCACTGACTGAGTATTTTGAGATTGGTAGGGGGGCGGTCACCGAGTATTTCTACGGAATTCACTCGTTCCGTTATGCCTTACGGGCTTTCTCTCGAGCCAAACCAGCAACCGCGCATGGGCGCATGATACAGGCAGAATGAAATTACCTACAAAGACTAGCGAGAATGGAATGGCCATTTCTGGCATATTAGCCGTCGTAAACCAATCACCCATAACCCTGAAGTGTGGAACACCTGGGACTCAATCCCGCAACCTGTTGGTTGGAAGTTCAATGTCCCTAACCACGAAGCCACTGAGCTGAGACAATTGGCTGCTGTGAACCAGTTACACCTGGCTTATCAATTGTTTGGCAGCTTCTCGGAGTACACCTCTGCCATGTGGGACAGGAAGGTTTCCCGTGATTGTTTTGGGCTGACGATGTTTAGTCCAGACCACAGACGATACTGCATCTCGTCGATGTGGGTCCAGACAGCTCGGTCTGACACAGAAACGCCTTTATGTAATCTTCTTTTCAGGCGACTCCAATACTTTTCACATGCGTAGGTATGTCAGCCTGTCGTCGCGTCCTCACAATAACTATTCTGGTTTACGGTGAAATGTGCAGTGCTCAATGTTAGGTTGCTGAATTCAATCATTGAACCTGTTTGCAGTGCCTCGGTAATACAGCAACGGTAACATATGAAATCTAAACCGTCAGTGTGTTTCCTGAGGATTTGCCATCGCATTTTCTAGCAGCATTCACATTTTCAACTTTTGGGCAGTTGTCCTCTGTCTTGGCAATATTGCAGCAGCTTATCGCAGTTTAGCGTTTCCATCATCTCGTCAACTTCTGTTGGTATGTCCCACTGAGGTTGTCTGCGTTTTACAGTTTGTTCAGGGTGTGATCTGCGTTTAAAAAATAAAATCAGTTTACTGTGTACAGTCACTTCCTACAATTGAAACTACCATCTACTTATAGATATTGATTTTTATATAAAGTGGTAGGGGGCGCTCACCGATCGTTCATACGGAACTCACTCGACAAACTGACTTCATGTGTTTCAAAATTCAGGTTGAGTATTTGTTTTACGTGCTGAAATCTTCGCTATACACCATACATTATTTTAATTACATATACCTACATATCTATTTGTATGCAATGTCTCTTTGCATTAATAGACTTGCCTTTTGTATTTACTCCTTCTGTCATTTATCTTACCTTGCTATCTATCCTCCTTGCTCCCCGTCTTGCATTATTTTCGGATTCCTGACAGTTATTGCGTCTTCTGGTATAGTCCTCACTACCGCTTTCTGATACTTATTGAAATGTTTGGACTTCCTTCTGCTCATATTCCAAGCGCACTAGTAAGTTTTCCATGTAATTCTACTTTTTTCTCATTTTGGAAAAGGAAAATGATACTAGCGTTGGGACAAGAACTTTGTTCGCCTGACGTTTCGGATTCCTGTCCAAACCCATCATCAGAGAGAAAAGCAGACACGGGTGCTTCATGCACAAGGGGCTGAAGTATTTATAGGATGCAGTCGCCATGCTACCGCATGCCAATGAATATTCACGGCTCCCCCTTCATCAGGGATCGTTGCACGTGGTGTTATGACTGCTTGGTGGCCGACATTCGCGCCGTGAAATGCTGCAATTTCATCGCGTGCGTTTGATGTTGGTGTGGTGATTTCTGGACCATCTGACCCACCGACCCTGGCGTTGGGAACAGTGTTCACACGTACGCTCCCGATGTGGCTAATTACTCTGCCTAGGCGAAGTCTCAGCACCGAATACACAATGGGCATATCATTGCCTTTGTTAATAAATTGCGGGATAGTGAATCATTTCTCAAGCCAGAATCATAAAAGGCCAAACCAAACGAACTCCAAATTTTGGCGAGCGCCTCCGTATGTGAAGAAAGTTTATAAGGCTGTTAGCCGCCTTTTCTCGCCACAAGGGGTTGGAGTTGCACACAGACCGGAGGCAACCATCAGACTTCATACTATAAGACTGAAAGGAACTCTGCCACGACAAGAAACGTCTGGAGTCGTTTATCGGATCTGGCGCAGTTGCGGACAAAACCTGCGCGGAACACTGTCTTCTCTAACCCAGCACATTCTTCCCTTATTCAACGAAGGAGGCTGCAACCTCGATGCTCCATCAACACCGCGGCGTTGGCAGCAGCTGGGTTGTGTTCTCCCCCCGGGGGTGGGGGGCTAGATCGGCAGAAAGTGTTGGTGCTCAAAATGATATGTGACGTCAACGACTGCAGGTATCATTGCCCCGCCTACCTACTCGTCTAGAAGGACAGACTGTCGTACCGAAGCAAGAGGCGGCCTTCTTCAGATATCACCGTCTTGTGCAGCAGCGGCTATGTGAGAAGTATGGTGCCTTAATGGATAAGAAGGTCGAGGAACCCTAACGGTACGTTGAAAGCAATGAGGCAAAATCGGCTCCGGATCCAGACACTGCTTATTTCCTTACAGAAGCCATCAAAGCCCTGCAACGGATTCCAATCGGGAAAGTACCGGCATCTTACGCGATCTGAGCTGTAGTCTACAAGACTAGCTACCTCATGTGATTAGTAAACTTACGACGATATTCTGAAAGAACACAAAGAACAATTTACCAAGGAGTTCAATGACGCGAACGTCTCAGCGGCTATCAGGAACACCGACGTCTTCCCGAAAACCAGTGCGTCTTCTCATGATACCGCAGAACAATCGCCATGACTTTCCTCGCCCGGTAACCTTAGGTAGCTTTTTCGGAAATGCAGAACCAAATCTGCACCACTTAGAGGTATTTGACTAAAACATCAGACACAGTGAATTGCAGAACTTTGACTGCCCGGAGCGACTCCCGTAAATGATGCCTCGGATCGTTGACAGGATGATGGCGCGCGCGTCACGGGCAATGGGACCGATTGAGGGGCCTTCCCGAAGACTAATCGAATGAAGCAGGACTGAGTTCTTCGTCATCCCTGCACCAATCTTCACGACATCGACCAACACTACTACTACTACTACCACCACCACCACCACCACCACCATCACCACCAACACAGGTCGCCACAGGTGATCACAGTCCTGACGCCACGACGGTTCAGCCGATGCCATTCATATAATAAAGCTCATGAAATGCCGAGACAAACGGAATATACTCGGATGACGACGAAGATAACATATGATAGTTCAGACGATTTGCAATAAAAAGAATACAATAGGTCAAAGTACCAGTAAAATCCCTGGCTCGAATGCGACAGATGAATGACAAATGAAGAAAATACAGGGGCTGTCGTGAATACAAATTATCCTCTCATCATGCATTGAGGGTGTTTATCGCAGCAGTTGCGACGAAATGACCACATTCAAATAGTATTCATAAATATTTAATTTTACAAAATATAAACACACAAGGCCCAATGCAATAGACAGATCTAAATTAGGTATAGTAGAAATTGCTATCTAGTATAGAATATCAGTTGGGCAAAGCCATTTCACACTCCGCATAATCACTAAATCGTAGAGGAAGATGTCGTATGGACACACACGACTTGCATGGGTTTTGTGAGGGGTGATTTTGCTTGGTAGCCATGGATACGAATATCGCCATACCGAAATTCCACTACAGTTGTCCTCGCGTGTAGGCGCTCAGGAGAGATTGGAGGGGCAAGGCGATATAACCGGTGACATTTTCCTGATGTTTCAACGAGTACACGATCCCAGATGGCAACTCGAACTGAAGACCAATCCTATGCATCACCAGACCCAACCACGCATCGTCAATGGGAATGCGCTTAGTGTAGAACATGGCCAAAGCCAGATCCGCCACGTGATCGTAACCAAGCATGTAGAAGTATCCATTGCTGTAGGGCGCATGCACTGGCCACGGAACCTCCCGCTTCGACAGTGCCCATTTTCGGACGGCCGGAGTGTCCGTGGGACGCACTGTGGGGCTATTCCAGCGAGTACTCGAAATGGAAACTCTGCGCCGCCAATCCAACTGCAGGCTGGCCAGAACGGCCTGGAGGCGTTTCTCATTGAAACCAAAGTCGTCGTCGAGGAACATGAAGGCAGGACGTTCGCGACAGAACCTGGCCGCCCACACGAATGTGTGATGCATCTTCACAGACAGATTGTAGTAGGTGTCTTCGAAGTCGCCCACGATGATATCATCCTGTTCACTCATATCCTGCTCTAGGCGACTTCGAATCTGGGCGCGGCGGTTTGCAATGTTGACGAGCGAGTTGCCGGCGCGACCGGGTAGTGAGATGTTGAAACCATCACGTTGGAAGGAATTGCTGCTTGTGCTTGTGGGCAGGCCCACCACGAACACTACTCCTATGCGATAAGGTAGTTTAGCGCTATTCTCCTTTCTCAGATGGGCGTAGAATCTGCGAAAGGCTTGTCTGTCCTCAAAGTTGTAGACGGCTGATTTCACAATGACGACGAGGTCGTGGTTGTGTTTGCGGTCAGCGACGTCATGTCTCTCTGGTGAACAAACCGAAGTGCTCACTTTGAGAAAGTGCATGCTGCGGCCGTTGACGGGAGGCTGCAAACGGGCAAGAAGGTTCAGAATGAATTAAAAAGAATTTTGTCGCAGAGACGATTACAAAGAATACTTCGAGTGAATTGTGTTTGGTGGTGCTATTTTTAACAAAATGAAGCGTACTGAGGAGCCTAGGAATGCTCTTTGTAAGATGTCCGATCCCGGTGCCGATAAAATCACAAGAAAAATCCTTAAATGCACCAAATATCTGTCAGTTATCCAGGGACTTCGTCTCGCTAAATGCATTTTCAAGGTTTAGAGGCTCAACCAGCCTACTTTCCTGGCACATGTGCATATATTTGACACGGATTCTTAAATTCGAGTATTTAATAGGATTCTGAATTCAGTAATCAGTAGTTTACCATCTCCTCACCTCGGGTTTGCCATAAGATTTTCTCTAGGCGTTTGTCAGCTGCTGACTAAGGTGTGCGCACTGAAATTGGGAAAGCGAATTCTTCCACTGTTTTGCGCTGTAAACAACAAAGGGGAATTGCTCCGGCATACAAAACAACGAAATTCATCAATACCAATCTGCACGGCAATAACGCATGAGATGGGAGCAGTTAGACCTTGACAAGCAGTAGCACCATCTTCTCCAACTGCCTGTGACGTGAGGGTTATCTGTGAGACAGAGTGTTGAGAATTGCCTATCTCGCTGATTGGACTAAACTGGAAGGAATCTTGATAAGTGCTCACGTGTACGCGATCGATATGCGCTCTGCATCGAAGGCTCAGCGAGAGAGAGACAAATATTATGAAGCCTGGTGTCTAGAGAGAAGTTGGGGGAGCAACACGACGGCAAAGCGTCTAACTGTGCTAGAGATCAAACAAGGCCACAGACCGAAACTGAAGAACGAAGGACATCCATGTTGACTAATCTGCGTGTCAGGGTACGGGCACTGATCAGTTACGCTGTCCTGGTTCCAAGTGTAAACGCAATGTGGGTATTGCAAGTAAAGTTATTCGAAGCGGAAAATGTTGAAACCGTGGGTGTAGAATTTGCCAAATGTAGAACGGAAAAGGGCAACCTTATGTTTTGGTTTAAAGGTAGGGTTAAATTTAGGGTTTGATTTTGTGTCGGGCTGAGAAGTGAGTTTAGGATTAAGTTCTGTATTACGTTTAAGGGTTTCAGTTAGAGTTGGGGTTTAGACTGCGGTCTAGGTTGGCGTTTGGTGTAAAGGTTGGGCTAAGGTTGGTGTTAGGGCTAGGGTGGGATTAGGATTAAGGCTAATGTTATGTTTAAGGTTAGGGCTAGGGAAAAGGTAAAGGTAAGGATTTGGTCCAGGGTTAAGGTTAGGCCTAAGATTAGGGCTAGGGTTTGTGGTAGGTTTAGTATTAGGCTTAACGTTAGGTTTATAATTAAGTTAAGGACTAGGCTTGCTTTTCAGATTCACCACTAGTTTTGAGGTATTGCCTCCCCCACTTTTCCTGTCAGACAGGTCTTCTGCGAGGATTCTGGGCTTCCTTCAATATCGCGACAACTTTATCATATATTAGGTTGCCTACTCTGTTTCAGCGTCGGCCAATTTCCCATCGAAAGATTGCAGTATCCCGCTTCGGCTTATATAACTGTCAGTACCCAGGACAGCGCACTAGTGGTGCAATACAAAACGGAATCACTACTAAATGCTCTCGAAGCACTCATATAGACATTAATTTGACAGTGAATCTGCGCTTACCTCTGAAACCAAACCAGTCTCCCGGTTATTCCCAATGACCTCACGCAGAGCAAAACCCTGCGGATACAACAGGAAGACGTCCGGATTAATTGGCCTTTTCCAGTCAGTATCTTCTATTTTCGCCATCTCTGCAAAGCTGATATTCTGACCTCCACCTTTCCTGCTGATGAGATCGAGGGGAAGTGTGTCGTATCTGATTACTGGGACGTGCGGATTTACACAGCAACGAAGACTCAGGTCGTAAGGGCGGCCCTGTGTCATTTCACTGATACCAATCCAGCGAACACGGCATATTATAGATGAAACTCGAAATATCATTGTTTCGACAGGGCTTCGCAGCCATCTCGCCCGAAGTAGGCATCGCTCAGTAACTTTAGGATCGCTACTACGACCAGAAGGAAGATCCACCTACGGTAAGACAACTTGCAACAAGTCATTGTGATGATGCCCATTCTACTCGCTTCGGTCAATCCCACAATACAATTACACGCCCTATAGTCGCGGACTCGTAATAAACCGCAAGCTGCACTGATGTTGTCTTCCAACAATAAAATCCTAACCAATCAAGCTTCAAGAAGTCTGATTTTTGCAGACGATAGCCACATGCAATTTACTCCAAAAACAACTTCCGTCAACTGAGCTCAGTGGCTTCACGCTCGTCTCTACTTTGTAACTTCCCTCATTTACTCTCCAAGTACCTGCTAGTCTGCGGTTGAAAAGTCACAGCCAGCGGCTAACTCTACAAAGCACTTAAAATGAGCACTGAACTGGAGGCTATCATTCGTAATCCCCATCGGTCTAGGTTATGGCTTGCTGATGAACACAAAACAGAACCTTTTGTGTGAATTTTCCCCCTCCCCCCTTTCAAAATTCTGCCTCAAATTACACCAGTTTGTTTTTTATGTAGTAATTCTAAACTTCTCTGTCGACCCTACTATTTGAGTCACAGTGGGTTTCCGCAAATAAGACTGGACTGGCTTGTAAGGAGTGTTTGTTTGCGTAATTACTACAGTTAGAAACTATCGAACGTGAGGAGGATAGGTAGGACAGCAGGAATGGTCGTGTGCTAGTTCAAGCATTCGTGTCCATCACCCGAGTTCATCATCGGTTTGCAAGACAGGCAACTGGACAAACATGCTCTTGTGTGGAAAATGGATTCTCAGACACACCTCCTAGCAATACCTGCTTTGATCCTGGTAGAATGCTCAAATCACGCTAACTGGTCTGCGTCTGTCACTCTGGGAATATGCCATATTTTCTCTTTCCCAGTGCGATGCAGGCCCTCGGAAGCACAAAAGTCTAATGCGACGAACAAACCCCTAGTTCATCACTGGTGCTTCCGCCATTGGCAAGTCCACGGAATTTTGAAATTGTCAATTGTTAGAATTTAAAAGACAATTTTGCCAGTACACGGCTGTATTCGACAAATTCTCTGCAGACTAATGAAACCCCCTGAGTGATTAGTAAGGTTTCACAAGGCCATCCAAACGTACTTGGCCTGCGTCTGTTGGCT
>CACRXP010000053.1:456375-473255 GCA_902702965.1 Spirometra erinaceieuropaei | reverse complement strand
AGGATTGGTCTTCAGTTCGAGTTGCCAGCTGGGATCGTGTACTCCTTGAAACATCAGGAAAATGTCACCGGCTATATCGCCTTGCCCCTCCAATCTCTCCTCAGCGCATACATGCGAGGACGTCTGTAGTGGAATTTCGGTATGGTGATATTCGTATCCATGGCTACCAAGCAAAATCACCCCCCACAAATCCCATGCACATCGTGCGTGTGTCCATACGGCATCTTCCTCTACGATTTAGTGATTATGTTGAGTGTGAAATGGCTTTGCCCAACTGATATTCTATACTAGATAGCAATTCCTACTATACCTAATTTAGATCTGTCCATTGCATTGGGTCTTGTGTGTTTATATTTTGTAAAATTAAATATTTATGAATATTATTTAAATGTGGTCATTTCGTCGCAACTGCTGCGATAACCACCCTCAACGCATGATGAGGGGAAAATTTGTATTCACCTCAGCCACTGTATTTTCTTCATTTGTCATTCATCTGTCGCATTCAGGCCAGGGATTTTACTGGTAATTTGACCTATTGTATTCTTTTTATTGCAAATCGTCTGAACTATCGTATGTTATCTTCGTCTTCATTCGAGTTAATTCCGTTTGTCTCGGCATTTCATGAGCTTTGTTATATGAATGGCATCGGCTGAACCGTCGTGGCGTCAGGGCTGTGATCACCTGTGGCGACCGTGTTAATGGTGGTGGTGCTGGTGCTGGTGGTGGTGGTCGATGTCGTGAAGATTGGTGCAGGGATGACGAAGAACTCAGTCCTGCTTCATTCCATTGGTCTTCGCGAAGGCACCTCAATCGGTCCCATTGCCCGTGACGCGCGCGCCATCATCCTGTCAACGATCCGAGGCATCATTTACGGGAGTCGCTCCGGGCAGTCAAAGTTCTGCAATTCACTGTGTCTGATGTTTTAGTCAAATCCCTCTAAGTGGTGCAGATTTGGTTCTGCATTTCCGAACAAGCTACCTAAGGTTACCGGGCGAGGAAAGTCATGGCGATTGTTCTGCGGTATCATGAGAAGACACACAGGTTTTCGGGTAGACGTCGGTGTTCCTGATAGCCGCTGAGACGTTCGCGTCATTGAACTCCTTGGTAAATTGTTCTTTGTGTTCTTTCAGAATATCGTCGTAAGTTTACTAATCACATGAGGTAGCTAGTCTTGTAGACTATAGCTCAGATGGCGTAAGATGCCGGTACTTTCCCGATTGGAATCCGTTGCAGGGCTTTGATGGCTTCTGTAAGGAAAGAAGCAGTGTCTGGATCCGGAGCCGATTTTGCCTCATTGCTTTCAACGTACCTTTGGGGTTCCTCGACCTTCTTATCCATTAAGGCACCATACTTCTCACACAGCCGCTGCTGCACAAGACGGTGATATCTGAAGAAGGCCACCTCTTGCTTCGGTACGACAGTCTGTCCTTCTAGACGAGTAGGTAGGCGGGGCAATGATACCAGCAGTCGTTGACGTCACAGATCATTTTGAGCACCAACACTTTCTGCCGATCTAGCCCCCCACCCCCGGGGGGAGAACACAACCCAGCTGCTGCCAACGCCGCGGTGTTGATGGAGCATCGAGGTTGCAGCCTCCTTCGTTGAATTAGGGAAGAATGTGCTGGGTTAGAGAAGACAGTGTTCCGCGCAGGTTTTGTCCGCAACTGCGCCAGATCCGATAAACGACTCCAGACGTTTCTTGTCGTGGCAGATGTCCTTTCAGTCTTATAGTATGAAGTCTGATGGTTGCCTCCGGTCTGTGTGCAACTCCAACCCCTTGTGGCGAGAAAAGGCGGCTAACAGCCTTATAAACTTTCTTCACATACGGAGGCGCTCGCCAAAATTTGGAGTTCGTTTGGTTTGGCCTTTTATGATTCTGGCTTGAGAAATGATTCACTATCCCCCAATTTATTAACAAAGGCAATGGTATGCCCATTGTGTATTCGGTGCTGAGACTTCGCCTAGGCAGAGTAATTAGCCACATCGGGAGCGTACGTGTGAACACTGTTCCCAACGCCAGGGTCGGTGGGTCAGATGGTCCAGAAATCACCACACCAACATCAAACGCACGCGATGAAATTGCAGCATTTCACGGCGCGAATGTCGGCCACCAAGCAGTCATAACACCACGTGCAACGATCCCTGATGAAGGGGGAGCCGTGAATATTCATTGGCATGCGGTAGCATGGCGACTGCATCCTATAAATACTTCAGCCCCTTGTGCATGAAGCACCCGTGTCTGCTTTTCTCTCTGATGATGTGTTTGGACAGGAATCCGAAACGTCAGGCGAACAAAGTTCTTGTCCGAACGCTAGTATCATCTTCCTTTTCCGAAATGAGAAAAAAGGTAGAATTACATGGAAAACTTACTAGTGCGCTTGGAATATGAGCAGAAGGAAGTCCAAACATTTCAATAAGTATCCGAAAGCGGTAGTGAGGACTATACCAGAAGACGCAATAACTGTCAGGAATCCGAAAATAATGCAAGACGGGAAGCAAGGAGGATAGATAGCAAGGTAAGATAAATGACAGAAGGAGTAAATAGAAAAGGCAAGTCTATAAATGCAAAGAGACATTTCATACACATAGATATATAGGTATATGTAATTAAAATAAGTTATGGTGTATAGCGAAGATTTCAGCACGTAAAACAAATACTCAACCTGAATTTTGAACCACATGAAGTCAGTTTGGCGAGTGAGTTCCGTATGAACGATCGGTGAGCTCCCCCTACCACTATATATAAAAATCAATATCTATAAGTAGATGGTAGTTTCAATTGTAGGAAGTGACTGTACACAGTAAACTGATTTTATTTTTTAAACGCAAATTACACCCTGAACAAACTGTAAAACGCAGACAACCTCAGTGGGACATACCAACAGAAGTTGACGAGATGATGGAAACGCTAAACTGCGATAAGCTGCTGCAATATTGCCAAGACAGAGGACAACTGCCCAAAAGTTGAAAATGTGAATGCTGCTAGAAAATGCGATGGCAAATCCTCAGGAAACACACTGACGGTTTAGATTTCATATGTTACCGTTGCTGTATTACCGAGGCACTGCAAACAGGTTCAATGATTGAAGGCAGCAACCTAACATTGAGCACTGCACATTTCACCGTAAACCAGAACAGTTATTGTGAGGACGCGACGACAGGCTGACATACCTACGCATGTGAAAAGTATTGGAGTCGCCTGAAAAGAAGATTACATAAAGGCGTTTCTGTGTCAGACCGAGCTGTCTGGACCCACACCGACGAGATGCAGTATCGTCTGTGGTCTGGACTAAACATCGTCAGCCCAAAACAATCACGGGAAACCTTCCTGTCCCACATGGCAGAGGTGTACTCCGAGAAGCTGCCAAACAATTGATAAGCCAGGTGTAACTGGTTCACAGCAGCCAATTGTCTCAGCTCAGTGGCTTCGTGGTTAGGGACATTGAACTTCCAACCAACAGGTTGCGGGATTGAGTCCCAGGTGTTCCACACTTCAGGGTTATGGGTGATTGGTTTACGACGGCTAATATGCCAGAAATGGCCATTCCATTCTCGCTAGTCTTTGTAGGTAATTTCATTCTGCCTGTATCATGCGCCCATGCGCGGTTGCTGGTTTGGCTCGAGAGAAAGCCCGTAAGGCATAACGGAACGAGTGAATTCCGTAGAAATACTCGGTGACCGCCCCCCCTACCAATCTCAAAATACTCAGTCAGTGGTATGCCGTTGACTGCGGACAAAGCTTTCGCATGAAACCTAGCACGTCCGGGTGAAGAGCACAATAACGAGCCTATATGGGCATTTATGCAGGGCCTGGCTCTCGGGGTGATTGTTTGCAAGTTCAAAAGTACAGGCCAGTGAAACACGTAGACCAGGTCTATGTGGTACACGATAAAAAGTATCATAAGAGCACCTACTTAAGTTAACGCAGTAGCCATTATTGTATACTATTTTATCTGCCCCGGACAAAACCCATAACCTTATGCTTTTTGACAGTGTGGAAGTAAGCGGGCGGGAATGTGAGCATAACTGCCGGATGTTGGGACAAACACAGTGCAGAATACCCGCATTTTGTTTAGTCCGCCAATCAAGACGTTAACCGGGATGGCGCTGCTATGCAGAGCCTAGCTTCGGGGGCCACAAAGGTGGGTTTTGGTATCCATTGAGGTCCGTATAGAGAAGTCGCCAGTAGCATGATACGACCCATCACACCTGCATGGTTTACCTCCTATTCACGCACGCTTTCACCCCACCTAGCCCTTATAACCCAATTCGGCGGCCCACAAAATCAATAGAATGAGAAGAGCTGTCTAGTCGATGTTAGTAGAAGGGATGATTGCATTTTTAGTCATGATCGCGCAGCCGACTGGCGTATCGCAATAAATCCGACGCGTTTTGAAACCGTCAAGATGCGCTAGGTGCCAACTGGAGAAATCTCGGTCCTCGTGGCCAGTGCTATGAGTTTATGTGGGGTTACTGATTGATAGACCGGGAGCAATTCCTAATGGGTTCCTATCGAGTTGCCTATAATTAAATCCCACCCAGGGGACTTCCCGATCACTCCACTTGTTCAGCAAAAATTGGAACCTGTGTGGCACGGGAAATAGGACTGTTTAGATTTTGGATGATGATGATGATGATGATGATGATGATGATGATGGTGATGATGATGATGATGATGATGATGATGATGATGATGATGATGATGATGATGATGATGATGATGATGATGATGATGATGATGATGATGATGATGATGATGATGATGAAAATCAGTTCGAAAGGCCAATAAATATACCGTCCCAGTAATCGTGCCTTCGTCTTCCTTAAAAGTACAAGAAATATTTAGCAAGTATTTCTCCATTCCCGCTGCCTTAATATAAAATAGCAAGTGATAGAAGGATAAAAGTGTTTGCATAAAAACCGTATAACTATAATGTGGCCAGTCCTAATCCCAGCTTTTGCATTTCGGTCTCTCTATATACATATGTTAGGTATCGCGCCATAGGTGGTAAAACGGGACGTTGATGTGTCAATGCACGAGGCTAAATCAAACTGATGAAAGGTTGAAATAACGTTAGAATGCGGAGAAGGCTGCAATTGGACGGAGGACTCTGAACCAAATTCAGTAGATTTTTAGGGAAAGAAGCGGTTCTTACATACTGCCAAGCATCAGACTTCCTTCATTTCATAAGGAGTATGTTAAGAAGATGTGCTGACTGAGAAGAACGGTATTTGAGGTGATTTTGTGTGGGAATATTCGACTCGGCATTCGTTCATTCACGGATCTCTTGAAGATGTTTCTACACTGGTGTCAGAGACACTAGTGAGAGGACATACGGTGGTGGCGAAGCATCGTTTAAGAGAAGGTTTGACTCATCGGGAGTAAGAATTAAAACTTTGTGTAAATTTTCGTCTTATTTCGAGTCAAATTGAGTCAACATGCTTTGTTTTCCAGTGATGTCAGAAGAGAAAAGAGATGAAGAAGGGGTCAAAAAAGTAAAAAAGGCTAACTAACGGAGAGGTCGTTCAGTCTGGCAATCTTTCCATTTATTAGTACGTTAACGATTTTAGACTGTCAGGTAGGCTAGGTTTGCAGGGGAGTTGATTTTAATGAGTTTAATACTTGAGGTTTTGGGAAGAAATTATCTTCGGCCTCACCACAACAGATTTACGAGGACAAAGCATATTATGAATCACATTTAAACGCCTTCCAAGGCAGCTGGAACATGATTCAACATTCTGTGTTCTAAGAAAGGCGAGAATGGTATCAATTGCAGGAATCCGAAGCAGATAATTACTCTTTGGTTAAGTGTTGTGAACCATTTTGCCCTGTCAGATCTGGTTGTCAACGCGCACTTAGAAGTGGAATACATTTTTTGAAGGCCTAATAGAACAGACTGACCTGATCAAAAGAGCAGAGGTTTATTTTAAACATGAAAAAATATAAAGCGCGTAATATAAATGTAACTGAGGGGAAAGCTTGTCCGAAACTTAGGGAACAAGGTCGGCAGAGCCCAAAAGTGTATGGAGGGCGCAAGGCGACACAGCCAAAATCGCCGCATAAGAGAAGAAGATGCTCACAAGACAATAAAACAATTTTTTTCGAAAGTCTTACAACCTGGTTAAGTCACTTTCACGGATAGAGGGCGAGTATAAATGCTAATAAAGGTGCTGCATTTAAAGAATTTTAACAAACAGACCTGATCTGGCCTTCGATTGTAAACTTCTCGAAGGAGCCATCGGTTATGTTATGCAGCCTGACTGAAGAGAGAGGTAAACAGAAAGAACTAATTTTGTAGGAAGTACATAGTAACAGCACAGTCCGTGCATTACGCAGGACTTCACTGAAGGCGCAACAAGAGAGTCGGTCGGAACGATGAATTATAGAATGGACCGCGGGAAAGCTGAAAGTGCTCTTCAGATGCATCAATGACGTGTAAGGGAATAGGGAGACGCTGACAGTGTTGGAGGGAGGAAACGGCGTGTATATTGCCTAAAAAGACGACAAGGCGTAACATCTAGGCAAATACTTCACCTCTGGTTTTTTATATGAAACAGATTTGAAGCCAGCCGAGTAATGAAACAGTCAGGAAAAGCAGTGATTTCAAAGAGGAAAATGTGATGAAGCAACCACAAGCGCTCCCCAAATCTCGAGTCCTGGGACACATGACGGGCATCGCCGTTGGCAATCGTCGAACTGCTATTCGATAGCAGTCGACTGATACTTGGTTTAGCCATCTCAACTCGGATATCCTTCAGCGACAAATCGATTGCAGAAACTGGGGCTTCCACACCAGGGCATGAGCTGTCAGGAAAATATCCTTCCACGCCATCAGCTGTGAACTGGTGACAGCGGCTTCCCGATCTCAGACTGATGATAAATTGTGCTGTCAAGGGTTTTTATTATAAGCAGAAGAATAGGCGATTGCTGGTACAAGGGCTTTGTTCGCCTGACGTTTCTGATTCTCACTCGGACCCATCAATTGAGACAGTGGCAGAGACGGGCGACTCGTGCAGTATTTATAGGATGCAGTCGTTATGCTACCACATACTTATGGCAATTAACCGCGCTCCCTTTCATGAAGAATTGTTGTCCGATGGTGCGTTGACTGCTTGAAGGCCGGCATGTAAGTCGTTAGTTGCTGAAATCTCATCATCCGTGTTAGAGCCTGGCGTGATGATTGCTCAGCCATCTGGCTCAACGGCCTGCGCGCTCCCCGAGTTGTCAATTGCTTTGGCTAGCTTATGCCTCAGCACGGAATATGGAGTGGGGATGCCGTTGCACTTGTTGATAGACTGAGGTCCCGTGAACCATGACTCAATCAACTCGCGGCTCACGCGATTATCTCCTCTCAGGAGAATTTCGGCCCCATCGAACTTGAATATGTGCCCGAGTCTCGTCGAATGGGCCGCGACCTGAGAGTTGGCGTCATTTCTCCGCACGGCTGCCGCGTTTTCGGCAATTAGCGTCCGGAGCAGTCTGCCATTTTCTCCGCCGTAGTTGCTTTGTCCGCAACTGCACCAGAACCGTTAAACGACCCCAGATGTTCGCTGACGGCCTAGATTCGGAATGTAGATTCAAAACGCCTTTCCGAGAGGTTGTTGCATCTTTCCACTTTGGCATTAGGCAGTGTGCGTCTCAATACGGCAAACAGTATTTTGCATGATTTCGCCGACATGGAAGTCATAGGAATAAAGGTATTTATAGGGTCGCTGGATTACGTGTAGTTTCAGATGTACCCTGAAATGTCGCTGAATACTTCACGATTTTCCAGTATTGTCAGTCCATAAGAACAGCTTTTTACTGTGCGTTTGACAAAACTTTCACAATAAGCTACCTTTTGAAGCCATATAACGAGGTATTGAGTGATTGGACGTTCTTTTGCGTGAAGATGGTCGTTTGGCTCTCGTGGAAAAGCTCACGCAAACAGGAATCCTCAAAACTGAATATAATGAACGCCCACAACTAACGTCAACAAAGAATATACTTTCGATTATTCCGAAAACCTTTGCACGTAAGTTGCCGTCTAAGGAGTGCTTTAATACTGCATCCCCTTGATGGATATCCGTGAACCTTACATGGTGGAGTGAAGAAAAAATTGACACTTTCGGCCGTTCCTTCTATGTCGCTAAAAAAATACTGATATTTTTCCACCGATAACGGAAGTACAGATCTTGCTCTTTAGACTGCGGCCACTTTTACTTCTTTGTTACTTATAGACTGCGGCCCAGGATTATGAATGCACAGCAGAGTGCCAACGTGAACGCTGGTATTTTGCTGAAGTTATAAATAATTTGCCCTTTCAATTTCTAAATTGCTAATGTGCAAAAGCTAGACCGTGCAGAGAGTAATGCTCCATATGTTCAAAACTGAAAATGATTATTCGGTAGTAGCCAATTCTGTGGCAAAACATATAATTTTTCAGGCGATAATTAAATTTCAGCCCATTTAAGCGAAGGACTCAGACGTGCAGTCGAAGTCTAGGTGTCAGGATGGTAAAATGCCCGATTAAATCACAATGTCCATTTTCGCTCGTATTTAGGAGTATTTTGCTTAATAAAATTGCGTGGACACATCTGTTGACGAAAATTACAGTTACTTGGAAGCGCTGGACGTCTGATCAGAATGCGAGACATTTACGCCATCCGAAAATCCTCATATCAGTTTCTGTCATTTAGTTTTACAAGTTAGGTCACTCACGGTAGGCACTTGTTGATAACAATGACACGAGTTCTGCCCATTTTTCTGAAGCTTCCTGACGTAAATGCGAGTGGTTTGTTTCCTCAGTACATCCCTTAGCGTACTGAAACCAAGAACATCAAACATGAGGGAAAAATTTATGCCAATTTAGTAGTTATTTTTGCTGAGTGTACTTTATGCAGGCAGCCGGAAAGAATCTTGTTTAAAAATCGGCATCCTGGCCTGGCTGAAATATCTAGGGATCACGCCACACGAGAATAAATATTGCAATCGTGCATCAGTAACCATTTCGTACTGAAACCGTATTCTAGAATTTCGAATAACATCTCATGAGATTGCACATCTACTGCACATTGGTGGCACGTTGGACTTGATAACGCATCATGACCATAGCTCGCGGGTTCAAGACTCAGGTGCGGCAAGGACTTGGCTTGGCTAAAACTGACTGGCGACGATTTCTCAGTCAGAGTAGGCCATCACAGTTTCCCTTGTTCACGTCGGGTCCCCTTTCTCTAATTGAGATAAAATATTAAATGCTACTCAAATCGAGTGAGTAGCGTGGTATTAGGAAATATTGGACAAATTTGCACAACCAGGCGCTCCTGACATTCGCCAAGGGACACTTGGAATGTTCCTTCAGCAATTTTTCATTTTAGTCTGTAAGAACTGAGGAAGGCAGAAGAAGTTGCATGGTTAGGTGAAGCTTCATTCGCGGGCCCATCAGGAAAGGTAGCTCAGACTTGAACTGGTCTGTTGTATGAGGCAGAGATTGAAGTGTATGTTCGCGTCAAACAGAACTTGCCACAGACCGACAGTCGGATTCCCTCCGGTGGCATAAGGTTACTGGCCGCATGAGTTTCACTCCTCCGGCACCTCTTGCTGCCTAGGTGGGAGAGCAGATTAAATGTTCATTGTTTTGTACAACCCAGTTGTGCATAATGGGTAACTGTTGACGGCAGATTTTCCGAAACCAGTCACTCCGTCTCATCTGTTATTGTCGATGGTGTATCTTATTCGTTGGCTGTTTTTTCTCTGTGACCGCCCATGAGAACTTAAGGATTCAGCTCGGGTGAGTTTGTGTGTCGTCGTTATTTGCCCAACTGAACTAGGCTTCAAAACTTCTGTCGTTGGATTGAGTTGTGTATAACCACTGAGAGCGGAGAAGCCAGAAATGGATCACTTAAGAATCCATCGTCTTTGAAAGCCATGTTACGAGTATCCCGGACAGGTGTCATGTGAAACATTCAACGAGTGAGCGATCTCGCGAAATGTTTGTCGGAATTCTTGAATGTGCTTCCGATTGCGGAGGGTTACTTAAGTGGATTTGTAACGTTGATTGCCTTGCGGCATAATCCTATAGTACTTCGGACTCGCTGAAATTTTGGCTTTTGAATGCACTTCCTCTCCACTTCCTGCATAGACCGCACTTAGTAAAAATTCACTTATTAATTAGCATATATTTTTAGACTGATTTTCAGTGGTCTTATAAATATATTTTGAAGAAAACATGCACCACAATATGCCTTCTTTTGCTCGTTTGGTAGGAAATCACGTCTTCTCCACAGTTTATACTCGATTGGAGTAAATTAAATGAGGTTAAAAGTTTCGGTTTGATGCACAGCCCAGGTTCAAACTATGGTTAGGTGAGAACAACGAATAGGCCAGAAATCGGTATACGCATTTCCTTCGTCGTTGTCCTTGGTACATTTTCGTAGCTATCTACTAATGTCATAAGGACATTAGACCGTAGTAACTCAGGGCGAGATGCAAAGTCTAATTTTATTCCATCGTTTGTCCGGAGTTCAATTAGAACTGCGTATGACCCACCTGTTAAATGACTAAGTGCATCTGCGTTCAAATAATAAAGAAATCGCCTGCTCAAGATTTTTTTGTCCTCGAAAGTAATGTTCGTTGATTGCTAACTCTCTTAGTCCACTGACTGTCTGAAGACGAAAGATCAGATGGATTATGATAATTCTTGCCGCAATAAAAATCCTATCATTAAAGCATACAATTTCTGGCCCAATTTTGGTGTTTTAGCCAAGTTGATTGTTTCTAAAACAACGGAAGCTGTAAAAAATAAATAAGCTGTATCATTTTGCAACTTTAAGGGTACTTATATGATATGTGAGGATACAATTTTGAGGGAATATTAAAAGGAACGGGCAAACACTGTTTAGTTTATGTTTAGAAAATCGGCAGTCTGATATGAAAAACGGTTAGCAAGCGGTGAAAAAAAAAAACAAAATTTATGTGACAGGATTAGTTTTTAAGGAGAAAAAACTGTCGCTCGTCGGATAGGAAGCATGCGAGTGGGGGAGGATCTCCCTGCAGGTGAGAGTATATAAGGGTACGAGACGTTCCTTGTCATGCCAGAATTTCTAAAACGGATAAGGCTGTTTTCGTCGCAAATGTGATCGTATTACTTTTGGGTTGCCAGCAGAAGCAACCGTCAAGGTAGCGAGACAGGAGGAATTTGACACGATCGATCACAGTGTGCTTAGAGTCCAGCCGAGGAGGGGACACTTAAGACTGTCAGAATCACGAAAGCGCGGAGAGATGCGACCACGACACCTCATTGCTGACTGGCCAAACCACTAGCAGGTGTCGGGGAAAGAGGGCTTCTTTGTGATCATCAACAACTTGCTTGTGATCTAAGTGGGGAGATGATATTAAATGCGGGAGAACTCATCGTAGCAGTGGAGAATAATCGTAGGGGACATTTATTGCATCGTCGCTTTGCCTAGTATATGAGACGAACGTTAATATCCGCACTTCATTTCCATCTCAGCAGGAAAATGACTTAGACTGGAAAGTTAATCCTTATGAATTTTACTGTGCATGTAGCAGTCGTTCGCACAGGCTCATTTAGGGTCTTAGGAAATCCTCGACTTTGTCGAGGAAAAGATAAAACGTATTAGTATTTCATATTACTCTAAACTTACTGTCGTTGTCCACAGCGACCACGATGAAGAACGCAACGTTAATTGCCCTCGAGCAATCGGTTCGACGACGAAGACGAAGGTGTTATGAACATAACGAGCCCAAAATGTCGGTCTGCGTTGTCGGAAGACCAACCAATCCAATCGTTAAAGGACTGTCTCAACCAAAGAACGTAACCTAACCAGCGAAACTTAATGGCAGAAACTGATATGGAAATTTTTAGACGCCTTAAACGCTATACATTCTGCTCACACATCCAGCCCCTTCGAGTAAATGCCCTTTTCGTGTGCATAAAATGTGTCTAGGCACTTTTGTCGAGGGATATGTTGAAAACGCTAAGCGGAAATGGTCGTTACAAAATAATCGAGCAATGTGCTATGTTGGTACCTGCCCTAGATTTCGACGGCGCATCTGAGTGTGTTTTTCCTTTTTACCCCTAGAGTAATACTAATCAGAGCTTTCCGCACTTGGAGATTGATTTTCGTCTAATGCTAACCCTGGAAATTAGATTGCAACGGAAATTGCGAAATGCCTTTTCGACTCGAAAAGATGATTTAAGTGGGTTTGCGACATTAATCACCGTGAAGCATAATCCCATGATTATTCAGTTACTGTAGACTTCCGGCTTTTGATTGAAATTCCTTTCAGCCGCTTGTGAAAAATAGATTCCTTAAAAATGACTACATATGCAGAAAGAATCATCCTCATTCATTTTCAATTTCTTTACAAATTCAATCAGATTGCGTGGAAAACATGCATAAACATATTTATGCTTTTAATCATCAGGTAGAAAAACACGTCATCTTCAAATTTTACACTTAAACGGAAGGGTACAATTCGATTTTAAAAACTTTTCCGATTCCTGAATAATTATGAACCCGACCTGCCTTTGCATTTGCATTCAAGGTTTCTGTGGGCAGAAAATACTAAATTTCTCTATGGTATTAAGAGGAGACTATTAAAGATTAATAAAATTTAGCAGTGGATTTAAGCCATAATGTAAACTTTGCAACCAACATTTGCAAATGCAGAAACACGATGCTTTACGAAAAGGGAGTTTCGTGGTCTTTAAAATCGCATGATGAGAAACTTATTTAACGCTCTTTTTCAAGCAAAATATTTTAAGAAGACGTATTTTTATCAAATGACTATAAGAGCGAATATTTTTGAGCATGATTTCTGTAAAATATGTTTGAATTCATAAGGACATTGAAAATAAATTTTGAGTTATGAGTCCAAATCACTAACCACTGATCCACGGGCTCGCTGTCCTATCGGTTGCGATCGGGTGCATATAGTAGGTGGGCTAACTCAAGAAATATCAACTGAAATTCAAAAATGCGTTTTCGTTTCGAAAAGATTAATTAAGTAGGTTTGTAAAACTAGTCAGCCTGCAGCATAATTCCATAATAACTCAGTTTTCTCAGATGCTCGCTTTCCAACGACCTTACTTCCGGCTCCATGCACAATTCACACTCTGTAAAAAATGACTAATTAAGTAGTATGGCATTTCCCCTTGATATTCGATGCCCTTGAAAATTCAAATATATTTTATGAAAAACATGCATAAAATATTCATTTCCTTGGTCATTCGGTAGATAAATACCTCTTTTCCCGATATTATACTCGAAAGAATGGTATAATTCGGTTTAAAAAATCTTTTCTAATTCCCGAATAATTTTCAATGCGCCCTGCCGTTACACTTAAATTTAGGGTTTCCAAACTACAAGCCGTATATTTTCCACGTACGGAAAACCACATATTTTCTTCTACGGTACTGAAGGAGGCCATATAGAGTTCATAAAATTTTACAGTGGATTTGATTCATATTGTTAACTTTACAAGTCATATTGGTAAAGGCAAAGAGAAGGTTGTATATGAACGGCCGTTCCACGATAATAAAAAGTCTAACAATAGGAAACTTTTTTAAAACCGAATCATGTCCATCCATCGAGTATAAAATTAGAAGAAGTCGTATCTAGCTGCCGAATGAGCGATAGAATGGATATTTTTATGCGTGTTTTCCATGCAATAGGATTGGAATTTTAATGGCATCGAAAATCGATGGGAAAATGTATGCTAATTAAGTGGTAATTTTTACTGAGTGTTGATTATGCATGAAACCGGAAGGAAGTTCGTTCGAAAGCCGGCATCCTGGGTTAACTGAAATATTATAGAATTATGTTGCAGGCGGACTGGTTTAACAACCCAACTTAATTAAGCTTTTCGAAATGAAAACGCATTTCGGAATTTCGGTTGACAGTTCATCAGTTAGCCCACCTACTGTACATTGGTAGGAGGAGGTTAATCGACCGCGCATGCTACTCTGCCTATACCACGCGCCGCTGTGCGTCTGCCGGTGGGGGGGGGGGATCGAGAGAAAGTCCCAAGGCACGACGGGACAAGTGAATTCAATATCGCGATCGGTGAGCGACCGCCTAGCAAAGTGCTATGTTTGAGATTAATTATACCAAACCTATTTATGTGTCACTGACAGGCCTTATAAAAACTACCATTCCCATAAAGAAATCAAGTAGAATCCTGTTTACCCTATTCAGACGCATCATCATTAATGCGGAAGCCAGTCGCCACACTTAAAATTACATTAATTTTTAAAGGGCATTTGGACGTAACCTTCCCTAAACTACTGTTGTCAAATATTATTTTATTTGCGTTGTCATCTTCACTAATTGTTTTTCACGGACAGGCTTTCTTTACACCGAATATTGAAGGTTCACTAAATTACAACCAATTTTATTATTCTCGGGATTTTCCGTTGTTCTTAAAAATAATATTTCTAAACAACATAACGCTGTCTTTGTTATCCGCTTCACGTTTTCAATTCCCCTTGAGTTGTTCTTTATAAATATAGTGCTTAGGTGCATGCATTGCTGTCGGTTTTTGAATGACTGACAGTCATTCTTTACTTTTGATGCCTTGCATCTGTAGGAATCCCAAAATCGGCGAACATGAGGCGTTATTACTTCATGCGGAGTCTGCTGGCGGTCCGAATGTTTGTTGTCTCCCGCCTTAGTAAAGTGCACGGTTGCTTTTGCCAGCTTCCATAAATTAAGGTCTAGCGCCCCAAGCGAGAATAAGCCCTCCGTCTGTGGTACGCGGCACCGCGCTAGGAATTGTGGGGTCGTGACTTGTGGTGTTTAAAGTAGTGAGTGAACGCACAGCACCACAGTAATTACGATCCAGTCCCGCCTAGAAGAGAAGTATGGGAAAGACAACGGCAGAGGCTTATGTACAATGTACTGTTGTTTTCGCCAACTTCTATAGATTAAGGTATAGCGCCTCAACCGGCATTTTTGCTATTGTTGATAACGACGTTGATGCCGAAGACTTACGTGTTGCCATAAACAGTCGCCATCCTAAGAATAAATTCACAATGGAAAAGGAGCAGTGTAACACGCTTTCTTTGCTGGATGTCCTCATGACTAGACAGGAGGATGGTTTAATAATCTGGTCTGTTTTCCACAAGGAAACATGGAAAGGTCAATACCTGCATTTCTTGAGCATTGTACCGATAAAACGAAAGCGAAATTTGGTTTACACTCTAGTCCGAAGGACAAGAAACATTTGCTCCATTGAAACACTAGATGATGAACTGTCTTGCCTTAAAACAGCCCTGCTTAAACGGGGATATCCAACACGATTCATCGAAAAGTATTGCAACACTTTACGGCCAAAATTGAGGGGGCAATCAGTTCCAAAAAAGCCCGTTGTTATATTATTACACTTTAAGTGCGAAAACATCTCAAATACCATCAAGCGGCGATTGGGATACGCCATTGAAAGAACATACGACTCAGCTGAACTCATCTTCTACAGTCCTACTAAGACTATCCAAGTTCCCCGGGCGAAGGATGCCTTGCCATTGCACGTCACGTCAAATTGTGTTTACGAATTTACTTGCAATTGTGGATGCAAGTACATTGGGCGAACGCAAAGGCAACTGGCAGCCAGGTCAGTTGAGCACCTGCCTAAATGGCTTCTAAAGCAGGAGAATAAGATTCCACGGTCTTCTATTACAAAGCACCTCCTCGATAGCGGTCATTCGGTTGAATCCAAAACATCTTCCCGAGTATTAGTTCGGGCACGAACGACTCGGTTTCTGCGCTACCTGGAGGCAGCCTACATGCGGCGGGAGAAACCCGGCCTATGCAACCAGTTAGACCACGTGGTCAACCTCAGCTTGCCCTGGTAGATCTGAGTCCTTTTAATTTACGAAATCCGTCGGCGTGTTAACTTTTCCACTTTCTTTCCCATGTTGCGTTTTGAAGTTACCATTTTATTGATCAGTCTACGTGCAGTAGACGATGACCTTGCTGTTTTGCACAGTTATATGGCCTTTTGAGAAAGGCGTTTCCCGGCAGTTTTTGCATAAGTCCAACCCGTGAAAATTCCTATTTCTGCTAGTCGCGTCAGATTGTTGTCCGGGATTTTGATTGCCTGGAAGGGAACGACTGTCCGAAACTACATGACGCATAATTAAATCGACCTAAAAAACAAATGTGGTTGATAAGGCCAAAGTTGTATGTAAAATGAACCGTTCTCTCCGGAAGAAGACAAAATGATAGCGCTTCTTGCATATGTCTGATAAAGCTCTCCATTTGGTTCAACGATACGAAGGACTGCCCGCTGGCTATTTGATGCTTGTTAGTAAACTTGCCTGAGAAGAACAGCCGAAGAGCGTGTTAATGCGGAAACGGCAAGCATATTGTTTATTTTGCTGTCATTGAATTTGTAGTTGTCATGTGTGGGTGGATTTAGATAGCGGGATAACTTGGACCTCGCAGTCGGCCCAGAGTTTTGTGTTTGTGTGGAGCAGCTTGCTAGGGTTCTGAGAGTCAGGCTGCAATGACTTCTTCTTAATGTGACCTTTATGACACTCTCACTGTGTGGGATCCGAGCGAAGTGTGGGCGGCACGCCTAGGTGCGACTCCCGAAGTGCCAGTCTCCATTCTTGTTGTTGGTAAAAAGCCTGTGTGGACCAGAGGATGTGGAGAGGTACGCCAAGGTTCGGGCTCGACCGTGCCATCCACCTGCGCCCTCCCTCGTCTCCGGTCTTCTTGACTCTCTCTTGATACTGGATCCAGATAGGGGAGGTGGAGGAGGAGAGAGTGCGATATATGCTGAGCAAGTTCACATTCACTATAAACTAAATCACGCGCAAGTCACCGTCAAGTAAAATGAAGGCAGGACGTTCGAGGCCCAAACAAATATGTGA
>CACRXP010000053.1:379876-443759 GCA_902702965.1 Spirometra erinaceieuropaei | reverse complement strand
TGTCTATTTCATTAAGTCCTGTATATATGCTTTAAGTGAAACCGAATACTTATTAATACTATGTGAATGTGGTCATTTGGTCCTAACAATTGGCGATAACCAACCTCATTGCAGCTCTACAATTATTTCCCCGCTCGTTTTGACCATGTGTCTTTCGATGTGGTGGATTCGAATAAGCATCCAAGAAAATAAGACTTGACTATAAATATGCGCTGAAAAATGAATGCATGGCGCATGTTCTACGACTGCATTCCGGCAAGCTCTATCACTAAGTCCTTTGTCGTGTTCGCTGGGTTCATCGTTGTTCTATGTGTTGAATGCGTCCTGACATCTACCGTCTGTTATATCAGAGTCCTCTGCGAAGCCCAAGACTACAGCCCTTCCTTACTTTACAAAGGCGGAAGCAAGGTCTTGACAAACAACTATAGACCAATCAGCCTTACTTCAATTTGCTAGGAATAACGCGCTTCTTAGAACAGCATAATCTGCTATGCGATGCCCAGCACGGATTTCCTAGAGGCAGATCATGCGTGACAAACTTTATTGTTAAGAACGCTGGACCCGGGCAGTCGATGGCGGGAATGCAGTGCACGCAGTCTACGTCGATTTTATGAAAGCATTAGACAGTGTACCACATCAGCGTCTCCTGTACAAATTAAGCCGAACAGGCATAAGGACTTATCTCCTGAGGTAGATTCAAAGCTTCTTGATCGGTCGATCTCAAATCGCCCACGTCGGTAACAGGCAGTCGGCAGAGGTAGTGCTTGAAAGCGGTGTTCCACAAGACTCCGTTCTTGGCCCTACCCTATTCATTATATACATCAACGACTGCGTCAGTGAACTGAACTGTGATGTTGACATGTTCGCTGATGATGTTACACGTTGGAACGTCATCCGAAGTGAATTTCACGAAGTCCGCTTGCAGGCAGACCTGGCCTGACTCGATAAATGGTTACAGGTCTGGTTTTTGTGTTTAATGTGAGTAAGTGGAATGTCTTGCGAGTCGGCAGGATCCGATCTCTGAACCGTAGGGTTAACCACCTACGCCCAGCAAGGCTTGGGTGTGTGTGTAACGGCTTTTCTAAAACCGTCGCTCCACTGCTCCAAGTTAGCCAATTCCGCGAAGTCAGACCTTTATCTTGTCAAGGAAACTATCTCTACTTTCGATGAGGAATGCTTCGTTAAAGTCTTTCGGACCTTTGTACGGCCACAGTTAGAGTTTGCTATTCAGGCGTGGAAACCCTTGACCTCTAAAGATCTCAGCATCCTTGAGAAAGTCCAAAGGCGGGGCAACCAAACACATAAGTGGAGCTAGCACCAATTACCTCTAGACAGACTACTGAAACAGCACATTTAGTTACGTTACTTTTTTAACACTTGGGACAGTTCGTTCATCTGTCTGGTTTCGAAAACTTCGCCAATCTGAAACAAACTTCCGTAGCTGTTTAATGTTTTTTTTCAAATTTTTGATATAATGCTCTTCCTTGTAACAACAAGGGAGTTTAAATTTTCAGCACCTATGTTTCCTTCATATAAACTTAAACTAAAACCGAAACTGAAAAGTCTTTTATGAAAATTGTTGGCGTTTCGTGCAATAACATTTCGCAATAATTTTTTTCTACAGTAGTATGTTTTACCACACGGATAACCAATATGCGTAAACAGATATATGTCGAGCACACGCAACATGCCGCCACTTTTCTGTTTACTCCGTTCGATAAACATGTCCAGACAATGTCTTTCAGCAGTCGACTATGAAAGGATGTGGAAATTAGCCGCGGAAGGATTGTCGCGTTAGTCGTTAACAAGTAATTAAATACTAGCAATTTTGGTCTTTGGTGAATAAACAATGATAGAACCGTACCCGAAAATAACCATGGCGGGTTAAACGACTAAAGCAAGACGGCGCTTTTGTTCGTTGTACCATTAAAATTTATCATTATATGTCCATTAAGCCCATTCAAAGGAACAATCTGCCGATGTTCTCTCTGGACATAATTAGGAAAAGAATGCAAGAATTTGAACTTCATCAACAGAAACTCATGATTATGCTCTTTTTAAATAGGAAACTTATTAAGACACGTTTTTAATTGCTGAAATATATTGATTATCGTTACGCAGTCTTGAAGAGCATTTACTTCTGCGATGAGGTCTTATTTTTAGACAAGCCAATGATGTCGACCCATATGCTCATATGCGAAAATAACTTTCCAAAAAACCACACTGTGCTAACGGCAACATTCAAGAATTGTCGAAGGTTATTGGTTTGGATGGCGATTAAATCCGGAGAGCGGTCTGTCTGACGGTCGACTACGGACACCATCAACAGAAAGGTTTTCGGCAACATTGTGCGGGATGTTTTCGATTACAATGACATCCACCGACGCCAGCTGGGTACCATAATTTTAAGCGAAAATGCACCTGTCCATCGTTCTAAAGACGTATGACCTAAAAAATCACTTAACCGTAATCTGACTATTTAGACAACAGCCAGCCTGTCCGCGTGTGAACTCCAGTCGATTTTCATCCTTGTCAACAGTCCAGATCTCAATCCCATAAAAATCTTTTCGCACTTGTCAAAATACATTGGTATAAGGCGAATATGAAACAGTCGTGCAAATGGCCAATCAACAAAATATTAATCGTTTGCATACGTTATTATTTTACATTATTTTCACCATTTCATGCCCTATTTAAGCGTATTGTAATATGACAATTTTCTGAAATTTTATTTTTTCAGTGGAAATTAATAACTGTTACGTTAGCAAATATTAGTTTATAACCCCAACTATGTTATATTCTTAAGAAAAGTCGTTTATTACTGCCGTGGGATTTTGGGGAACGCAGATTGGGCGGATTGCGCGTTATAGGGATTTTTTGTGTTAACAATATATCTGATTGACTATTAACACACATGCATTTGCATGTTGGAGTTTGAATGGGTTTTGTTCGAGACATTTGTGTTTAAAGTTCATCAGAGCCAGTTATTTAAATTCTTCGATTATCTCGGCCTGTGTATAACCATAAAACTTTTGATTCCGGATACTTCTGGCTGCTAACATAGAAACTGACTAACCAGGAACTAGATAGAATGGAAATTGCATAACTTTAAAAGCACAGGGCAAGAACACAAAATTCATTTAGACCTTAAAACTAAACATAATCAAAAAATAGGATAATTTACGCTTTGTTTATGAAAAATATTATATGCCAATTTTTCAATGGATAAGGCCAAATGAAGTCACATTGTGGCTTTTTAATTTCCTCAGAAATAAACAGTTAACTTGGAGTAAGTCAGTTCAAACTAAGGTCTACAGGATCAGACCGAAATATTTATGCATGAATAGTTAGGCCGAAGTTCATCAGCCATAACCGGTAACCGCGTAATAGTCATTAGCACTTAGGCAGTTAGAAGTATATTTCAGGGTAAATCGATACCATACTAACAGCACGGGTACTTGCCAAAAGTCCCTACACGTGTGTTTCACAGATAGTTTGCCCCTGCATGACAAAGCTGCGAGGGGTTCGGCTCATCAGTGGGTCTCAGGATTCCTCGCCTGCTATCTGGTAGGACTCTAATTTAGAAATTGCCGCTTTTTCAATGTCCTCAGAAATTAACTGCGAACTTGGAGCAGAGCGGTATATTTAAGGTCTATAGGCTCAGACCGAAGTTCGCAAATACTTTTTGAAGAAATTAATAGATAACAATTTCTACATTAACGTATCTACCAGAAATCAGACGGGCAATGCTGAGGAGCCACTGAAGAGCCGAATCCCCGGCAGCTGCGACATGCAGCGGCAGAATATCAACAAAACTCGCGTGTATGGACTATTGGCTAGTACCTGTCCTGCCAGTATGGTATCTCCTGACCATAAAATTCACATTTTACTCAGTTCCAGTATCAGTATCAATGTATTTCAGGGAAAGTAGGCGTGTGACTTTGAAATCCCTATTGCAAACAAGCAGAAGAAGTATATGGAGAAAATGGAAAGCAAGTAACATGGCAGAAATGCAAGAGGAATAACAACAACTCTGCAGATGAACAAAGAATTTCATGAGTTACCGGCATTGGAAGTCATGTGACATCTGTTCTTTGATTAAGTACAGCAGACCGATGAATCGCACATATTATATAGGAGAAAAAGTGCAGAATTTTTTAGTCTGCGGGTATCGTGGTGAATGCCAGCAGCGGTGAGTGACGTTGTTTAAGATTATTAAATTACATACCCGTATGTTACTTTAATATTGGTAGTAGCATCGTCATAACGCTGAATCGTCAACACTGGTTATTAAGGTTGCTGTAGTCCGGCGATACTGTGGTACGCGATCCAATGTCGATCCAGTCTCAGTGTATAAGTCACTGAATCATCGTCAAAGTCTTATACGGCGATGTGGCTCTAGATGCTCGTCGATATAACCGTCCAAGGAATGCTTAAGTTGGGGCAGCAGGAACAGTCTGAAATCCTCAGCGCGCACGCCATACTGAGGTAACAGCATTTACGACGGAGCGGCCGTCAGCTGAGAATAGACAACGAGCCTCCTTCCAGCCGATAGAGTCGTTAACGACACCATGGGGCAATCATTGATGCAACTTCAAATCAACTCGGTGACCTGGAGAAGAGCAGCGAAGACTGGGCAACAGTTTCTGGAACCTATCCGATCGCCCCTGTCAAAGTCCAAATGGTGGATCGCAAGTGCCATGCGCCTCCAATCCCAAATGCCAACCACCAATTTTCCCCTGTAGATCCACACTATTAACGAATATTTCGGGCGCGGATAGGTCTTGATGAACATCTCTTCACCAAATTCAACAACAGCTCGATAACTCCGCCTACTGCCTCCACAAATGGCAGTGGTCTACATGATGTCGACAACATGCGCAGGAGTGGCTCTGTGTATGCTCCTGGTTTCGTCTTTCCCCAGTCGTGCGAGGAGGTCTCTTTGTATACTTTTGCATAGAGGCCGACTCGTACGATCAAGATAACCTGCTCCACAGGAGCAAGTAATGAAGGTGTGGATCAAATGTGAATATTAAGCAAGTCGCACTTGTAGTTGGTCGTGATTGGTTGATGACGGCTTATAAGCCAAAATGAGAAAATTACATACTACATACTTACCTTATACTACTTTCCCTTATCTCTCAATTCATCAGATTGAGACACAGCAACGCGTGGTGGGGTCCAGCTAGTACATGCATAAAACGGTAGAAAACGACGTCTTCATTAATTAGTATTCTTTAAGGACGGATATAATTCGGTTTAAAAAAAAACTTTTCCAAATCCCGAATAATTTTGAGCCCGACCTGCTGTTACACTTGCATTCAGGGTTTCAAAACTACAAGCTGTATATTTTCCGTGTACGGAAAACCATGGATTTCTCAACGGTGTTACGAGGAGGCTCATAAAATAGGGCAGTGGATATGAGCAATATTGTTAACTTTATAAGCCACATTCTTAAATGCAGACACATGACGTTTCATAAACGGCCATATAATGGTATTAAAAAATCTCACAATTAGACTCTTTTTAATGCCGAATAATACTCTTATTTTGAGTATGAAATCGGAAGTAGACGTAATTTTCTACCGAATAAGTAAAAGAATAAATATTTATAGGCACGTTTTCCATGAAATATAATTGAATTTTCAAGGGCATCGAACATCAATTAGAAAATTGCATGCTTTATAAGTAGTAATTTTTGCAGAGTATAGATCTTGCATGCAGACGAAGATAAGATTTTTCGAAAGCCGACACCCTGAGGTAACGGTAGCATTATAGATTTCTGCTGCATCATGCTTAGTTTCACAACACTACTTAATTAATCTTTTCTAAACGAGAACGCATTTCGAAATTGTGGTTGTCATTTCATGAGTTAGCACACGTACTGTATAGTGCTCTGCGGCTCTTTCGTTTGATTTTTGAACTTATTTACTTCTAAACGAAACCAAATGGAACCCATCATTTTCGGAAGGATAGCACATGCACACACACATCCCATGGATTTAGATGTCAGCCTCCCTGCTAGGCGGCACAAGTCGCAATGTTGTTTTCTACAGCGTACAATACGGCCGCCGACCGAACAAGATGGCTGTCCCTTCGTGGGCACAACGTGCGACTCAACATACCTCCTTTCTCGAAACTTGTCGTCTCCTGAATAGCACGGCATCTAACACCTTGGTGCCGCAAATTCCAACCGTGGTCTGTAGACTGGTTAGTTATCCAAATCAAACCGTTTACAGTGGAGAGTTTTGCGAAAATTTCACCTTGAAATGCTTTTTTGAAGCTAATATCCACAATTTTCCAATAGAGGAAGATACTACGATGGAGCAAAAGTCCTGCAGCACCCATGATGAACGTAACGTTTCATCTTTCGGTGACTTTTTTGTCCATATTTGCACGCTTTTTAACGTTTCTGTACATATTCAAGGTCCTGATTAAGATTTTTTATAATTTTTACAGGCTATTCTTATTTCAACTTTACTCCTAAAAGTGCACTGTGATGTTTGATGGGAAATGGGTTTACCTGGTCATTCGCGACAGACAGAAAAATTGGTTTTGAAGGGATCGGGAACCTCCATCAGTCCCAGATCATGACTGATTAGGCAAGAAGGCGATGATCTGTGTTTGATGCAATTTCGAACGTGTGCATCATTTTGAACGTGTTCTTGGTGACCATGCCATCAACTCCGGTCTCCACTGCTAAGAACTGGGCCTAGTCTATAACAAGGTTAAAGACGAGTACCCGGTAGCGGTTTGTCGAAAACGAACTCTTTTCCAGGAAAATGTCAAACCTAGCATTTTATAAAGACGCAGAAATACTTCAAAAATGGGCATGGTGGAGGTCTATCTAACTCCGACCCAAATGCTACACCAACTGACTGTGTCCTCTTCCGTTGAATGCAGCACTTCTTGAGAGGTCGTCGATTTGAGTCATTTGAGGAAGTCATTCAGGAAGCATGCAAATAATTCTTCGGATAAAAAACAAAGGAGTGGCACTTTAACCAGATACGCACGTTTGCAGATCGTTGGCAGAGAATTGTTGAGAATGATAAAATTTATTTTAAAAAATAATAATTATTGCAGTTGATAATAAAAGCAGGACATTTATTTTTTAATAATAATTTAGTTTTTTGCAAGTTCTGCTGAACTTGTCCCCCTCCTTATTACATCTATCTCATGATCCCTCGGAGTTGTTTTCGGAAAAAAATAAAAAAAATCAGCTCAGCCCCTTGTCACGGCCAAGACTTTTAATATCTAACTGGCTGTAATAAATTACTGTGGAGATAGGCTTGAAAATCCTACTGAGAAGTTGTTGGGAGTGCCTACACTCCTAAAAACAAGAGCCAACCAATCACTAGAGGCCACGTGCTTTGTCTCTCTCTACAGCTCTGTCATGCTAATCGTGACGCCTCTCCATTAGCTACTCCCCTCTTCCAAAATGTCATTGGGCTGAATGCCGACGAACCACAGTTGGGTGTTATAAATATGCGTCACCTTTTAGCTAGTCGCGACTTGCAGTGTTTTTCTAATACACTTTCCGTGGCCGGCCGTGTTTTCTTTGTCTGCTGTTTTGGCATTGGGGACAAGGGTCGAGTGCATATACGCTCCAAGGCATTTCAAGCACCAGGCGGGTCATAACAGAATTAGAACGACCAGAGTACCCTTCCCGACGACTGATAACTGGGATGCGTATTTCCGATTAGTCATTTGTTTTTCAGGAAAGCCACATAATTCCATTTAATTCAGTGTGGATGCATGAGGTTATGAAGCAGTTTGCTGCCTGATCTTTTACATTGTCTTGCCGTCCCAGAGGGAAGTGCGCGGGAGTGAGGGAATGCAATAGCCGCTCTGCAAGCCTGGCTCGACATAAACTAAGCCTCGTGCAAGTCGCTACTTCTGCCCCCAACTTTTCGGTCACGTGGTGGCCACAGTTGTTTGTGATGGGCGACCTATCCAACTGGCGATCGACGATTGGTCTCTTAACAGCAAAACCTACATATCGGATGCCCCTTCGCGGGGAAATTATGTGTAAATCTTTCCTATTTTCTTTTCTTCAGGGAGTTTTTTCTTCGATCCAGTCTGAATGCATGAAATAACAAAGAAGGTTGTTGCCTTAGCAGAGCAGAAGGGACCGCAGGCAGGTGTTTTCGGTCTCATGAGAAGCAATCAGGGGGAGACGGGGATGGGAGAAGACTTCGGACGGGACGCGCACTCCTATCATCAGATGCGCCCTGATATCACCTTATGTATTGTTCTAGGCTCGAAGGCCGACGGCGCAGTCGAGTCAGGAGCACCAGGGTTCCTTTAAAGGGAGGACAGAAGTCGGGTATCATCTGTTGCCCTTCTTGTGCTAACTGGCCTCCGACCACGTAGACCATGGTAGAAACAACTAGGGATCACATTTCGTGGACGCAGGAAGGCAACCCCACTTTGAGATTGACAGCCGCTCTTGGCCGAGCCCCGTCTAGACCAAAGCAACTATATTTAATTTTACCTTCCTTTTGGCAAATCGGCTGAGCTGCCCTCGGGTTTGAGTAGTGTGGGAAGGGTTGTGCATTCACATTCCAGGTGTTTCGCCGACGGTTGCAGTCCAACACCTGGATCTTCGTTGGCCACAGAAGTGAACTCAACTAGACACAATGGTCGCAAACAGAGTCGTCTGGACAGTTTACGATTAAAACTGTCCGTTTTCATGGTCTTAACATACACCTACAGATGGAAAAAAGACCGGTTCAAGAGATTCAAACGAACACAATATACCTTTCGAAGATGGATCTGTCGGATGAAACTACTGAGCTATCTTTTTGTCAACAATTCTATTCAAAGATTTTCCCCTTTTTAAGACTTCGTACAGTCAAAAAACCTTTTGTAGAAAGGATGCACAATAACAGTTTTTCTCCTAAACCCAGGATTGAAATTCGGCGTTAACATATTTGTTTACGGGAAACGTTTTTTACAATGTGAGACTTTCAAGGGTGCGGCAGGCTGTCTTTTCTATTCAGATTGGCAAAGTCAAGAGATCCGGGTTGATGATTTGAATGAGACTGCTCACGAAACAGGCTCATTTAGATGTTGACGTTTCAAAAAATGTTCGTGTGTTCCCTTTGTCAAGGCGAAAATTGCACTTAAAGGACTAGAAATTTCAAGTGACATGTCGCATTGGTCGATCTCATGCTGATCGATTTTCCTTTCCTCCTGCGGACTCGGCCTCTCGAGGATGGTCGGCGGGTGCTTTATCTTTGTGCTTTGTGAGTCACCGATTCGTTGGATGGTAGTAATTAAACCTTCTTCGGGTGGTAGGTCTGGTGGTTCTTGTTCTTTCTCACCTAGTAGACTCGCCGTCGACCTGTCTATATAGGGCCTTCTCAAGACCATCGTGGTTTCTTGGTCCTGAGCTCCACTTGCGTGATGACGTTGGAATTTGTGAGCTGCGGGAAGGTGCAGATGTCTGCTGGAGTTGGCATCGGCGCATGGGAAAGCCGTCAGCCTGTCAGAGGTTTTATCCGACCACAGTGATGATGACCTATGCTTCCATCAAGACAGCGCAGTTCTAACAAAACAAAGGACGTCAAAGTAATTAAACGATGACATGCGTCGGCTTGATGAAAACGGGACTTGATATATCCTGGTGTCTTTCGTTACATTGTTTGTGTAAGCAGAGAAGCGGACTGTTTTGTACGGCCAGCCACTCATCTTCATCATAATCAGGCCGGATAGTCGACCTGAGCGTGGAAGACTGAAGGGAGATTGAGGCCGACGGTTGTAATCCACTCCCATGGCCAATCAGAGAATTCTTCACTAATTATAATTCCGAAACGCTGCCAACTGAGATGAGAACGCAGTATGTGCAGGTAGTATATGATGCGTATGTGGAGTGACTGGTTGACGGATTGTGGCCGCCTCCTAATGTAGTCTCTATTGCACTCCCACGGGCGCACTATCCAAGCCGGTACTACCTGCGAATAGATTATGCGGCGACATGGTCGTGAAACACGCGTAGACTAGCTTTTTGACTTTCTCAGTTCCTGCATCAAGCCGACCTCCGGTTGACTCAACACTTTCTTGCCAACAGAGGCTGATGAGCAAGAAGCGGGGTCGGGATAGAGGCTGCGTAAGCCCGTCCATCACCGATCGTCTTACGGAACTCACTCGTTCGTTGTAACTTACGGGCTTTCTCTCGAGCCCAACATCCAGCCGCATAGCGGCGCATGATATAGGCAGAATGTCCTTATCGACATAGACGGAACGACTGAGTTCCGTAAGAACGATCGGTGAGCGCCTCCTACCAGTTTATATTCCCGGTAGAAAACGACCGGACAACTGGCTCGCGGCCCAGCGGTTAGAGGCGTGGACGTCAAACCAACAAGTCGCCAGTTCGAGCCTCGTGTATTCCACACTTCGGTGTTGGGTTTGAATAGCTGACGACGGCTAGTAAGCCAGAAATGTCCATTACGTTCTCCCTTGCCTTTGTCGGTAATAACACTCTGACTCTGCTTCTTTACGTTACCAGTCTTGCCATTTTTTATTCTTTCGTACACTCCCTTAGCTTACCTTGTTATATTTCGTTCTTATTCTAAGTTTTGCATTTTTTCCAAATTACTGGCTGTTATTTCGTCTTCTGGTACAGCTCACGATTTGCGTTATTTGCACTTTCGATTAACGCTCGCGGTCAATTCCCATTGGCTGCTAGTCCTCTTGAAACCTGACCTTCATTTATTCAGCTGGCGACGGTTAATTCAGTTGCCCGAATTTCCTTGACTACCGTTTCTGGTTAGGTTTTCGAATTTTTGCGCTTACTCGTTGCTTACCTTCTAAGCGCATAGGAAGGCTTTCGATGCTATTTTACTCATTTTCTCATTTTTTATCGAATTACTTTTGCGTGCATCCGAATGCCCACCCGTATAAGCCCCACCGTTTCCGTTAGACAGCGTCCTCGAGCTATCTGTTGCTGATACCAGGTACAAACCATACCATTGCCGGGTCTTCAGATTACAAGTTGGACTTCTTCCGCTTATGAAAAATCGGCATTTCTGGGGTGAAGGAGCCCACTTAACTGTCGGCAGTCTGTGAATTCTGGCAAAAGAAAGCGGTGGTAATGAGCGTTTTACGGGTAGGGCAGCAAGGCCGACAGTAAGCTGACGAAATGCAAGAAGACACAGAAGTTGTCTGGAGTTCCGCCGAAAGTCTTATTGTACGCTTTCGCATGACACGCCAAATGAGTGTGTTAATTAAGAAGTAAACAAAAAAAAAAACAAATTTTCCAAAATGAAGGAACTTGAGTAATGGTTTGCAGTCATGAATAGTAATCGTTGATGGCAGTGTGATATCAGCCAAATGCCTACAAATGGATGCCAGGAAAAAACCCCGTATGACAGGATCCACTGTCTCCTGACGGTTAAATGGGGCCCTTTACCCTAGTGTTACCGTAAATCATTAAGCCCGTTTAACCATAATCGCGCAAGTCTACTCCGTGGGGCCCACCACAAAGCTGACTGGAGGGGCAGTAAGTTCAATTTCGCTTATGTCCGGACACAATCGGTAAATGAAGGCCAAAATGAGCTAGATTTATCCTGTTTATCGTGTCATTTGCCGAAGTCGACAGACAGCACTTAGCAGTGCCTTAGGTTTAATTCAAAGTTTTGACTCACTTCCAATAGCGAGTTTTGCCTCTGATCTTTCGTAAAATTGGCCCAAATAATTCAGCAATGCGCTTACATAGAAAATAGTAGTTCAGTGTCACTAATTATAATGGCATTATATTTGTTAGTATTTAAATTCCCCCGTCTTACCGTGAAGGTGCGCTTATCCGTTTTTTCGACCTTCTTTCACAAAAACTTGCTATATTATACTGCGAATATCTTATTATCTTATGCGGTGATTTTAGTCGCGTGAATTTATGTCCCCTAACACTGTTAGCCTTCGATGATCTTGTCTCCTTTAATGCACGCGCAGATGCCCCTCTTGATCATATTCTGTCTAACCACAGCAAGCATTTTGCGTTAAAGTAAAGCTCCATTGCCAGTTTCTGATCAGTTCGCTTTATTGTGTCTTCCAAGTATCTATTCCGCTTCTTAACGTGCACTAATAGTCAAGCCTGAGAGGAAGGTTAATATTCGTAACAAGTCCGCACAAAACACTATCCTGCATCCGACTTGCATTTCTCTTGCTATCCCCACTTTCCTTGAACAATCGAATGTTGAATCCTGTTTTTCTAACCTAACAGCGTTTTTAAATAAAATTTCGATATTTGCTGCCCTCTTGATACTGTAGTGATACGACCGGATAGAATTTCCTCCCCCTGTCTGAAATTGTTAAGACGTAATAAAGAACTCTTTTACAAGCTAGGCTAAGGTGACAGCCTTAAGGGCGTTACCGTCTTAATAAAAACAGATATTGACAGGCTAAATAGCCTGTTTGTTAGCCAACCTTTTTCCTCTTCTTCCTTTCCACCCCCTTTTCCCCCTTCTTCATCTGAGATTTGGAAAAACCTTAAGCGTCTCACTGGCCATCGCAACACACAGGTGCATGTGGATGCAAATTAAGACTCCCTAAATAAAAATTTTATGTTTAGTCACAATGACTCCCATCTTCCCTTAGATGACATTCCCCTATCACCGTGTACATTCCAACCCGTGTCTTTGGCAACAGTATAGAAACACCCTAAACAGGTCCGTGGATCAACAGCTGCCGGACCGGATGGTGTCTCGCCTTTTTTTCTTAAATCTTGTAGTTCTCAGATAGCCCCTATTTTAGCGCACCTAAGTAATATGTCTTTCGTGGCGTCCAAGATTCCTGACGCCTGGCGTACAATGAGAATCACTGGAATTTCGGTGCTTCACTCCCCTCCATTCCCCTCAAACCCGAGAACCAGCATAATTATCTACTGTCCTGCATCTTTTGATTTGCTTTTTCAATAGCCATATCAATGCGCAGGCCTGAAAAGAACTTATCGAGAGTAGATGTATTCTTTTATAAATTTCTTTTTAATTTTACAAATCCCTCTCGATGGTCTCAGAAACCGCGGAATTTCCAACACTTTACCGAGCACACTGATGCTTAACAAAAACAAATGGCATCATCCCCGTTAGCGTTTTAAAACAGGCGTACATTTGATAAAGCCACAAAAAGGGTTATATATATATACATACTACATGTAGTTCTAAGGCGTATGCTGCTCGAAGTATTTCAACAAGGCTACTAGTGACGTCTGTTGTGTTAATAATCCTTCTTTAGGTCCATGAAGGTATACACCTGGCAACTGGTGCATGTGGATGCCCAGCTTCGTCGCTGTCATGCCCACATAGGCGTCCTCCATGGAGAACGGCTTAGTGAAGGCTGCGGCTATCGAAATTGCTTCCACAGCCTCCGCGCCGATAAAGTAGCATGGACCAGCGGCGTAGTCCGGATACATATAGAAGGGCATATCGCCTCTCGTAAGGGCCCACTTGTGCTCCGGATTACGGATGACTTTTGGCGTGCCGTGTATGTGGCCGAAGACAGATTGCCGCAGCTGTCGCTCGTCGAAGGCGCGAAAATAGGGGAGCAAAGCTGACAAATTGAGGCCATGGTCATCATCCATGAAGGCGACCAGCGGAGCGGCTCCCTGACAGGCGACATGAGCATATCGCAGGTTCGCCAGAGTCTTCAGAGTCAGATTATAGTAGGTGTCCATGAAGTCGGTCAGGAGGATGTCATCAAAACGGTCGGCCTCATCGTTGATGGCATGCAAGAGTCGTGATTGGCTGACGGTGTCGGCCGGGACGCCTAGGCTGAAGAGTAGCCCGACAGGACTGGCCAGCGTGGCCGCTTGACGGCTGATCAGCTGTCGCAGCTGAGACCGGCGTGCTGCATTGTCTGGTGAACTCTTAACAATGATGATTAGGTCGTACCGTGCGCGACTCCGATTTCCGGTGAGAGGGCAGATAGACTGACTTGTGCGTAGCAGTACAAGTTTGGGGTTATTGAAAGGGGCCTGAAAATGTGTGGTAGTGGGTTTCAAAATCTACGCCAAAATTTACTTTTACCCACCCTAAAGAACACATGATGTTGGTACAGTGGATGTGCTCTCTCATTAACGTTAACCGAAAACCCGAAACGTATCTTTGATAAGAAAAAATTGCTTAAGTAGTGTCATAAAACTAAATGTCGCGCGGCATGATAGCAGGATCCATCACTCACATCCGAATGTCGGTTTTTGAAGGATTTTCTTGCAAAAACTACACGACTGCTTACAGTAGGTGTGCTAACCGAAATTGTGAAATACGTTTTCGATCCGCAAAGATTGCTTAAGCAATGTTGTAATAATAATTGCCTTGCGATATCATTTCTTATTACTTTAATTACCACAGAATTTCGGCTTTTGAACAAACTTTTTTCCAACCGCCTGCAAAAATTGCTTTCTGCAAAAACCGACTATTTATTAAGTACGAACGTTTCCTACCGAATTTCGATGTTCTTATAAATCCGATTATATTTCCTGGAAAACATGTAAAGGCATCCTCATTTTTTGAAAAATTACGTCTTCTATTTTTTTTCTTAAAGTAATCGTGTAATGTAGTTTCAAAAAAGTTTCGAACTATGAGATTTTTCAGACCATGAAATGTTGTTCTCCGTATTTACTAATTTTGCTTGTAGAGTTTATAGTTTGGCTCTTATCCACTGTCAGATTTCATTAACCACATATAGTCTTCTCCCAATATTGTGGGGAAATAAATGATTTTCCGTACAAAGAAAATATATAGCTTTAAGTTTTGCTACCCCGAATTCAAAGGGAACGGCAAATGCGCTTCAAACTTAATCGAGAATGGAAGATTTTCTAAGGCGAGTTATACCCTTAGTATAAGTATAGTCTTAGTAGAGGACGTATTTTACTACCAAAGGAGTAAATGCATGAATATTTTAATGCATACTTTTAATGAAAAATATTTGAATTTATTTCGCCCTTGAAAATCCACGCGAGAAATTCATACTAAATAAGTAGCCAATCTTAGCAGAGTGTTTTTTGCAGGCGACCGGATAATTGTTCATTTAAAACCGGAATCCCGAAGAAACTAAATTATTATGGGATTATTTTGCATGGCGACCAATATTATAATCATATTTAAGTTATTTTTTTCGAGTTAAATAAACTTCCTCCAAAATTCGATTTACATTTCATGAGTTAACACATTCACTTAACGTCGTATGAACTTTTCCAATTTGTTCTTGATGTGCTTATAGATTTAAATATATTTAGGAAAACTGCGCGAAAATATTCATTTCTTTGTCCATTTGGCCGAAAATTGCGTCATCTTTAAATTTGATACTTAAAGGTAGTGCATATTTCGGATTTAGACAACTTTCCAGTTTCCGAAATATTTGAACCCAATCTGACGTTACACTTGCATTCATGGTTTCCAAATTACAAAGTCCTTATTTCATCTGCGGGAAAAATCACATATTTATATATGATGATAAGATATCGTTTAGGGCTCGTTAAATTTTGCAGTAGAATGGGGCCATGTTGTATGCCTTACAAGCAGCATTAATAAAAGGACGGAAAGCATGATTTAGGGGTAGAACTTTCACGATCTCAAAACATCTCCTGATCGGACACCATTTAAAAGCAAAAGAACTCCTTCTTAAAGTCGGGCTAATAGTTGTCGGCAAGTAAGATTAGAAGATCAGGCAGAAAAGGATAGGGAAAAATTGTGTTCGGAAAAGTGAACCTGCAGATGAAAGATCACTCTGTGGTCAAGTTTGTCGAGGCAGTACATCGGTGCTAGTGGGAGGGGGAAATTTTCCTTGATGAGGAACTAATTACAAACGTACGTTAACGGCTAACCTACCATGGTTACGCCAGGCAAAACTCTTTGCTGCCCTAAAAAAACTGGCAGTTGAATACGTAAGACGTGTAAAGTTTTCATTGAAAAGTCGTTCGTGGGAGGTGTTGTCTTCTAATCCAGGATGCTGGAAGTGAAAAATAAATATTAAGCGTTGAATTTTATTATGGTTAACAGGCACAGATTATAAGTTCAAGGACGCTGTTGGGAACAAAATATACAACAACAGGAGTTAGTCATATCCGAACTATAATAATGGTACAATTTGAAATAAGTCTAACGCTTTAGTGAGGCTCTTCCCCTGTTGGTGGCAGCGGTTTGCTCCTTAAATAACAGGAAAATAAAACCAAAAAGACACCGTCTATCCCCTGTGCAGAAACTGTTGTATAAACCACACCAATATAGTCCATGCCTCCCAGACCAGCAGAAGGTACATATCTGAATCTATGAAGAACTGTGTCGGCTTATAAATGTTGACAGACCACGGCCATCCATTTGATAACGGGCGCATTCAAGAAACACACACACAAACATATGAAGCATCTTGCGAATTAGCAGAGCAGTAGTTGGAGGAAAAGAATTCTCCCGAAGACTTTCATTTTGTCAATATATGTGGCAGCTCAAAGCCTTCTCTTGTCTTCAGCTTAATGGCCACACCGCAAATAGGCTGGTTAAGAACCTCGGTGAAAACGCAGTCGAGAAAATTAATTTGGCGTTCGCTTTTCATCGTAAACCAACTTGAAATAACGAAAATACCCAAACCCAGGACAAAATGGAAAATAGAGACATTAGTTTACTTTTCTCAGTGCACATGTATGTCTTTACCAGAGTAGTTTTCAACACTTATCGAGTTGGTGGAATAACCTGAACACTCGATCTGAACATAAGTCACAACTGAAAAATGCGTCCAGTGCGTAAAATCTGACATGATGTGAAACCTCTACGCGCCGTTGAAGAGAGTTTGTGGCCAATATGGCCTTCGGCGAAGAATGAAGGAGCAGTCTTCACTCATTAACGCCCCTGATTTACGTCCAGCATACCAAACTGCTGACCCTAAATGCTAAATTCAAGTCGAAATTCTAACACCAGACGCGTATTCGATTCCTACCCATTGACCAGAAAAATCCTCTTTAAGTCAAAAGCAATGTCCTCTGACAGGCGTGAGTTTTCGGGCACATAACTTCCCCGTTGTGTGTCACACGCCAACATAAAAATTAGGCCCTGACATTGGTAAGCCTGAAAAAATGGAGGGACTTGCATGGCTGACGTTTCGAAGACCTGGGGCGGCTTTCCATTATTAAAGCATATAGTGAAAAATCGATCAGAATTTTTAATGGACATCCGGATTAGTTGGCGCTGGGCTGGTCGACTTTTGTTCTTTTTTCGCTGCCTTGGCCTACCGGTCGTCGCCGGTAAGTGTTGGTGGTCTCCTCTATTGTGCGTCGTCACCTCAACTGGAGTTACTTGCGTTTGCGTCCCCCTTTTGGACGCATTGGTCGACAGGCCGCGTTTGCTCGGTAGTCTTAGGCTCCGTATGAGCGTTTTGTCTTCGTCAAGGCGTGGGGAATGACGTAAGGATTTATAGGCTGAATGAAAGTCTAGATGCATGTTGATAGAGTCGGCATCTGAGTACTATGCCTCAAGTTTAAGACGCCCTGCCCTTAAAGTGCTCCAGCCTAAGAGGGCTGTTCCTTGAAAATCCAAATTGTGACCAGTTTCCCTGACGTAAGTCGCCAAACTATGAGTTTGAGTCTAGTCTCCGAGTTGCCAGTTTGTGCTTATGTAAACGGTTGCAATTTCCGTCTAGTTTCCCCAACGTAGTTGCAGTCTCCTTCGTTACAACGTATTTGATAGACAAATGCTGAAGTTTCTGTGGGTGGCAGCATATGTTTAGGATGCATCAAACGACAACGATGGGCAATGCCTAACCTGGCGGGTTATAACAGTCATGAAACCGCCTCGGAGACTCCTTTCATGTAAGGAGTAGTCCTTCAGACTTCTGGTTGTTCTTTTTGTGGCCGTCGTCTGTTGGATCGGCACTTGCTTTGCTTGATGAAGTAGCTTGGGTATCCATTGGTTTGAAAGAGTTCATGAACGTATTGTCGTGCAACTGTTTTGTCGGCTGGTGTATTTCACTTATTTGAAATAGAGTACTGACACAGCTGCGTTTGTGAGAGAGGGGGCGATTGCTGTTGAGACGTAGTATTTGTCTTTGTTGATGGCTTTTCTTAAAACGGTAATTTGTGATTGCCCAGTTCCACACCGACGCACAAGTATATCGAGTAATGGATGTTGATTGTTTGTTTCAGCTTCCATCTTGAATTGAATATTGGGGTCAACCGAGTTCGGTAATTCTTTGAGGGACTTCACGTCGGATGATTTGACAATGGCAACGGTGTCATCGACGTAACGAGCCCAGAGCTTTGATTGATAATTGGTGACCATCAAGTGTTCTATCCGTTGAAGAAACACTTCAGTGAGCACTTTGTTTTCCTCAGATTATCAACCCGGTCCGATTAATTTAAGCTTAGCTGCACCAAATATCCGTCGCAAAATTTTAACCTCTCCTTACATGTACCTCTGACAATTACTGCTTGAAATGCGGCAGTAGTCTCTAGCATACATGAAAAAATATGCGGCAATCTAGAAAAATAAATTCCACCACATTTATCGTCACTTGCACTTCAACCCCATGTCGGAGGGTAAACAGCGAAGTGCATATTAACAAGTTTCCCGGTTTTGTGACTTCCTAAAACCTGATATAAATCATCCTTCGTATTGCTAAACAGATATGCCAAAAGCCCCTCCCCTCGCGTATGCTATGTTGCACAGTTATGCGGAAAAAGGCAGCCCATCAGAGAAAGATGTGATGCCTAAGACAGCAATTCTACTTGTCTGACTCCCTTGAACCCATTCTCGGGGGCAAAAAACACAGGCAAGGGTTGCGGAGGCACAAAGACTACAGTATTAATAGTACGCAACCGCCTTGGCACCATATGCGTACTGTTCTCAAGACCTCTCGCGATCACCGCCCTAGATCATGCTGGCTTTCGAAGAATCTTCTTTTTGGCTGCATTAAAATACCTCACTCCGTAAAAAAGTGACTACTCAAATAGCATGCATTTTTACGGTGACTGTTGATGCTCTTAATGAATTTATTATATTTCATAGAAAACATGCATGAAAATATTCATTCTTGGGCTTATTTTGTGAAAGATTACGTGTTAATTCTTCAAATTTTACATTTGAAGGAAGGGTATAATCTGCTTTTATAGAAATTTCCCAATTCGCGAATAATTTTGAACCCCACCCACTTTCATTCTGGGTTCCCAAACTACAAACCGTAAAATGACTGCGTTCGATAAACCATACAGTTCTTTGCCGTATGAAAATTGTAGCAAATGGGGTTCAGAAAATAAAGCAGAGGATTTGAGCGACATTTTCATCTTTGCAAGCCACATTGTTGAATATAGAGACATTACACTTTTTGAAGGGTCATTTCACGGTATTAAAAAATCTCATAATTGAAAACTTTTTTAAACCGAATTATACCCTTCCTTCGGGCATAAAACTGAAAGAAGACGTAATTTTGAACTGAATGAGCAAAATAATGATTACCTTTATGCATGATTTCCATGAAATACATTTAAATCATCAGGAGCAACGAAAATCACTGAAAAAATGCATGCTAATAAGTATTCAATTTTTGCAGGGAATGGTGTTGGGATGCTGCCGGAAAAACGTTTGTGCGAAAGCCGGCGTGCTGAGGTAACTTAATCATTATAGATTTATGCTTAACGAGGATTGGTTTTACAATCCTAAATAATTAATCTTGTCATGACGGAAACGCATTTCGGAATTTCTGTTGACATTTCATGACTTAACCCACCCACTGTATGAGTCGCTGAGTAACAGGTTAATGAAAAAAACCACTCCTTAATAGGTCTAAGTGAAATTAAGTGGAGACGGCTTGAGTTTTGCGCTGTTGCTTCAGAACTTTCCCGATCCCGTATTCACAGGTACTTATTCCCATTGCCATCTCTCGTTATCCGTGATAAGTTTATTTTCTATCGTGAAATAAATTCGATTTTTTGATTTTGTAAATATATGCGCTTACCAGAGTCGTATCTATCCAAACTGATATGTTGCTGCGAAAATTTGGCAGTCTCTGTTGAATTCTTACCCGCGGCTGCAATGGCAAGGCTTGAGAATTGCCAATGCATAAGGATAAAGTCCAGAGTGGTTGGAAATCCTGAGTTTTGTGTCAACTTCGTCTTCAAGGTCAAACCGAATAGCGGTCGTTTCGAGATGGCGGCGGTGACATAAGCAACATCTGCCTCTCGATGTCTTTGAACACACACCCACGCTTTGGACTGGAATGACAAGCCCAACAACGATGTCTGGCGATTTGAGGGGGGGGGGGTAATCGCCGGCATTGTTTGAAGTTTACCTATTCGAGCCACGCCTCTGTCAGGCTTCTCACGCATACATTCAACAAAAAGGTTAAACAGTGAAATATTTGTCGCCGGGCGTGTCGATGTTGTAATTAAGACAAAGAAATAGGTACCTCCCTTGAATATAACTGCTTGTTGCAAATGGAGGCCCTGATCCCCATTTTCGACCACTAAACCTGGTCACCCGCCTGCGATATTGGTTTTTTTCAGAATTAGGAAATAGTTCTTAGAAGTATCTTAGAAGGCTTATGACCCATTGAAAGGAACGTAGGAGGCCCCAGCAAATTAATGAGAAGATATGCATCTAAGTATGTCCTCTTTTAGGATTAATAAACGAGACTCAACTTCTACTAGTGATAGCGCATTTTCATCCTGGGGTAATTTTTGCGGTTCACTGGAGAATTTGCTTAAAATTTAACAGGATATATGGGCCAAATCGTGAGTGAATAAAGTTATATCAACTTCAGCCTCCTGACAGTAATGTAAAGTTACTGTTAGCGCCCTACAAGCACTAGCATGGGTTGCCCTGCCAAACAAGCGAGTTCCAGCAGGCAGTGCGGAACACGAAGAAGAAGATGCGATCACTGGAACAAGAGGTCTGCTGGCCGGACGCTTCGGATTCACCCTTGAACACATAATGTGAGACGGTCGAATGTTTTACAGCGGTGATCACGAGACGTGCCAAGGCGGCTGCGTATTATTAATACTGCAGTCTTTGTGCCTCTGCAACCCTTATATGTTTTATGTCGCCTGAGGATGGGTTCAAGTGATTCAGGCCAGAAAACTTGTTGTCTTAGTTGTCGTATCTTCCTCTGACGGGCTACCTTTTTCCGCATAAGAGTAAATTATAACATACGCGGGGGGAGGGGCGTTTGACATATTTGTTTAGCAATACAAAGGATGATTCACCCTCTAAGATTGCCTTATGTGCGGCGTTATTCGCGGCCCGTTTGCTTATCTACGTAGAAGCAAACCTAAGCTTGCGACTTGCTCTAGATCCTAAGTCGCCGCAAACGACACTTAACCCAATTGCCAAGCAGCCGTGTGACGGATATTAATTTTCCATGCGGTCATGCTAGAAGGGTGTGCACGTGAATGGTGATTAAGACGAGACTTAGTCAGAGGCTGCTTGTTTCGCAATATCTATTGGCTTGAAAGAAAAATTTCGCTTATTCGTCTATATACCTCTCAGCCGAGCAAAACATTACCCCAAAAGGGATCACGGGGCCTTTCGTACTTTTAAGGTTTAAAACGTGCGCTTACAGATAATAACAATGTATCTTTGGATATACACTGGGCCTATGGTATGGCTACTGGAAGAGTATTCGTTTCCATTCACGAAAGTCTCTATTGAAATTCCCATTGTAAAAGGTTGGGTTGCGACCCAATTACCTGTCCACACGTATTCCTATGTGAACGCATCCAAAATGCAGCGAGTGACATAATTACGCAGTCCGTTATAAACTCATAATAAACAACATGTTCGTAGCCATGGAAGTACCCTATGCGCGATAAACGAAAAAAATTATTTATTTCAAGATGAATATTTGCGTTTAGGCAGGCTGAAAAGGCTTTCGCTTGGACTGTAAGACTCGAGCGAGCATGCTATAATGAACCTGACCTACTAGAACTTTCTAATCAGTACTCAACTGAAAATTTTAATTCTACGCCACAACAATTATCACAATGGTATTTGCTGTGGTGCTGCGGTGAGGATTTCATTTATTAATACATCACTTCCAACATTGTGGAGGATATATTCTGGCACATTTTCTGCGAAAGCGTTGTTTGTAAAGTTTACGCCTGCGCGCCTCGAAATCGATTTACTATCTTATGCATAAAGTATCAATGTATGCGATACACGCACGAACACAAACGCACACATAGGGCAATGGGCTCGTGAACCAGTGGTTACAGGAGTGGACTTCTAACTAACAGGTCGCGATATATATATATATATATATATATATATATATATATATATATAGCAGACGTATTATACCGTACTCCCGACATACAGTAGGTAAGCTAACTCATGAAACGTCAAATGAAATTTGGAAATGCGTTTAAGTTTCAAAAAGATTGATTAAACATGATTGTAATACTGGTCAGCCTGCAGCGTAATTTCATAATAATCCAGTTACCACAGGATGCTGGCTTTCGAACGAAATTCTTTCCCGCTAAATGCTAAAACAATACTCCGTAAAAAATTGCCACTTCAAAAGCCTGAATTTTTTTCGCTGATTTTGAATGCCCTTAAACATTCAAATATATTTTATGAGAAAAATGCATAAACAAATTATTTTTTTGCTCATTTGGCAGAAAGTTACATCTTTGAATTCTTTGCTCGAAGGAAAGGGTATAATTCGAGTTTAAAAAGTTTCTAATTCGGGAACTTTTTAATACCGTGAAATGGCCGTTCGTAAAACGTCATTTTTCTGCACTTACCAATGTTGCTTGTAAAGTTAACGATATGGCTCTAATTCGCTACTTTATTTTATTAACCCCATATATTATCCTCTTCTTGCCGTAGAGAAATGTACGGCATGCAGTTGAGAAATCCTGGATCCAAGAGTAACGGCAGGTCGGGTTAAAAATTACTCGGACATTGAAAACGTTTGTAAAAAGCGAATTATACCATTCTTTCGACTATAAAATTGGCAGAAGGCGTAACCGTCTACCAATTGAGCAAAATAATGAGTAGTTTTACATACGATGGCTATGTAAAATAGTCAGATTTTTAAGATACTCGAAAATCGGTAAAAAAAATGCACGCTAATTAAAGAGTATTTTTTACGGAGTAAAATTTGAGATGCAGCCGGAACGAAGTTTTTTTTATATAATTACGATGCCTCGCGATTAGGTTTACAACCCTGTTTATTTAATCTTATCGAAATCAAAACGCATTTCGTATTTTCCTTTGACTTTTCATGAGTTAGCTCACCTACTCTATATATACATATAACGGTAAAATAGTATGATACTAATGTACTGCATTTTAGCAAATAAGGTAAATACCACTGGAATTGGCCTGTTGTTTTTAACGGCTTGTACAACTGTGGGAAGGGGAATATCCTGTGGGTAGACCGAGTATATAGCTGGACGACGGGCCGTGGATAAAACGCTGTCAGGCATTGTCTGAAGCATATCATAGGAAATGCATCTGTTGCCACGAGTAGGAAATAATTCCTTTTCTGGATGACACTTCCCTTCCACGGTTTCCACACTACTGTTCTCACTGGTTGGAAGGCAGAACGAGAGGTCGTAGGGCTCCTGGTACGAGCAAATTGGGAAGGCAGCCGGCGGTTTGTGTAGAGCCCACTCGGTCGTTTCGACATCAGGAAGTGGTGTCAATCTAGACAGGTTTGGACTGCCATTGAAGGCCTTCTGAGCCACGTGGTTGATTAAAAATTGGTCAGCTTCGTAGGTGATAAATAGGAGGACCAAGAACGTCACCACTCCGACCCCGTATAGTACAACCAACTTGATTTTGATCATACTTGAAATAAGCGTTGAGCAGCGCGTCCGACGATATCCGGCAGGTTGTTCGATCATGTACTTAACGTGATGTGGGGATGTAAATGCGCGTGTCTAGGTGCGTGTTTCGGACTGCGTACTCCGCTAGCAAACGCGGGAAGGGTATTGAAACTGTCAATAGATATTTTTCAATTCGACGCTCAGATAGGTTCAGATTGGCTGATCTCCAAAAGCGAACATTGTAGCGACCTTACAGAGATAACGTCTTTGCTGTGTACACACAAAAGAACAGATCTGTCAGGTCAAACCTAGATATAACGCATATGCTTGCACCTACAGCAGATTAAGGGGTTATATCTATCAGCCACTGGCCCGTTATCTCAGAGTCCTCTACGCCGCGCAAGACTACAGCCCTTTGAATTACCTTCAAAATGTCCGTAGGTGGCCTAACTCATAAATGTTATGGGCGAAATTTGAGCGAGAAGTATATCATGCATTTGGTGTCCTTATTGTTATTTATTATAATAATCCCAGACACATAAAGCCATTTACTGAGGAAAGGTTCAATTCAAGTCCGTTTTTTGAAGGAAAAGAGACTAGATTTGGGCTAAATGTGGTCTTTCTTGATATTCAGATAATTTCCTACGTTATGGAATTATTCTGATCAAGACCTTAAGTTTACGTGCATTGTGATGTTAAAATGGAAAATATAAACTGGAAAAGTACGAAATAGGTCCCGTCTGGTAACGGAAAATTCGATGATGCTCCAAGGAATATGAGGTGAGGGCGAACTTGAAAAAGTTCAGGAAAAAAGCCACCATGGTTACAAGAAACATTTGACGCGGTAACTTTGTCCAAATGAAAGCTGAACTAAACATCATAAATTGGGAATCAGCTTTTTCCGATTACACACCCAAGGATTGGTACTGTTTAATGAGTTATTGCACGTTCTTCTGAGAGATTAGTACCATATGTCATAGAAAAAAACTTAACAGGGTACTCCCATAGCTAACACAAGCTTTAAAAAATAAATATGCTTTGCTATAGGTATGCGTTAGCATAGCGACTGCATCCTATAACTACTGTATCTTCCTGTGCAAGAGTCACCCTTTTCTGCTACTGTCTCTGATGATGGATTCAAGTGAGAATCCGAAACTTCAGGCGAATAAAGACCTTGTTCCAGCGATCGCTTCTCCTTCTGATCAAGTCATTTCTGAAACTCGCATATTCGTTTGTATCCGTAACTATCTAAACCGTTGTCCATGCTTTTCCGGGCTTTGTTAGAAGTTGACTATTTGCCCGCCGATTGGAAATCTGTCCGGATCACTCCAATTTTTAAAGTCGGAAGCAAGGTCTTGGCAAACAACTATAGACCAATCAGCCTTACTTCGATTTGCTGCATGATAATGGAAAAAATAATTGAGTGTTATCTTCCGATCGCTAACGAGTCAAAAATATTACGAATCCCTGGAAAACTGTTTTGGAATCTATACTCGGACTTTAGGCTGTTTACAAACCGGCATATATGAAATCACGCTTATTCTCAAACGATATTGAGATTTGGACTTCGTTGAAACACTATTACCAAACGTTATTTTATCTGTGAACTTTCGTATTTACTAGGGTTTTGGTAGGATAATACATTATATGCACTCAAAAGCGAAGTTTACGAAATGAGAGCCATTTCTAACGTTTTCGGTCTATTGCGTTTTTTTAAAGAAATCGACATATCTAAACAACGAAACAGTTCCCCTAATATTTATTTCATGTTTTTAATTCTTTTTAACGTGTACTTTACAAACCTGGAAATTGTACTGTTGAAATGGTGTCGGTTTGCGTGTTATTGGAAATCATTCGTAAATTTCCACACATTTCATAAGTAAGGTTACGCACTGTAGCTGTCCATAGGCCCGTATCTGATGGTACAACAACGCCCCTTTCTCCTACGTAAGTTTTACACAAACCCAAAGCATCCTAATTGCCACTATTTGCTCTCTATCATTGCCCAAGCACAACTTCCGTTGCAAATACGACTGCGGTGTCAGGAATTTGAGTTGAGACATTTGAATGGGCCATAGCACCCCCTCGGATATTCTCACATACGCGCAAAAGCCTCTCACACTCTCACTGATCATTTTAAGGCCAGATAAATTGCTCATTCCCAGCCTCTAGTATGGCTCGGAAACCGTTACGCACTCATATGCGACTCGAAGTGCTCATTCGCTGGGTTAACGTTTTTCGAACCTTGAAGTTATGTGGAGCATCAGCGTAGTGTCATGCGCAATCTCCGCGCAACGCCCCCTTGGACGTCACCGGCCAATTCCTTCAGCCCTCCCGACCTGGACAAGTGCGATTTCGTCTTGGTTCGGCATGACGCTGTCCGACGACCACTCCAACCACCCTATGACGGGCCGTAAAAAGTCCTTCGTCGATCTGACAAAGATGTTGTCATCGACCGCAACGGCAAGACCGATACAGTCAGCATTGATCGTGTCAAGTCGGCCTACATCGACGACAGTGACCATTCCTCACCCCAACACTGTACCCCTCCGCAAACAGGGATGCCTCCACCTACTGGCGACAGTCCCCCTCCGGTTCACCTCACACGATCTGGTCGTCACGCCCACTGGCCCGACAGGTTTGTGGCTGGCTAGCATGTCGACGCCTTCAATTCGTTTGGTGTCTGGGGGGGGGTTGTAGCAGCCGCTCCGCCCCCCTTTTCTCCGGCTTCGTTTTGTCGGTCGATGGCCGCGACAAGCACTGACAGGCCGCTGACACACGAAGAACCACACCGGCCAGAACTGGGGCCCCTCCTGTCCAGCTGCAGTGACTCCCGGCTGCCCTCACAAACTAGTATCACCTAACGCGCTTCGAACGCTCTGGCTTGATTTCCGTGAGGCCTTGTGAGTATGCGCCCTCCGTTCCTCCCCTAAATTGTCCAATCACACCACCACCATCCAGACAGTCACCTCCTCCTGCTGACGCAGATATTCACACCCGCGTAAACAACACATCGCGACTGACGCTCTCCTTGAACGGACACTTTTTTCTGTTGCAAGCAAACAGCCAACTTACGGCAACCTGCCCTGTGTACAGAATAAACTAGTCCTCACCGCTCCCTGACTTCTGACAGTAGACGAAACGAACTAATTGTGCGTGGTTTAAGCTGATCTCACATCCTTGACCGCCCAATGCTTAGCCACCGGGTTTATGGATGCCACCACAATGTGAATTGCCGGAGAGTTTCTTGTTGACGTAGGTATAACTGCGTACGGCCCACATTTTCGTCAAACAATAACTAATTTTTCTGTTATATCTTACGTAGAACTGTGTCTAGACTGATCGCTGGCGTGCCTACGCCACCCAAAGGAACTTGCTGCTTTCTATCACATGACAAAATCGCTTCATAATTTCCGATACAAGCGAGCCGATACAAGGAGAGGGGGTTATCGTTTGAGAAGCTTGAGTCATGGTTCAGGGGACCTCAGTCTTGGAGGAGCGTTGGAAGACCAGCGACTCTAACCGTCGCAGGACCGCCTCGGCAATGAATCCCGAAATCGACGAACCCATTGATGTGCCCTTCACCTGTTCGTGGATTGTCCCGTCGAAGTACGTCCTGAGACAGAGCTTCAGGAGCTGAAGGATTTGGGCGTGTACAAGACGGTTCTCCGTTTCATCGTATTTGCTTTGTAGTAGCAGTTCAATTATCTCGATCGCCAGGTCCTGGGGAATAGAAGAAAAAAAGGATGTAACATCAAAAGATACCATGACCTCATTTGGATAGATGCTTACGCCTTTGAGTTTCTCCAGGAATTGTGCTGACGAAGAGACCGTGGTGTCTGACTCAGCGGTCAGGAACTTGAGACGCCGGAGCAGCCACTTAGCCTGTCCGTACGTTGGAGTCTCTTTGAGCGACACAATAGGTCGGAGAGGAGCGCCGTATTTGTGCACCTTAGGGAGGCCATAGAATCGGGCCAAAGCCGTATCTTGGGGTCTCGTCATGCGTCCGTCGGTAGGTGTTATTGCACCTGAGTTCTCCAAGGCCAACAACGTAGCATTAATTTCGCGTGTCGGCGCCTTTAAAGGGTTCGTTGCACATGGGACATAGAACTGTCGGTCCTCCAGTAAACCTTTGGCTTTTTGAAGGTAGTCTGTCCTGTCCAGTACAAGTGTGCGGGTCCTTTGTCCGCTGGCACGATGACCAGGTCTTTGTCGGCCTTGAGTTCTCTAAGCGCATCACGTTCGACCTTGGGAAGCACTTCCCGCGGCCTGTGGGCCATCAGGAGAGACGACACTTGGTGTCGGATGAGACTCTTAGTCTCCTTCGTTGCCTCCGTCTGATAAAGGATTACTCCCACTGCTGCAATCATGTTAACAGGTTTGGCGTTAGCCGTGTTAAATGAAGCTTCGTGCCGTAAAACCTGCATCTGATCCTTCGTCAGTTCCTTTGATGACAGGTCGTGCACCCGTTTGTCGTTTCTTGGCGACTTTTGATTGGGCAGCTTTCGAAATTTTTTCTCCAGTGCTGCGTCGCGTATCATTCTCTGTTCGCGGGCTTGTTCAGCTATCCTCTGCAGGAGCAGATTTGTACCGATCTCACCCATGAACTCACAGCATCTGGTCTTTTCTTGGTCAATGGAGGCAAAAAACTGCTGTATTTACAGTACTTTGCTGCCATGGGACCGCATGCGTACTCCAATTGACAGTTCTCGCGATTACCTCTGTGGTCGTATTAAATGCAATGATGGCTCGTCAGTCCGCCTCCGAGTCGCTAACTGCCGCAATTTCATCATCCGTGTTGGAGGTTCGCGTGAACCGAGTTGCTTGAGTCATGGTTCATGGGACCTCAGTCTATCAACAAGTGCATCGACATCCCCACTCCATATTCCGTACTGAGGAATAGGCTGGTCAAAGTAATTGACCATTCGGGGAGCTCGCAAGCCGGTGAGCCAGATTGCCGAGCAATCACTACGCAGGCGTCCAACACGGGTGGTGTGACTTCAGCAATTAACAACTGGCATGTCGGCCATCAAGCAACTAGCGCACCAGCGGGCAACAATCCTTGATGAAGGGAGCACGGTTAATTGCTGTAGGTATGCGGTAGCATGGCGACTGCATCCTATAAATACTGCAACTTCCTATGCACGAGTCACCCTTTTCTGCTACTGTCTCCGCTAATGGGTTCAAGTGAGAATCCGAAATGTCCGGCGAATAAAGGGTCAGATGTGGTTTGGTTGTCCCACCCGAGGAATGAAATACTCTTGGGGCTGTGGTTTAGGATTAGAGGTTAAAGTTATGGGTTAGAGGAAAGCGCTACTATTTCGCAACCACACAAAGTACAACCGCGCATTCCCAATAGCTTTTCTTTTGCATAAACCTACTTGGCCTCCTCGCCTGTGTGTTCCCGGCCCCGCCTATTAGAAACCCTATCACCATCTGCCCCGCATTTGAGTTGACTGAGGTTTGTTTACTTCAGATGAGGCTACATAACTAAGTCCGGCCGAATAAAGCTCTTGTTTAAACGATCGCCCCCTTTTCTTCTTATCGACCAGTTTCTGTGGCTCTCGTCATCGCTTCTATGGGCAATGACCTCTAATTTGTGCACTGTGACCTCAACCGGAAAGCCAGAAATTGGTGACCTCATAGAAGTTCGTTTAAGCTGTCGATTGTGATCATGTGTGAACGAAAAGTTTGTTTCCGGACTGAAGTCCAAGAGTTTAAGCAAAGCCGATGTAGAAACATCGATGGCGAAGGATTGCAGGAGTTCTTCTGTGCATTGGTTTGCCAAATCGATTGGTATAGACGTGAATAGCGAGACCACTTTGGAGGATACCATCGTTATATCCGGCTAAATTTTGAGTCTTCGGATTTTGTTTATAAATTCAATCAACAGTTTCGATTGAATTCTCGCATTCCTTTGTTTATGGTTGGAGTTTGTGGTTTAGCCATTCGGAAATCTTTTAGGTCGGTACACCGATTCATGGCACTATCGGTCGCACTGGTACAGTTTTGATGCATTTAATGATGTAAAAGCGAGTGCTGAGTTTGATGTCGTGTATTCGAATCCACAGCTTGGATATACGTTTATCTCTGGATTCTGCCCATCCTTGTCAAAAACCCCTAACAATGGTCTAAAAGTTGAACAAGCAACAAAAAGAGGACTGTCTTGGCCCAAGTAGTTAAATGCGCCATTCTTGGCTTAAAACTGGGTAAGACCTACATCTAATCTGGAGTCGGCACGCAGCATTCTAGGTTTATCCCTGCGAGCAATCAGTCGTCACACTAAGCAGTATTAATTTTACTCAAGGACTTCTCTTTATGCAGTCTGCCCACGCCAGGTCACGTTTGATGGCGAGAACAGCGAATTTGAAGGTCAGTTAATGTCTCATTTCTCGTGGGTCAAGCACAAACGCACTCCCAGTGTGTCCTCTTACTTTCAGAACCTTGTCACTTCTATAAATTGCAGCTCTCAGGGAGTAAGGACTTGCTTAAACGTGATTACGCGTCATGGTTCAGCTCAGATTTGTCGGATTAGATAGGCAAAGACAGAGAGTTCTGGGAGCCATTTCTGCTCAACGAAATCGCTGTATGTTAGTATTTGCCATTTTTGGAGGTCTGTGTCTTGTGTACGGATTTGTTTGCCATACGCAAGGCGTATCAGAGGCAAGACTTCTGGACAATTTCACCATGAATGCCAGTATTACCGTCCCTGAAACTACTTTCTATCGCACCTGCACAGACGACAGCCTTGAGCTCTGTCGGCCTCTCAGCGAAAGAAATTCTGGAGTGATAGATGCTGGTCTACGGACCTGTCGGTCTGAGAGAGAACTCTTTACAGCTGCGGTGAATACTACTCAGGGTGATAAATGCCTGTCTTTTGAGGATTTGGGTACCCTTCCGCAAGGTGAATGGTCCAGGATTCGGATCCCTGAGGCCTACCAGGCCTATCCGATGGACCTGGATCTTAGAACTGTCGTGTTGGCCTATACCTACGGATTGGAAATGAACGTTGTAAGTCTATTATTGGCTCTCTTTTGATCTTCAGAGAAATCTTGCTTTATTAATGTCTGATCGTAAACCGATGATATTTTGCTCAGCCGGAGATTGTCACTCAGTCTCTCTTTTCCTTGTCGTCATTTCCTTTAACGGCCTGTACGAGGTTTAGATTAAGGTCCAGGGCGCTGTAGTACAACATATTCCGTGATCTGTCCTCCAGTCGATCTTTAGGCAAAATATACGAGTAGAATAGCACTACCAACAAAGGCGATGGAGACTGAAGTGGTCATTTTTGGTTTGTTGGTCATCATCAGTCAGCCATTCCCAACCCCGTAGTGTGGAACACCCGAGTCTCGAACTCGCGACCTGTTGGTTAGAAGATCAACGCCGCCTTCTATTGTTCCACAAGCTCACCGTCCTGTCGATTGTTGGCGTAACTAGGGAGAGAACACTCAGTCACGACGCAACGAGTGGTTACCTCAGCACAATCGGTGCGCTCCCGCCTACACTATGTATACATATGTACCCTCATATATGTGTATATATAAGCACCGACGAGTTCACTGACGGACGCACCGACGACCCGTCTACCACCTAGGCCCAACCCCTTGTTTTCAAAACCTGGTGCCTAAGCCCAAGTTCTTTTGCCGTCGACTGTTGATTGATCGATGTTATAACACTGAACAACGAGCTTTTTGTTATAACGGTTTTCGAAACTAATCTTCCCGGAATTCTGCCCCGCGGACGCGCAGTATTCTGCTGGATGAAAATAGTTACATATCCACATTTACCCAGTTCCACAATAAAAAAAAACACAAGTCCAGCATACTGTCTCCCTAGAATACGTTTTATGCTTTTATCAAGGAGGTCGTACACGAGGTTAGTTTAGCAGTGCCTGCTCAAAATTCCTTTTTCTAGCAACTGAAGCTGTTTAGATTTGGCGACTTACGGTAATGCAAAAGTAAGTGAAATTTTGAAGTAAATATCCATTGTAAATTGACTCCTATTTTCACCTGTGTACTTCCTTTTCTTGGACATACAACATTTCACAGCCTTCTGGCTCGCCTGTAGGAAAATCCAAGTAGGGTTGTAAAACTAATCAGCCAACGGCATAATTTTATAATAATTCCGTTACCGCAGGATGTCTGCTTTTGAAAGAATTTACTTCGGAATGCATGCAAAAACTACACTCTGTAAGAAAGGACTACTTAAGAAGCATTGATTTTCTCATTGATTTTCTCTGCTCCTAAAAATGAAACCATATTTTATGGAAAACATGCATGAAAATATTTATTCTCTCGCTCATTCTGTAGCAAATTATGTCTTCTTCAAATCCTATATTTAAATGAGGGATATAATTTGATTTTCAATACCTTTTCTTATTTCCAAATAATTTTGAACCCGCTCTGCCGTTACACTTGAAGTCAGGCTTTCCAAACTTAAAGCCGTGTATTTTCCGCGTATAGGAAACCACACATTTCTCTACGGTTTTCAAAGGAGACCATATAGGGTTCATAAAATTTAACATTGAATTTGATCCATATTGTAAACTTTAAAAGCCACGTTGGTAAACGCCAAGTCATAACTTTTTATAAACGGCCATTTCACGGTTATCAAAAATCGCATAATAAAAAACTTTGTTAAAACCAAATTATCTCCTTCCTTCGGGTATAGGATGGGAATAAGGCGTAATTTTCTACCGAATGAGCGAAACAACGAATATTTTCATGCATTGTGTCCATGAAATATAATTTGACTTTTAAGGGCATCGAAAATTAATGAGAAAAATTCATGCTACATCAGAAGTCATTTTTTCCAGAGTAGTTTTTGCATGCGGCCGGAAGGAAGTTCTCTCGAAAGCCAATATCCTTTGGTAACGAAATTACTATAAAATTATGCTGTAGGTTGATTAGTTTTACAACCATACTTAATTAATCTTTTTAAAACGAAAATGCATTTCAGAAGTTCGATTGACATCTCGTGAGTTAGCCTACCCACTGTAATTCGCACGCACAGTTGTATTTCGATTTCTAGTCTCACAAAACAGTGTCACCACCACCACCATCTCCACCATTAGCATCACTTGTGGACATCTGCATACCATTCTGTTAAGCATCACCTCACTCGACCGGCAACAATAATGATTTAATTGCATTCTGTTCTCACTGTGTCCCTACATTTGTATCTTACGTAGACCTGGGAGGTCGCTGGCGAATCCATCACAAAAAGACCCGAAACGAAGGCGCTAGTGGTACCTGTCGCACTAGTCTTACCTACCGACACTGCTTCAGGACATTCACACGCGACGAGAATAATTTTAAGTCTACGTGTATGCACGATAGCGACAATCAACGCAATTAACACGCGGCATACACTCGAAAGCTCCTCAACCATCGACGCAATCCCATCCAAACACCAGTATCCCCACCACTATCGGGGTCGTAGCCAATATAAACCCAGTAACCACAGTGCTATCACTGATCACGTGAGAATTCATAGCTGGGAGACTGAGAAACTAGGACTAGAAGCTCCTAGTCTACCTACGAATATCTACGGCAGCACATATAAACACAAGCAATACAACACATTACTTGCCTTCTGTAAGATGCATACGACTTAATTAGTTATCACTGTTAGGTTGGGTGAAACCCTGAGAAACTGAACCTGTACCTACCACTTATTTGGGAGGCACACCAACTGATGTAGCCTGGCGAGAATGCTGCAGACCACGTTTTGTGTGGTCTTAAGGTCTGAAAGCGTGTGCTATGCCAGCATCAGCAACCCATAGCCCTCGGAGTATGCTATGGAATGACAGTTCTTTGACACCTGAATCCCTGCCGGTAGATGCGCTTGCACTCCCGCTGGGTATACAAGTGGTGGGCATTACTGCCTAGTCATCATCCTCGTCCTTCTGACCCCTGTAGGGCTGTTGCTGTTGGTGAAAAATTCTGGTCAAGTGTATGTTGTTAACCAAGGGGTGGGTGGGGGGTGGCACGCCTAGGTCGGGGTCCGGCCGTGCTAGCCACCTGCGTCTTATACCGCCTCCGATCTTCTTTACTGTGTATTAGCACCGAGTTCAGTTGGGGAAAGGAAAAAGTGTGGTAAATGCTGCAGAAGTCGAGTATTATCTGCTGCCTTCCTTGTGCTGACTGCCCGCCTGAATATACAGGCTATTGCCGGAACCGGTGTGCTTCTGCGCCTTCTCCAAACCGAAAGCTCGCCTTTGATTCTCTTGTCATTTCTGCAGTTGGTTGAGCCGCCATCGGGGCTGGTTAATGTGGCTAAAATTAAGCATCGCTAATATAGAGGCATAAATCACATGTGCGCATGTCAGGCCAAAGGAATAATGTTGCCAGTCAAAATAGCCGCATACAGAGCTGAAGGGTTAGGTTTTAGGCAACGGTAGGTTGAAAGATCCCACTTAACTGTCAGTAGACTGTGGATTGTATCATATGGAGCTTTAAATTGTCATTCATCTGCAGACTTCTGCAGATACTGCCAGCGTCAACGTGTAGGTGCTCGGACACGATCTACAGTCTAGCGAAAGATAAGTGGGGTCATTCACCCTATCTTTGCCAACTTAGAATTTAGACTGTCCTATTTATCGATCACAGCATATCTTCTTCTATATGCCAGAGAACTCTTCCAAAGGCGCATACTCTCACCAAGTTTGATAGATAACAATTATATTGGCTTGGTGATTTCAAAACTGAATACACCAAGCGGAGATGTCGTTCCTCACGAAGCCACGTTAAATTCAAGCCAACAACATGCCGCGCCAAAAGTTGTGGCCCAGAAAGCCGTCTCCTCCGGCTTCTCCCGTCTTCAGCTCTGCTCTCGAGACTCAGAGGTCAGACTGTGATGGCTGCTTCTGAATGTAACCTTCTGCGGGCTGTTGTAGGCTATTTTTACGGAGTGAGTACTTTCGTGATCCTGCACCACGTCACCTAACGCCCACAGTCTCATTTGCACACTCCCAAGTGCCAGTTAGACAGTGCGTGCGTGTGTGTTTGTAAAATTTACTTGTTTTTCAAACTGAAGTGCTGATTCTCATCTAAATCGGGTAGAACATGAGCCATTACTGCATTCACAAGTTGGAGTATCTGCGCTGATCGTTGGTCACAAAATCGGGGTAGTTTATGCACGGTCATTGGTTATCACTTTGGGGGGCCATTATCATCCCGCTGGGTATACAGGTGTTGGGCATGGCTGCCTAGTTATCCTCGTCGCTCTGACGCCTCTTGGGGTGTTGTTAGAGGTGAAGAGTCTTGGTTAGGTTTATGTAGTCGACCAGGGGTTTGGCGGCACGCCTAGGTGAGGGCCCGCCCGCGCCAGCTACCAGCGTCCTCCCGCCGTCGGTCTTCTTGACTCTGTCTTGACACGCGGTCCAGGTAGAGGAAGAGGAAAGAGTGCGGTTGCTGCTCCGCATGCCTACATTCGCCATAAAGTAATGAATGTCACTGTTTCTGCGTCATCTTTCAGCGGATCACACATTGGACATCGTCGGCAACGACGGTTGAGCTGTCAGTTAACCATCAATTTATTTCTACTGGTCGTTACCTCCTTCTCCATCCTCTAGTTTTCCTCCCTCTCCTCCTCTTGATGGTACTTATAATGATGACGATGGGGATTGCTGGCGACAATTAGTTATTCGTCTTTATTTTGGAACGAACTTTCAACCGATCCTTGCAACGAGCACCGTTCCTGATGAATAGGGAAAGCGTTGTGATAAAGAGAATGGGACGCGTGGGTCATTAACCACAACTTTTCTGTTTCTTTAAAAACGGAAATTGTCAGACATAAGTGGAAGCATAATATTCAGGTCGGACGTACAAATTGTCTGTAAAGACGCATGCCCAGTTTTCCTCCATTTTCTACTGTTGTCTATACCCCCACTTTCTGGGTCAAGGGATAGCCTGTCTGCGTTTAACAGTACAGTGAGTGACCGATCTCATCAAATGTTGGCTGAAATTCTGAAATACGTCTTCGTTTAGGAAGGACTACTTAGATGTTATTCTGATACTGAGTATCTTGCGGCAAAATCCCGTAATGTTTCTAACTCGGCAGAATGTCGGCTTTTGAGTACATTGTTTTAATCTCCTGTAGAAAGCCTTCTCGGTAAAAATTTATTCTTAGGTAGCACGCATTTTTCCAATTGATTTTCTATGGCCTTGCAAATTCAAATATATTTTTCTGGAAGCCACGTGCAAAAATAGGTTTTTTCAGTCGTTTGATAAATAGTCACGTCATCTTTATATTTTATATATAAAAAAGGAGTGTACCAAGGTTTTAAAATGTTTACGAATTCCCGAATAATTTAGAACCTAATTAGCCGTTTCATAAGCACTAAGTCATTTTAGTCTACAAGGTGCGTGCGTTACATGTAAGGTAAATCATACATTCTTCTATGTCTTTAGAAATATACCATATAGAGTCCAGAAAATTTTGCAATGGACTGTGTTGCATTCTTCAAAAGAAGCAGCGATAAACGGACAGGTACGATGCCATATGAATGGACATTGCGCGGTCTAAAAATTCCCATAAATAAAAAAAGCTTTTTTTAAACCTAGTCATACTCCTTCTTCAAATATAAAATATAAAGATGACGTAATTCTCTATCAAACGACTAAACGTGTATTGTTACTCGAGGTTTCTATAAAATATATTTGAATTTCCAAGACCATCGAAAATCAGTGGGAAGGTGCATGTCACCGCTCTCTGGATAAAAAGGATATCCTGTCTACGTTCAGCATAGGGCCTGAACAGTGGAGCGCCACCCAGAAAAATCTGTTTTTCTCTGCGGTATTCTCGAAGGCCTGATTAATGAGTTTACCCATTGATTAATTCAGAATGAGTAGTAATCTATGCTGAAAGAAAGTTTCCGATCCTCCGTTCAACCCAGTATCAGAGGCAGTAGCAGATGTGTGCGATGGGCGCACGGGCGGTGGGGGGGGGAATAATTAAAGGATACATTTGCCCTGCCATCACATGTATATTATAATTACTAACTGCAGCATTGGTCACTGATAGTGGTTAATGGTGTAAGGATTACTTGATCTACCAGATCCCAGTCAGCATTTGCATAATTTTATCACCGATGACAGGATAACTACATTAGATTTACAGAGCGTGACCTAACTCATGCAAGATGTTAAAATTTACGAATGATTGCCAGTCTTTTGCAAATCGGCAACATTTCATGAATAAAATTCCCATGTTAATAACGTACAAGTCTTAAAGAGTGAAAAAGAGTGAAAAGAAATATCTACGGCAGTGTTGCGTTGCTTCAAAATGCCGATTTCTTTGGAACAGCTTAATGCCTTCAGAACGTCAGAAATAGCTGTAATTTAGCCAAATTCGTTTTTAGATGTACGGCATGGATTCTCATACCAAAAACATAGTAAATATTCAAGTGCAAATAAAATAACACATGATAATATATTTTGATAGAAGTGTACATCTAAATATCGTTAAAAAACTACTGTGATTTCATGTATGCTGGCTTGCAACCAGATTCGAGTATAAATTCAAAAACAGGTTTCCGGAGATTCGTATTATTGACTTGTTTGAGTTGAATAAGGCGGGGTTTAACAATAAAAGCGGGATTTTGCTTGAATTTACCGGTGGAGACGTTGTACGAACACAGGATTTCATAAGGCGACATGTTGTTATGCTGATAGACGCCTAACAGATTTAAACAGAACCGACAGGCATGAAATTCGAAGAAGACGTGATTTTCTACCGAAGAGGTAAAAAAATGAATATTTTTATGCATGCTTTCCATGAAATATAATTAAAGTTTCAAGGGCATCGAAGCTCAATGAGACAATTGCAAGCTAATTAAGAAGTCATTTTTTGCAGAGTATAGATCTTGCATGCAGCCGAAAATAAATTTGTTCGAAAGCCGATACCCTGAGGTAACGAAAGCATTAAAGACTTATGCTGCATCATGATTAATTCTACATTTTACTTAATTTATCTTTTCGAAACGAGAACGCATTTCGAAATTTTGTTTGAAATTTCATGAATTAGACATCTACTGGACATTCATTGTAAAACTGTGCAATGGGTGTAAGCCAGATAGTTCACCAACTGCGACGATCCCGGATGAAGGGGGAGCCATGAATGTTCATAGGTATGCGGTAGCATGGCTACTGCATCCTATAAATACCGCAGCCCCTTGTGCAAAAACCACCCGTTTCTGCTTTTTTGTCTCTGATGATGGATTCGAGTAGGAATCCGAAACGTCAGGCTAATAAAGCTCTTGTCCCAGCGATCGTGTCTCCCTCATCAAGACTACTTCCTGGGACTCGTCTCTTCGCTTCTATTGGCAAATCGATTAGTAATTCACGAACCCACGCATTTATCAACCATATCTGCACTGTTTCGGGTAATGCGCTCGAGTAAGAACTCGAAACGCCATGCGATTTTTATTCTTTTTTGGCAATTGCATCTTTTTTGTCCCTTCTTTCTCGCTTATTTTTATTTTTCTCCTTCTCAACTACTTTTTGAAACCCGGGTTTGCCTTCCATGTGCATTTTGTATCTGTTCAGTAGTTCCTCTACAGAACGACTGGTCAGCAAAATACCATCCAATCACTCGACTCCTCCTCCCACGAAGTGTGCGGGAACTGTATTGACTGCATGCTAGACAGTGTCAGTTTTTGGTATGGTGTCAAAATTTAAGCATGCGCCTTGCTATACAACTTTTCAAACTGTTAACTCCAGCAGTCTTTATAAGCTGTAGTTGAATTCAAAAATTTAAATGTGTGACTGAAAGACACACCTTCCCTTTGCACATGCAGAAACCCATCAACAACCCCAGCCTCTCGGTAGTTCGTGCCAGCATGTCCGTCTGTGCGGCGGGGAGAGCCAATTCATACACGACGATGATCATTGTAAAGAGCGCGCTCGCTAACTCTGCGCGACGCCGACAGTTGCGCGAGGTCATTCATCGACAGGCTGAGACAATCAATGCCACTGTGGGCCTCCTCTTCAGTCTAGGGCTTCCCGTGAATGGCCAAATGCCGCCCGGACTGCTCAGTGAGATCTCGCAATTCGATGACATTCTGCTGGCAAGTTACGCCGACACTTACCTAAATCTGACCCTTAAGACGATCACCAATCTGCGCTATGTTCATCACCACTGTCTGCACACCAGTCCCTCATTCGTCTTCCTCGACGACGACCATGGAATCAATGTGACACAACTGCACCAGGTTTTCTCAAAGTTCTCACTGCCCGAAGTCCGTGGAAGCATCTTCGGCTCAATTAACTCTAGGAGAGCGGTGGTTCGAAACACTGGGTCAAAATGGTTCACGGGGACTGCAGACTATCCGTTCCCACATTATCCAGATTATCCGATTGGTCCCTGCTACATCATTAGCGCCGATCTGATTCCCAAACTCTCCGTTGCCGCAGCCTTCACGCGCCCCCTGCCCAATGAGGACGTCTATGTGGGCGTGATGTTGATGAAGCTGGGAGTTAAGATTCATCCTCTGTCCAATATGTTCGTGCACATGTTTGGCTTTACTCCCAGTGCAGTACCCTTAGTAGGAGGACTGGATTTTTTTGTGAAGGCCCTTAAAATCTAATAATGAATCTCGCATTATCAGTCGACAGATAAGATCATATGAAGCTGTTTCTTTCCTAATTGTTTAAATGATGTTTGTGTACGATATGCGGTTCATGATGAAAATAGAAATTAATGTATATATGATGGAAAACGGGCGTCCTAAACAATTAACATGGCAATAAGTAAGATTCCTTGAGAAGAGAATAACCTTTAATGCGTAAATTTTCGGGTCGGGTTCTCCAGCTCGTCTTTAGACTTTTGGGCTATGCACAAAACGGTTAACATTTAACCGGGTCGAACTAGGGGTTCTATGGTTGGCCAAAGCCTGCGCCAATGCGCGCCAATGGTGTTTCTTCATTCCCTCGGCATTGGTTGCGCTCGCTTCAATTTGTCATTGAGCAATTTGTATGTGGCATCTAAATCGATAGGCCTATTGATGCATGCCCCCCCCCCCGAGTGCATTGCCTCCAGGAATGCGCGGCCTTTCCTTTCCAAATTTGTGTCCAGTGTCCGTGTGCGTAGAGCCACCTTCACCCAGCCACGCTAACCCTCCTCGCGGATCCAAAGTGGCACGGTGAGCAAACCCAGACCTCGTTTCAGACAGAGGATATGAGAAGCTCGTCATGAGAAACCATCACCAACCCACCGTTGAAATTTAGTATCGCTTCACTCAGGCCATTGCCATTTTCAATATTGAGCTGATGCGTAGGCTCATCCAGCACCAGGAGGATGGGCGGTAGCATGCTGATTGCAGCAAAGGTGACTCGGGATCTTTGACCGCCTGGCAAGCTGCCGTTTGGCTGGTGAGCAAGAAGGACACCGATCTCGAAAGTGGCCAGCTGACTTCGGTAACGCTGTTTCCTCTCACCCTGAACCTTTTTTTGCGAAATTCAAGGCTTGAAACCGTCAAGTCGGGCCGGTCTACGTGATGCTAAGAGAACTAGCCAATCCGCAGCGATCGATGAGTCTTTCGGAGGCCCTTGGTTGGATCCAAATCACCAAGGATTGTTTTGTTTTGCATTTTAAACAGGCTAAAAAACTACATTCATGTAGTGTTTGCGCCTGCAAGAGGTCACCGTGTGCGTTATTCTGTACTGATTGACTCTCGTCTCCACTACCTTTCCCTGAGATTTCTGTACATGGCATCCAGCTCAATGCGCCGATTGATGCGCGAGTCATCGGAGTGCATGGCTTCAAGAATCCCTCGACGTTATCTGTAGGCGAGAACTCGGACGACGCGAGTCAATCACTACAGAATGACGCATCGGGTTGTCAACGCGGAGGAGCATGCTTTTGGACAGAATGACCTAGGACAAAATCTGAAAGACTTTCGAGGAATGACAGTGATTTCGCAGTACGGCAGGCATCAGGTATCTTTGAATTCATGAATCAAATATGTTAAAACAGGCGAGATCTGAAAGGAATAGGACTTAAGCGGAAATAGCGAAATACCGTTCGCTTCCGAAAATTGTTGATTCAAATGACTGAAGTCATCGCGAGAAGTAACTATGAACGAATCGATGTCGCGATTAAGCCATAGCTCCGCCCCCACGTGAGGGGAATTATCAGTTATAAACTGGCCGTACGTGCTTACCGGTGCTCTGGCACTCGATTTTAAATTTGTGGAAGGAGCCATCGGTTATGTTATTCGCCCTGACTGAAGAGAGATGTGAACAGAAAGAAAACATTTTGGAGAAAGTACATAGTAACAGCACAGTCCATGCATTACGCAGGACTAGGAGAATGACAATTATACATTCAACCTACTAGGTAGGTTTCATTAAAATTGCTAATAGATATTGGGCAGTGAACGCAGAATATATTTTCTCCCGAGTTACGGAAAGGATCATTCCAAGTCTATAATAAGGTTTTCCGGAGAAATTCGACATCTGAATAAAGGTTATAAATTCTGCATCCAGGGTTTTCAAACTACATGTTGTATATTTTCCATGAGCGAAAACCCGTAAATTTCTCTACGCTTATAAGTGATCATTATATGGGATTCATAAAATTTAACAGTGGCTTTGGGCAATATTATAAACTTTACAATGAATATTAGTAAAGTCAGAAACCCGGTGTTTTACGAATAGACATTTGACGGTATTAAAAATCGTATTATAAGAAACTTTTCAGAACCAAATTGCATGCATGGTGTAAAATTTAAAACACACGTAATTTTATATCAAACGAGCAAAAATGAATCTTTTCAGGCCCTTTTTATAAAAGATATATTTGAGTTTACAAGAGCATCAAAATTCAGTAAGAAAGATTTATACTACATAAGTAGTTTCTTATTTTAAAAGGGTGCATATCTTGCAGGCGGTCGGAAAGAACTTCTTGCAAAGGCGGCGTGCCGAAGTAATTAGCATATCTACGGACTATTCTGCGTTGTAATCATTATTACAGCCCTACTTAAATAATCGTTTCGGGTCGGAAGTACATTTTAGAATTTCGACTAGCATTTCATGACTTGGCATATTTTCTGCGACTGAATGGGCTTTGTCTGCGTGAACAGGATCGCAAAATTCTGCCATTTATTTGTGCCAGAATGTACCCCAAGGACATTTTCAACCTGCATAATTTATAGTTGACAGAGAAGCTCGTTCCTGTTGTTAAACTAAACTGCTCTTATTGGGAGATAGGAATAAACTTTTTTAAGTCATTTCGCCAGTTTGTTTTCAATTCCAGATTTGTAATCGATCACGTCTAACTGGCGTCTTGCTGCCGTCACCTGCTTTTGTTTTGTGCTCACTGGACTTTCAACAGGTCGATTTAAAGGTATACGCCCTTGTAATCGAAATATCGACTTTGTTTTTCTGATTGACGGGTGAGGATGTTTACAAGCGTCGCCACGCCTGTGGATCGCTGAATTTGGTGATGTGCCGAATTCTCTATTCGGTTACTTGCAAGCGACTGCTTTGCTGAATGCCATAAATATCAGCGGTGTCTGTACTCATTTAAAATTGCAACGGAAGTTTCATTTGCAGCAAATTTAATCTTTTTATCCCACATATGACTCTTGTTAGAAAATATTACTAAGTTGGGCTTGTAGTGCTAATTAGCCTGCAGTATGATCCCGAATGATTTCAGTCAGGGTCTGTGTATTACGCGTGAGACGTGCAGATACTAAAACTTCCACATGCATGGAGAGCATAATTAAATGGGGCTAAAATTGAAAGGCGCGCCGATTCGCAGCCACTGGGAATGCACGTGCCGCAAAAACAATCTTTCCTTATGCACAACATTTTAAGAATATATCCTCTGCTACCAAATGAGTTTAGGAGGCATTGTTTTTGTGCGTTTTTTTAAAAATAATGTGCTTGAATTTATAAAGAAATCAAAAATCAATGAGAAATATTAATGTCATTTAAATGTTCGTTCATAGAGTGTAATATTTTTTGCGGGCGGACTAAGAGAGGCGCATTCGAAAGACAGCATCTTGATGTGATAGAAATATATTTGAAGTATTCGTCGTGATAATGGATATCACAACATTGCTTAAGTAATCTTTTCGAGTCGAAAACATATTTTAGTATTTCGGCAATTATTCTGCGGGCTTGATGATCTACTCTACGTGTGTGCATTTGCAAATAGGCTTGTGGCGAAAAGGCATTTTCTACAGTCGCAAAGGAGAATGGAATGATCATTTCTGGTTTATTAGCCATGGACACCTAGCCATACCTGACCCTGAGGTATGCAATCCCAGAGGCAGGGACTCGCATCCAGTTGATTAAAAATCTAACGCCCTGACTGCCGACTCACGGGCTCGTTGTCCTGTTGTTTGCTATCGTGTATCATAACCATGTTAAAGGGCCACGCGCCGATCTCGTTACGGAACTTACTTGTCGCGTTCTGCCCTGGGGCTCTCTATCTCGAGCCCAACCAACAGCCGCACAGCGACGCGTCACACTGACACTGACGAAAAAGACGAGCCAGACTGGTACAGTCGTTTTTGGCTCATTGGCCGTCATCAGCCAGCCATGCCCAACCCCGAGGCATGGATCATCTGGGGCTCCATGCCATGACAAAGTAGATTTGAATTCTTATGGTAAATGCCGTAGTTCATGTGCCACCCAGAAACAGTAACAGTCTTTGTGTCAGGTAAACGGGTTTGGAAGAGAACAGATTTGGATGCCCACGCTTTATGCCTCCTCTCGACTACCGCGTCAAGTCCAACATCATAGTATAGCATGAAATACAATGATGAGGAAGAGGTGTTAGGTGGTTATGTAAAAGGTACAGGGAACAGCCAGCCTGTTGGCGCAATATTGCGAAGGGCATTTCAAGTAAAGTGTATAATCTTACTCGTCAAAATATGCGCCGCGTAACGAATACAGCTATTACCGAGAGCCGTTTTGTCAGTTGAACCTCTACGTCATTGCTTACCATTGGTTGACTAACTATGGCCTATATAATTGCAGTTCCATCTGCCATTCGCCTTCCTGAGACGTCATAGTTGGAGGAAGAGCGGATACAGGTCAAAGAAGTAGGTGCAATCTGATCGTACATCGCTTGTCGTATGCTGCAGAAACGTTTGTAACACTTAAACATATTGCATTGTGTTTAAATAAGCACTTATCTCGCTGGTATGTATTTCGTTCATTAAAATGCTCTTCATGTGAGTCAAATTGTTGCTTTTTAGTCTCCTCAGAAAGTAACTGCTAGTTTGGGGTACATCAGCATGAACTAAGGTCTGTTGATGTAGACCGAAATTTAATGTATGAATACTTGGGGCGAAGTCCATCAACCGCACCGGAGTAACCGAGTAAAATCCACTTTGACCCAACTGTGAAAAACTCGATGCCTCGGTAGCATTCGAACCCACGATAATAAGGTTGAGACTCGAATCCCACCGAGGCATCGGGATTTTCACAGTTGGACTGAAGTGAATTATTTGAAATCCAGCAAAACGTCTCTTAATTACGTGAGTCTGGTATCCATTTCGCGGATTCTAAATGTATTACTAGGAAAGCCTGCTTGGACAGTCAGTTTATTGTATCAGAGTTGGTGGATTCCGGACGTTGCAGTAGGTTGGGGAGAGGGGGGGGGATAAATTCGACTCAAATGTAATTAAACTCGCGTCGTCTGGTGGGGCCTCGTAGCACAGATGTTTAGAGCGTTGACTGTACTTAAGCCTTCCATTGCTGTCATTTGTTCGAATCCTACAGAAGCACCACGTTTTTCAAAGTAAGGTCAAAGAGAATTATTTTAAATCTGCCAACACACCGAGTAATATTCATTGAATGCCGACAGGCAGCTAGTAGAATATATTGGGGTTACAGGATAAATACTAGCGGCACAGATACTAGCTAAAAGCCCAGACTTGCGTGTTTCTCTCAGTGCATGACACAACTCTCCGATGGGTCAGCCAGTTTTCCTGTCTGATTTCTGGCACGTATTGCAATATGGTATCCTGTAATCCAATATGACAACGGTATAGAGAAGCACTCGACTTAACTGTCAATAAACTGTGGATTATGTAATACGTCATTTATGGTAAAGGGAGTTATATGAGTGCAGCAGCACGCTAGGCGGTAAGCTGACAAAGTAAAAGACGACACAGAAATTACCTGGATTTATGAGAAAAGTCTTATCCCACGCTACAGAACAATTACGGAAATAAAAATAGTAATTAAAGAATAAACAAAAATAAATTTCACAAAATAACGGATTTTGAATTAATGTGTGAGCCCATGGAAAGTAATTGTTGTTGGCAGTGTAATTTCTGCCACAGCCTGCATATGTATGCTAAGATAAAACCCCATATGACACAATTCACAGTCTACTGACAGTTTAACGGGGAACCTCTCTGTACCGTCGCCCCCAACATGTACCACAAACTGCGTGTCGGCAATAAGGGCATATTACGCGGTTATAACTCCGTGTTTGACGGGCATCAGCCCAGGCTTTTATATATTAAATTTCGGTCTGCGCTTATACACACTGGTTTAGGTCGACTTGCTCCAACTTATCAGTAAATTTCTGGAGAAGCCAAAAAAAACAATTTCTAAACCTAGAAGTGCTTTGGCGAGCATAGGCATGCTTACGACGAATTCTCATCGGGACTATACATTTATGCAGGAACAATGTAAAAACTGAGACGTATGGGCGAGGAACACAATCGATTACGGCTTGTCTTTTCACACAAAAGAGGTACGTAAAAAGAGGGAAGAGGGGGAGAGTAGGCAGTAAGTGACCTTGAGGGTAAGGCAGAGACGTGCCACAAGGAGGAGGAGGGCGGCTGAGACGCTGAGACCTGCATACAGTCAGTCGATCCTTGCCTACTGTAGACGCGGAGCATGCGAGAGGTTCTTCTGTGCGCACAGAATCGGCCACTGAGGCCTGATTGGCAGATCATTTCTGCTGTTGTTAGTTCATGCTGATCCAGTCGCTTAGGCCAGTTATGTGGGACCTTGTAAATCATACGGAATGCCTCGTTGGGATGTACTGGAATATCTACCAAAAAGCACACGAGTAAACCTGGGTGATCCACAGAACAGCCGGACTTCTCGTTGGAACACGCGCGTCTGGGCTTTTGGCTAGTACCTATGCTGTAAATTGTGGTATCCTGCAACCGAATTTAGTCAAAGTATACTCCACTAAACGTACGTGACTGCTGCCCAGAACAGTCTTGAAGGGTGACACCCTGCGTTATTGCCTACCATCGGTTGACTGAAGAATGCCTTCACGGCCGAAACTCCACCTACCGTTCACTTTTTCAAGACATCGTTGTCCTCGAACTGAGAACGCCTGCAGGCTACGAAAATATGCGAAACCCAGCAACGACTCATTTAATTTTGGTTTTTGGATTGTAACCGAAGCCAGGAGGACTCTGACGTTCGGTTACCTAAGACCCGACCCTCGTTCAGTAGGATTACTTGGGACGCAAAGTGTCGACTGATTCATCATCCTGCAAGCATGGTTATCAGTTAAAAGCTCAGACACATGTTTTGTCATTTTTTTGTCAATGCATTACTCCCGTCTGAGAGATTCGGCATGGCGAAGGATCCTTCAGTTTTCCCCATGTGTTTTTTCGCCTTTAACTACCCAGCTTCTAAACAACCCCAGAAGTCAATTCGCAAACTCGAAGTAAATTTATCGGATCAAACCCATCGAGACCTGGCTCGAAGCGTAATATGAATAACTGAACTGAGGTCCATCACATGAGCAAGGTAGGATATTTTCTTGTGCCTATAAGAATGCGCTGGTTAAATATGAATACTTAACAGCCACGTTTTGCCAACGCAGTGCTGCTCACTCTAGGAGAATTTTTATAGCTAATCTAGTTCATTTTTGCAAAACATAAAGCACTTTTTGGTGATCCCCGAATGTAATTCTTTGTGAATTGGAAGGGGATTTTCATGAATCCGTCCAGATGGGGTGCACTAGAGTTCAAGTTGCCCTCGCTTTACTCGCGAAGTCTTTTAAATTGGAATTTAGCGGTGTTTTTAAGTCATGAAGTCTGACAAGCCAGTTCCTCAGTTCATTGTCAATAAGTCCTGCAATCAATTTGTAGACTTAAAAAACGATTTTTGGGAACATTTTATTAATTCTCAAGGACATTTTGAGCAGTGAAATGCTTTTTAAATCAATAGGTTTCTATCTTTTTATTATGGTATTCAGCAGCTCCATGGGTTTTCACAAAAACTTATTTACTTTGGACAAACACGACTGTCCATGTTTGAGCCTAGCTCCGTTACTGCTGATCTAAACAACTGAGTTATAATTGTTCCCCACAAAAACTGAGGATATCTGAAGCTCGCATGCTGTCGTAGAACAGAGTGAGAGAAAGAGGGGAAGAGCTATTTTAGTGAGCGTTGTTTTGCTCTTCCACGAAGTCACTCAAAATTATTTGGTTTACACCTTTCGAAGTTACACTGCATTTTCGATTATGTTGTCACGCAAGCCACAGGAAAATACAAACAAGCCCGCCCGGGTGTTGTGCCGCGCAAGAAGCTAACCAATGGGCTTTAAGTTTGGCTTTGCACAGAAAGTGCAGCAGTGGTTTACCGTCCTTTCTCTCGCTTCCTATATATATTATATAAATAACGTCAGAAATCAGGCACTAGCACACCGCAAAATGGTCCTTCTGCAAAGATCTGGGAAAACGGAGTCATCAGTCATGCAGTTGGCCACCTGCACAGTCAAGCTCCTCGTGCTACTCCTAGTCCTTGGCCTTTCGCTCACAGTCGCAACCAACGGCCAAACTGCGAGAAGCTCAAAGGGCGAGAAGATTGACTCAACGGCGGAGCAGATGCCTCAGCGAACGATCAGTCTACATTCTGTCGCTGAAGGCAGTCACAGGAGGCCAAGGAACGCATTCAACTCGGTGCAGAACACTTACCCGCGCACACCCTACATCAGTTTCTCTGACACTAGTAAGTATGTTTGCTCAAAAAGTAAAAGCGGAAACCCGCTATGCAAAACATGCGGCGTTACTGCATACTATTTCGATTTGATTGTAGATCCTTTTTGTTAGAGGTAATTTCCAGTGTGGGCGGCGCTGCCTTGCAGAACAGGGTTCTAAATGGCCAGAATTTGAAGCAGTTAAGCGCATAAAAATGCCCTTTTTATAAAAATAAATCTATCCTTCCGCTGAGTTCCCGAGAAAGCTTACATCCTTAGAAAAACCGCGTCACCTTGGGAACAGCAGAAGAAACGGTCGGGTACAGGAATTTAGATACACCTGCCCCTTCTCACCTTAGTCCTACAACTGGTCTCGCGCTAAATTCCAGGGGTTCCTTCTCTCGCGTCCAGAATTCAATCTTTATCCTGACTGCAACACATACTTTAACGCTAATCCCAACCTTCACCCCAATGCCAACTCTGATCATAACCCGTATCTTAAAAATTGTAATACTAACCCCAACTACAACTCACATTCGAATACTTTAAACCCTAATCACACTCCTCAATCCTAGCTCTGCTAACCATAATCACAACCCTCTTCATAACCATTCTAACCGAAACCCCAAACCACAATTGAAATTAAAACTTTCCGAAATATAAGGCAAACCATAATCTTTAACCTAACCCTAACTCTAATGCGCTGAAATTTAGGGAGTGGCCATATTCATCAACGGTGGGTCAATAAAACCGCGTAATTATCTGAACTGGTTCTACTGATTTTGCCTAAAAAAGCCTATTTTTGTAAATCTTATATTAGCCAGTTTCATAGGTTTCACTGCCATTTTAGAATTTGACGTGCAATCAATGCCGGCAGAACACGGCCACCACGGGGCTGATGTACATTCAAGATTTGAAAATAAACGCGACACATTTTCAGCAGATGTGGATCAGAGCTCAGCGAATTCTGTCAATCCCTCTCTGCGGACAGTGAAGCAAGTGCCATCTGAATTTGTTTGTTTGGTGAATTTCTCATTTCATTGTCTGTATTTTTTCGGCGGCTACGTATGGGGTATAAGTTCTGTGATCCAGCATGCCATTCAGAATCCACGCGAAGTGTGCGCACACTCGACTGTTATTCCCAAGACAAGTGCGGCAAAGGAGGAGAATACGACTTACCACGAAAACATGCGTTATAAAACTGCAAGTCATTTAAACTTGAAAAATAACGCGTATTTATAACATCATATTAGGGTTTGCCTGCATTCCGTCCAATGCGCTTCTTAAAGAAGATTCTAGGCATAATGATCGATTTCTCGCATACACTGGCCAATCAGGTCCGAGGAGGGCAGCCAATGGCGAGGCGCCACCGTCATGCTGACAGCGTGCTAGAGAAGGAGCACGCGGTCACTAGTAATTGGCCGGTTCTTGTTTTTGGGAGCGTAGACACTGCCAGCTCTCGGCTTAGTACAACCAGCGAGAATAGTTGCGTCATTTTGTGAAAATTGTCCTAATAATGCGGTGAGTAAACGTCGCATGCGAAATGCATCATAAGAGGGGATAGCATTCATTATGAACAGTATTCAGCCACTACGACTTCCCAACCGGCTCCTGAGTAGGAAGAGAAGAGAGGAATTGTTGATGATGGTATGGTCGACAAAAAAAATCGAAAATCAGAATTCAGAGAAGACGGATTGGGTTGGACAACTTTACTGACGTGTAAGAGCGTGCGGACAGCTTTGTATGCCGTTGCCTCAAGTTGTCTTTCAGGAAAGTTCCTCTTTCTTGTTGAGGTTATTAACTATCAGTGCAAGAGTGCGCCTTCCTTTCCGTCTCAGTATCAGTCAGCCAATCAGGGAAGGGGCAGCGTTGATTGGTTTCGAGCAATCGCGAGAATAATGACATGCCTCTCGCGGTCCCAGTAGCGAATCTATAGAGAGCGTGTGTCGGACAGAGTGGCAGCTAGGCAAAGCGGCGGAGAGGAAGAAAGCGCGGACTACGGCAGAAACTACATAATGTACAGAAGTAACAGACAACACATTGGTACAGGTTGGCAGCCGGACGAGAACATACGTCCAGACGTCTGAGGGCAGACGAGACAGGTGTCGGAGGGCCTTGAGCGAGGCCATCGGACTTAAAGCTGATTAAACGCTTTGGGTGGCTTTGAATGACCGAACACCAGGCGGCCCACCGTTTACACCGCAGTGACCGGACGAGAAAACCATGGTGGCAGCCCGTCTGATGTGAGACCTGGGTCGATGACTGCATTGTGGAGCATTCATCTCGCATGCAGGTAAGAAGCATCTTGTTTGTTGTTCCTTACTGCAGAACCCGGTGTGTGGGTTGCTTCGTGAGAGGCTGTTCAAGCTCCTTAAATCGGTGCCTCAAATCCCTGCGATAGATGAGTGACAGCCGCGGACAGCCGAATTGTGCCCTTGAGATGGAAGATGGTTAGTGAGTTGGAATCTGGAGACTCCGTCTCCAGACGCTTAGCACATATTCCTTCAGATGAAGAACATGACGCTATTTTAAACTGTCACGATGTATTCAAAGGAGCGCCTCAGAAGGATTTCAGCTAACGGGGAAACGCGATCTCCTTGGGGCAGAGGCTATGGCTGCAATGGCTCCTTCTTAATGTGGCCTATATGGTACTTCCATCCGGTAAGGATCTGAACCGCCGTTTCTCTTTTGCGTGAACACCTGGTTAAACATCTGCGTGAGTGTGGCATGGGCAGACGGGTCGTTTCGCTTTGTCAGCCACTAGGCCCCACCTCGCCCTAGTGCAAGGAGATCAGGGAGGATGGTGTGTGATAGATGCTGCGCAAGTGAGCCTCACCTTTAATAAACTCAGGCGGGAGTTATCGCCATACCATCAACCCTATCGTGTGCTCCGTCGTAGAAATCATTGGTCGCGACGGTCGAACTATCGGTTCTGTTAGAAGGAAGACACCTCAAACATCTTAATTTTCCAACTCGTTAACCGGGTCCGATTCACCTAAGTATTTTGCATAACAACAGGTTACCTCAGTGTACGTGCTAAGTATTAAGGGAACCAAGTGAGGCTCATCAACGACCCACCTGCCAAGCTCACTGTCTGCAAGTAAATGATCTCAAACAACCATAAACGGCGTAAAATGCATTTTAAAGGGAAATAAAATCACTGGTTGCACTGAGAGTAGCGAAGCACCTGTCACCAGACCGGGATCGGTAAACAGATGCTAAAACCCCTATCAATAGAAATCTGCAAACCTACTTTATCACTGTAAATATATGCGAACTGTGAAAACCTACTGATACCAGAGTGATCTACGCAGGATCTTTTTGATGAGTACAGCGGAGGCTATCCTCATTACTTCAGCTGGAAATTCTGAGCAGTAGTCATCGTCTAAAGTAACAGTAATGCTGCCAGTCTATAAGTCAGACAAGCAAGGTATTTTCTAATCTTCTTCTTCTTCTCCTCCTCCGCGAAGGTGTTTTTGACTGTCTGGTCACTGGCCTTAAGAATATCGGGAATGAGAGGGTGCGATAGATGCTGCGCAAGTATGCCTCACCTTAAAAAACCCCGCGCGGAAGTCATTCTCCTACTGTCCACCTCAATGGGGGCTCTGCCGTGGAAATCATTGATCGTGATGGTCTAACTGTTGGTTCTGCCAGAAGGAAGAGAAGCAAGCGAGGCTTTTCAACAGCTGTCATTGAGGCCCCTGACATTTGTTTGCATTTCAAGGAAAGCAAGGTGTCATGCACGGCGTAAAATGCATAATTGGAAAAATAAATTCACTTTGTGCACGAAGAATATCAGAACGCCTGTCGGCAGCCTAACATTGGTAGACAGTTGCAAAAACACATATCACCTGAAATCCTCAAAACTAGTCTATCACTGTGGTCATATGTGTAACTGGGCAACCAGGGACTTAAAAGGAGTCTACGCAGGATTGTTTGATGGGTCGGATAGAGATTTGAGCACCAGTCGCCATCTGCAACAATAGTAACGCTCCTTCGTCTATAAATCAAATAAGCAAGACACTTCGCAATCTGTGGAAATAAGAGCCTTCTTCTCCACTTTCTCCTTTGGCACTGCGCAGGCGACACGTCCTTGTGGAAGAGACAAAACGGCGTAGCCGACGAGCAGTCACGGCTAACCAACAGCACGTCTGGCCGTCTGGTATCATTCCATATGCAATCGATCCAATATTTTCCAGTGAGTACGTTACAAAGTTTGATTGAATTTTCCGGCGAGGCCACCCCTAGTCTTGTTTTCGCTCATAGTGCCGGTTAGATGTTTGCTGTAGACCAGGAGGTATGATGGTACACCTACCTGTGGGTCTTCACCATGCCAGCCAGTTGTGACCTCTATCCCATCCGACTTTCTTGACTATGTCTTGGTACCGGGCCCAGGTGGTGAGGAAGAGGAAGGAGTGCGATAGATGCTGCACAAGTCAACTATTATTATAAATTAATTAACCCGCAAGTCACCGTCCCCGCTTCATGATGCTGTGGAACTCACAGACCAATGCCACAAACAGCCAATACCGACGGGATGACGAAAAACCATTAATGCGCATTGGTGCAGACTTTGGACAACCGTAGAATCACTTGTTCGACACGGTTAAATAGTTAACTGTTTATGTACGTAAGCCAAAAGTGTGACGAGTCGACGAGCAGAACAACCTGCCTCAAAAATTTATGCATTGAAAGTTATTTTTTTCCTAAAGAGTCTTACTTATTTCCAATTAAATTTCTTTGGATGCCCGTTTTCCAGTATATACATATATGTATGTTAGTAGAGGTGCGCCCACCGATCGTTCTTACGGAACACACTTGTTCCGTTGTGTCTTCCTGGCTTTCTCTCGAGCCCAACCAGCAGCTGCACAGCAATGCATGATATGGGAAGGATATAATTACTGCCAAAGGCATGGGAGACAGGAATGACCATCCGCCGCTGACATGTATATCTGTATATCCGATTGTACGAAACATATATCTAATCAGATATTTTTATTTCACCAAGGCTACTCTAGGGCAACTTTCATGAGAGCGATGCGAACGTGGGAAAGCAAGACCTGCGTCAATTTCGTGGAGAAGGAGTCGCATCATCAGTCTTACATTCACTTCACAATTGAGTCATGTGGGTAAGTGTTGTTGCTACTTACATGATAAACAAATGGACGGGAACCAATGAAAAATTGCCATATGGCAGCAAACGTGAGTTCAGGTACGTTTTCGTGTGTTAACAAGATACAGAGATATCTACAGTCAGTCACAGACCTCATGGAATGCTAGCTAAAATGCTGAAATCCGTTTTTAATTATGAGAGGTTACTAAGGTGGGGTTGTTAGATTTAATATTACGAGAAATGATCCTATGGTTATATAGGCTCGCTGGAACGTTGGTATGCAAATGCACCTCTTTGCGGCCTTCTGCATAACCTGATCTTGGTAAAAAACGACTACATATGCAGTAAGCATTTCCGTGTTGATTTTCGATGGGATAATAAATTCAAATACACTTTTGGGAAAACATGAATAACATGTACTTTTGTTTACTCTTTTGATACCAACTCACATGCTTTTCACAATCCATGCTCGAAAAGGAGTATATTTAGGTTATTAAACGTCTACCAGTTCCCGAGAAATATTTAGCCAGATCAGCTTTTGCATTAGCGTTTAACTATTCTGATATGCAGGGCTTATACGTTGCACGTAAGAAAAATAATTTCTTCCTTTACGCCTTTTATAAGATATCATGTATATTCAACCAGATTTATCAGCGGCAGCGGACGATGTTCTATAATTTACGGGAGCATAAATAGACGTACAGGTGCATTGTTGTCTAAAACAGATAAAAATTATAACAAAATTTAACCGGAAGATGCACTTTTATCGGGTATAAACTGTCAAAGGGACAAGAATTCCTTCCGAAAGTGCGAACGTTTGCAGATGTTTATCCATTTTGTTTTTATGGTATATTTGAACTTATAAGGTCATCACAAATAAAGGTCTAACCTCATACTAGATAAGTAGTCATTTCGTCCACTGCAGGCATATTCCACAGAGGGTCTCGAAGAAACGGGATCGGGCAATACCAAAATATTATGGGATTATACTGCGTGACAATGGCTGTTAAAATCCCACCAAAGTAATATTTCCTAATAGACAACGGATTTCAAAATTTCGGCTCATATTTCATTTGATCGGTCACCCTGGTCTGTCCTTATCATAACTCGCGGATTTTCAGGGAACAGAAGCATAACAATAGAGAACCGTGAGTACGGTAAGTACCAAGTACGACGATATGTGCAAGCCTTATGATAAAAAAAATCCAATTGAAATTTTCCAGAGATTTCGCCACTGATTGACAGAGCTGTAGAAGTCTGTTCTAATGCTTCCCGTGATTTTTATTACAACAATGAACTTTTAAAACGCCAAGCTGGTTTAAAATATCCACAGCTCGTATGCATACATACGAGTTTAATGGTGTAATCTTAAAGAAGGAGATACGATCGTTGGGACAAGAGCTTTATTAGCCTTGTCCCTAAAATCGTGTCTACTTCTTCAAGACTACTTTCTGGAACTCGTCCCTTCGCTTCTTTTGGCGGTGTTATCTTAAGAAATAGTGGGAATAAATAGCTGCTATGAAACTGTAAATAACGAGGCCCATTACTGATACGGAGATGAGCACAGCCATGAAATGCACGAACAAATTTGCAACCACCACCCTCACACCACCGAGACAAGCTCAAGAGAACATAAGTTGAGTACGTCAGGGAAGGTGATGGTTCTCTGATGATAGCTCTTTTGCGAATCCGAAGGTGTCTTACAAGGCCGTTGCGAGATGTAAGCTTTCTTTTATAGTGCGAAGTATTTAAAGAAGAAAACTGACGACATCGATCCGCCACACGTCATCCTTTCCTGACTGCCGCCGAGCCCTGATCTCTTCTAGTCAGTCAACCTGGTGGTTTCGGCTCTGGATTTGACGTCTTATCATCATGCCTGACCGTTCAATAAAAACAACACTTCTTGCGGGAAGTTATCAATGTGCTCTGGTAGCTGCCCTATCTTTCCTTCAACTACGAGTGCCTAAAACGACATTAAATATAGGATTTAAATCCGCAACCGTCCATCTAGCGTCATTGTACTTAAATCAGCCCAAAATGAAATGAATGTTCATTATCCTAGTCGACCTGAGCATAAAGGTGGCTGGGATCCATCCCGATCACTTCATGTTCGCTATCACTCATAATTGCCCAAATCAATCCGCCCTGATTTTGCAGGGTAGTCAGGCGTCCATGTCAAGGGTGACAATCTTTGATTCTGGAGCGATTATCACTGAAACTGGCCGCGAATTCAAATAAACAGGACAGCGACAGTTGGTGTCCGTTAATGACAGCTGACGTCTTTGCAGTCATTGCGAAGATTACGTTTCCACAGCGTCTAGGAAGAGCTGCTTTATGCCTTGTCGACGTAACAGAGAAGACCGGTTGCGTGCAGGTGCTTTTGATGGCCTGCGTTATATTCCGTAGTTCACGTTGGATGTCAGCTCGATCTTCTCGGTAGGCCTCCGCTGACATATAGCATGAATTTGAACCGGGGTCATCGCATGGATGCAGCTCTTCTTCGTCCCGTTTTCCCTGGGGGTACCTCTGGGTGTGAACGCACTGGACGCCAAGTGTTTCACTATGCCATCGAGGATCTGTATGACCATCACCTTCGTGGACGTTTTTGACATCTATATCTTCTCAGTGAACGTCTCAGTTCACGGTGTAGAGGAATTGTTGGGATGTCCGGGAAGTTGCAATAGAACCTGAATGTCATTCCTCGACATTTTTTCAGCTTCTGTTAATCTCCACGTTTTTCTAGAACTTACACCCTTTGTCCGAAAGAGGCGTGCGATACAGGTGTTTAGTTACAAATATTTAGTCAGCAACTTAGAAAAAAGGTACCCGATGGCTGTGTCAGACTTTCCCGCCTCCTCCACGCCTGCCTAATAGGTTTGTCGACCATATTTGGATGGGCTTCTCTTGTATTAAGATTTGCGTCCGGGATTTCCCGCCCAAAATCCTTTGTACCATTTTCCGCAGAGACGATGGCTGACAGAGGTCAGCCTTGACCCCATCTTAGAAGGTCTGACGAGAGCTTCCCCTGACGTCGAATGATCCAAGGAGGACAGGACCTAAGTCGTTAATCCAAAACTTCAAGTTCCGTTAATTTTTGCTCACTAAAATTGTCTCATGAAACGTCTGAGACCACGTTCAGTCGTCCTCAACTTCTCTTAAAATCAGAACAACATTGTTGAGGAAAGAGAGAGTGCGGTAGATGCTGCGTAGTTTCGCTTAAATATAAATAATTACTGCCGCGTTCACTCTGTGAAGCAGGAGTTGAACTTCGTCGCTCGCAAAAGTAGTGCTGTTATTGGTGTATTGTATATATTCTGCTGGATAGATTCTCCCACGTTAAATAAATGCGGATCGTGGAAAAGCGGAAGATGCAATCTCCATACTGCTCACTTTTGTGTTTTGGACAGTTTGAAGTTGTAAGGTGAGGCGCGGTTGAGACATAGTAGGAAGTCAAAATATTGCAGTCACATGTAACAAATCGAAAGAGTTAGATATTAAAGGAGTCTTCTTGTTTTGAAATAACTGCAGGTGTTGCTCGCATGTCGGCCGTCAGAGCAATAGCGGGCCACAAACCATCTCCGTCTCACCAGACTGTGAAAGTGACGCAGGAGTCATACAGGAACTTGGACATATTTTGGGATTTTGGTATGAACACATCCGACCCGACCGCAATGGTGAGTTTGTGCAGGATATGCACTTGGAAAATTCTCGACACACATTATAAATGTGTATTTACCCTTTATTATTTCTAACATCTCATTTCCAGTTTTTTTCGGAAACGCAAACTAACGAATGTTGTTCAGAATGTTCTGCTTAGGCATGCCAAGGAACGAGTACTAATAGGCTGAGCTCACATACTCAGGGACATGAATCAGTCCTAAATTAGCAAATAAAATAACATTACGTATCACACTGAATTAGTGATCTGACGATGCCCAACGTGGTTTACATCGCACATTCAGCAAAACATGCTCTACCATCCTGTTCTGTACCCTGTTATTTTGACAGATTACGTGGAGATTATCAAAGAAAACATTCAGCCCGGTATGCTGCGCCATTTCGAGAAGCTGACGCGTGCTGAGGTGGATTCTCTCGGTGAAGAATACGACTATAGCTCCATTATGCACTTCCGAAGGGATGCTTTTGCAAAACCCGGCACGAACGAGACCATAAGACCAAAGCAGTGTTGTCCCCGCCCGGTAATCGGAGAGGCAACGCAACCCAGCGCTGGTGACTTCAGGCAGGTGAACAAGCTCTACAAATGCCCTTGTAAGTGACAGTATGCTTGTATGCACTTGCGGCATTTTCTGAGCTTTGGTTGGGCTGAACTCGCTTTTCGCCTCACATAACCGTTTAAGTGTGCTGTGTCTGACTTATGTTCCTCGATCTCTCCGAGAACGCCAGGCACTATGGTCACTACATTTCGGTCGCGTCTGTGTAGAGAAGGTTCAGAAACAATTCAGACTTTTGAAAAATACAGATAGGTAGATATGCCAAGAAGGAGTGCAAGAATCGGTTTTCTTATGCATATGAATATTAAATGTAATATAGTATGAAATTACGCAATAGTTTTACGCAAACGGTGAGTAACCGATCTCATTAAATACTGGCCATGACTTTTAAATGCGTTTTAGATTAGAAAGAACTACTTAGATAGCGTTAGAACAGTGCATCATGTGCAGTATAATATTTCGTATTTGACAGTTTATTTATTTTCAAATAAACCACTTCTGCGTCCTATAAAGAGCCCACTCAGTAGAATGTGCCTACCTGAAGAATGTACAGTGCGTGACCTATCTCATGAAATGTTGGCTGAAATTCTGAAATGCGTTTTCGATTAGGAAGGACTACTTGGTCGCGGTTGTAATACTGATTATGTTAAGGCATACTCCTATAACATTTTGGACTTGGCAGGATGTCAGCTTTTAAATGCATTTCTTTTCAATCTCCTGTAGAAAGCGTGCTTAGTAAAAAATGACTACTTAAGTAGCATGCATTTTTCCCATCGATGTTCGATGGTCTTGAAAATTCAAATATATTTTAAAGAAAAAACTAACAAAAATGTGCTTTCTATTAGTCAATCAATAGAGAATCACGTCTTCTTTATATTTTATATAATTAATTATATATAAAATTAGGTTTTAGAAAAGTTTTCTAATAGCCGAAAATTTTGGAGCCTGATCATTCGTTGCATTAGCGCTTAGTGATTACACTCTACAAGGTACATGCGTTCCGCGTAAAGAAAATCCCATATTTTTCTTCGTCATTAAATAGATATCCTACAAATTCCATAAAATTTTTTTAATGGATGCGGACCATGTTGTATATTTCATGAGGAGCAGTGGTAAGTGGCCAGGTACGATGCTATGTGAATGGACATATCGCGGTCTTAAAACGTCTCATAATTAAAAACTTTTTTAAAACCTAATTATGCTCCTTTTTAAGTTTAAAATATAAAGAAGATATAATTCTCTATCGATTGACTAAAAGAAACCATATTTTTATATGTGGTTTCTATAAAATATATTTGAATTTTCAAGACCATCGAAAATCAATGGGAAAAATGCATGCTACTTAAGTAGCCATTTTTTACCAAATACAATGTGCACAAGATATTGAATAGAAGTGCATTTAAAGGCCGACATCCTGCCGAGTTCGAAATGTTATAAGAGTATGCCTTAAGATAATCAGTACCACAACCGCGACCAAGTAATCCTTCCTAATCCAAAATGCATTTCAAAATTTCAGCCAACATTTCATGAGATAGGTCACGCACTATAAATTCATCCCACTGATTGTCGATGGACATGTAGATTCAAGCGTATATTTATGGATAACGTAAGTAAAAATGCTTCCGTCGTACTTATTAAACAGCAAACCATGTATTCTTCAAACATTATGTCGATTGAAAAAATTCCTAATAATAAGAGTTCTAAGAAGACGCGATCTCCATTTAAACAGGATGATAATCTAATAGTGTTCCTCTTGACATCCACGTTAATTACGAAGTTTACGAAGTTAACATCGCATTCCCAGGAATGCATAACTTTTAATGCACGAAAAATATACATCTTATAGGCTGATAAAGCTAAACGCGAATGGTACCACAGACTAAAATCAAAATTATTAGGGAATCGTATAACTTATTTAAAACTGAAAGATATACTTTCCTCGAGCATAACATTCAGCAAAAGCATAAGCGATTATCCGAAGTGTACAAGAAGGATTATGTTTGTGCATTTTCTCCGTCAAATGCATTCGATTTATTAATGTTATCAAACATCAATGTAAAAATGCATTCTACTTGGATAGGGGTGTTGTAGAAAGATCAAATATGGTGATTTTGAAGGTCATCATAATGATAAGCCGAAAATGTCATGGAATTTTGCCGTATAATAACAATATTATAAGCCCTCCTTAGTAATTTTCCCTAGTAGTTAACGCATTTCAGAATTCCGACTGACATTTTATGAGATCTGCCACTGACCGCAAGTCGGCGTTATTTGTCGGTTCCCTAAACTTGATGGCACGGCCAAGATAATATGTGAAACATTGCCTTGAACAAGCATCAGCCACATTGCAGATGTCTCATGTAGCATTTAAATTTATGAAACACATCAGCATTTTGTCATAATTTGAACTGGTGGTGGCGTTTGTATCGGAATAATATTATTGCATAAATGTTGTGAGTTCAAAATAACCACTGTAATCATCAAAATGAAATCGCGTCTGGTCGTTTGCCCACAATTGTTTCACTAAACTGCGTGCTGAGCCCGTCATTTGCATGCTTTATTTAAATTCTGGTGTAAAACGAATCGTTCAATATTGTGGGTCTCAGATATGGTCTATATGTAGTATCTTTTATAATTCTCCTTTTCAGAATTTATCATTTTGTTCGCATGCACACCTAATAATACTTAATGTAAAGCTGCTCAGTAACTCGGTCAGCATAGTAGCTGACCTATCTCAAGAAATATTCCGAACTGCAAAATAGACATTTAATAGTTCGCAAACCGGGACGAGCAAGTGGACCAAAGTTTGATGGTAATTATGAGCGACGTTAACCAGCTTGAAGCCATAAAAGAAATGCCAAAATATAAAAGTACGCATTTCATAAATGCCAACTCTTTTAGAAAACGGTGAACCTCAAAAACGTCAGGTTTTCGATTTATTAACGGCCCATCCATGCAGATGACGAGTAAACAAAACAGCAAAAGTAGAATACCGTTTAAAAGTAGTCTTTTACCGCCGTTTACACTTGACTGTCCTTTACGAATAATATCGTTAACTATGGCGGGTATTCAACAGCCTACGGTTTTGGTATAGATTTCAACACGAGTCATATTTTTATACTTACCCAATTATGAGAGCTAATCGCCGAGAAAAAAGAATAAATGGTAATGAATATGTCTTACCTCAATCAATAAACTTCCACCTATACGTTTCACATTTAAAAGCGCATTCATTAGGTGTTTCGCTGACAGATATCTGCGTAACTTACATTTCTCCAAGACAAACTTAAGGCAAAAGTAGGGACATTTCATCGACCTTTTCACCTCCCTGAAAATGGGTGATAACTTGTCTGATGCAAATGTAAGAACCCACTTTTCTCTGTCCATTAGAGCCTTTTCTACCATATTTATTTGCTTTTGGCTCGCATAAAGATTGTACATGCATAAAAATGTGACCTTATCGATACTTAAATAATGCAAATCCGCTGATCTACAGCATGCTCCGGCCCTAGAGTATGCGTCAACTGAAATTAAATCATGCAAATTACTGTATCGTTAACCTAAAAGTTGACATTGCCACTTGATGGAGGGCCTTCCACTGTAAGATACTGTTCTTTCACAAAGAGCAGAAGATTTTTAAATTGTCTAAACAAACTATTGTCAGTAGGCGTTTTTGCTGCGCTTTACGGCATACCATTTAACCGACTTGCAGATATGAGCCTTTAAAATCTATAAAACGCTTTGTTTTCAAAAAATCTTCATGTCTACCACTTGCTCATCTGAATGAAGTAGTGATAAAATTCAATTTTCACGCGCAACGTATTCGGTTTGGTAAAATTCCTTTGTCCAGATTACCGTTTTCTCGTAAAATAAAACAGTCGCGGCTAAACAAACTTAGTTTTAGATATATATTGGCATAAAAAAACCAGCGGAGGAGAAGGTAGCGTAGATTTCCGCCTAAATCTGTAAAACGTTTGACTGATGAAATTATTTATAAACATATTGAGCACGCAGTATACACATTTTCCAAGGTAGGTTAGGCGGGTAAGTAAAGTGCGTAGTGTTTTAACTTTCCATATTTGAACTCACTTTCTATCATCGGGCTCAATGAGCTAGGTCCCATACCGTAGAACTGCCTTTTATTTTCCAAGCCTGTGGTCGAACGCTCCTGGAATACTCCGGCACATTTGCGTCTCCACAGTACGCTGGTGAAAGGCAGGAATCGAAGGACGCCGCCTTGACGCATGCTGAATGTAATCAAGGTACGGTGTCTAGATGCACATAGTTCTCTCCTAAAGCCATGCCCAGGGTTTCAACTTCAAGTCTGCCATTTTAGATTCATTCTTCTGTCGGTGGCGAATTGTAGCCGCCAGTGGAGAACGTATCCACTTAACCTTCCGGAATATGGACATGCTTCCGCCAGCAAACCAATCGCAAAATAACACACGGGAGTCAAGCATGCCTGCAGATAATAGTAATCCCTGCGTGGAGGAGTATATTGAGGTCAGAGATGGATATTGTTCCAAATCGCCTCTAATTGGTATGCTGACCTGGTTGATGACGTCGTCTTATTTTTTAAACATTTAGTGTACTGATACCTTTAGCTATGTAGACAAGACATTTACAAGATGTTGATTGAGACTCCCTCGATATATCTCCAATTTAAGGCATAGAACAGTTGACATTAAAATTCGTTTACTTGTTGGCCGACCTAACAGCACGGTATCCATACCTTCGTTAGTTAAAATGTACGAGCTCTCAAAGTAGGCAGCATCGCATTAAAGATTCCTGCCAACGCACAACCTTTAGCTTGCATAAGCCGAGCATCTGCTTGAACCGAATTCTGTTGCCTATTACCCGGACGAGCGAATGGAAAAATCAATGCAGTCAGGCTGAATAAAAAGGTTTAATCAATTTCGGAAGATAGTGAAAAATGCGTATTCTCATGAATGCCCTACTTCTTTTTGTCCCCAGATGATTGCTAGACCTGACTCAAAAATTCCTGATGCGAGGATACAGACATAAAGTGCGCCATTAAGGAACAAGTTTGTTGATGGCAGTCAATGGTTTCCTACAACAGTCTGCGGCTAGATTGGGACCGCTATAACAGCTGGCTTTGACCATCAACAAAGCGGTTTCCCGGTAGACAGTCTGGAAGACCAGTCCACAGCAATATTTCGGACTAACTATCTGCCCCTTTATACATAAATCTAAAGTCTGTCACGGATGGCTAGAGCGTTAAGTGTATTAAAGGCTTCTCCTTGCCATTGTGGGTTCGAATCCCACCAAGGCACTGATTTTTCGAAAGTTGAGTCATAATGAATTATTCAAAATCTGCCAAAACATCTATGGACTAAGAATTTCTGTCGTAAGTGCCACCTATTGACCACTCACAAAAACAGGGGATGCGAGCTTTTGCTTTATAAGGCCTCCATAATTCAACAGGAGAGCTTAGTTTATGCGCAATGAACCTTGTCTGGACTCATGCAGTCATTGTTTAGAGCAAAAACGCCTTGAGCACGTACGACCAATATCAACTGCGTTTCTTTGATCAGGACGGCGTTTAATCGGCGGTCCGACTTAAGTCTAAAATACGGAATTTGACTGAAACGCTATCTGAAACGTGTTCATGTACAGAAGCAAACGCCTCACTGGGCCTTTCAAACTGATAGTCTCCCTTATATTTCGTATGTCATAGTTGTACATATGTCTTATTAACGGCATAAACTATTTTTTATTCCTCACTTGACTAGCACAGTAGGGGTGATAACGCACGAAATGTTGACGAAATTCCGAAATACATTTTCGTTTCGAAAATATTAATTAAGTAGGGTTGTAAAACTAATCAGCCAGCAACATAATTCTATGGTAATTTAGTTACCTCAGAATGCCGGCTTTTGAACATACCTCCCTCCAATTGCATACAAAAACTATACTTTGCAACACATTACTACTTAATTTTTCAGGCATCTTCCTCAACGATGTTCGATGCCCTTTAAGATTAAATTATATTTCCTAGAAAACATGCAATAAAATATACATTTTTCCTTTCATCCGTTAGACAATTACGTCTTTTTATAATTTTATACACGAAGGTGAGGTATACTTCGGTTCTAAAAAGTTTCTAATTTTGAGACTGCTAAATATCGTGAAAGGGCCGTTCGTAAATCGTCATGTCTCACCATTTACCAATGGGGTTCGTAAAGATAACCATAACAATAACGCGGTTTCTTAAGCTTACGATATGGCTGTTATTTACTGCTAAATTTTATGAAATACATACGGTCATCTCTTAATACTGTAGAGAAGCGTGCGATTTTCCGTACTCGGAAAATACATAACTTGTAGTTTGGGAACACTGAATGCAAATGTGACGGCAGAGTGGGTTAAACATTGTTCGGAAATTTGAAAACATTTTGGAAAACCAAATAATACCCTTCCTTCGAGTTTCAAATTGGAAGAAGACGTAGGTTTATACCTAATGAGCCGAACAGTGGATATTTTATCGTTTATTTATAAAATATAATCGCACTTTTATTGGCAGCGAAAATCATGTAGTCATTTTTTGCAGTCGACAAGACGTTCTTTCAAAAGCCGGCATGCTGAGGTATCTGGATTATTATAAAATTATATGGCAGACCGATTAGTTTTACAAATCTACTTTATTAATTTTTTGGAACGAAAATGCCTTTCGGAACTTCAGTGGACATTTCATGAGCTGGCCCACCTACTGTATTCCTTCATACAAGTGTCAGAATTCCGTTATAACAGACATATGGATAACATTGGGTTTGCGGTCCTGTCGTTATGATTTAAAGTTAAAATGTCTCGGCAACGTTGGCCCTTTGTTTACGAGCATATTTTTGAAAA
>CACRXP010000053.1:363375-374070 GCA_902702965.1 Spirometra erinaceieuropaei | reverse complement strand
GCCCCCGTTTTGGTCCAGCGCATCTAACACGTGGCCCGTTTGGAGGGCACATAAACCCCCACACATTGATCAATGATATGGTAGAATAAAACTACGATCAAGCACGCAGATGGGGTGCGTACAACAAATAGCTGGCGATTAACAGGGCAAAATGAGGTTGACTACGTTTTTAAGTAAAGGTCACGCTTCCTCCGCGGAATGTAGTCCGCTTCCAAGTAGCGTAATATCCGAGCTGTCGTGTCTAAACAAACTTTCGGAAGGATGTTTGGCGGTCAGCGCAGTGACTGATTTCTAGGAGGTGTTTCGTGATAGACGAACGAGGAATTTATTTTACTCTTTAAAACACCACGTAATGAGTTCTTGGACACTTTTTCTAACGCAGATGACCGTTTGGGTCATATTTGTCGATTTACCTAATCGTGACATCACTTCACGGAGAACCATTAACCTTTACAAGTAATGTCGGCAACAAACAGGTGTTATGAGATTTTTAAGACCATGCGATGGCCATATATGCAGCATCACACATGTCCGCTTACCAATGCCTCTCAGTAAATGCACAACATATTCCACACCCATTGCAAAATTTTATGAACTCAATATAGTATCTTCTTAAAGGCACAGAGACATATTTGATTTTTCTTCCGCGGACGGCATACATCTTGTAGACCAAAATCGTTAATCGCTAATGCAACGGCTGATAAGGCTAGCAATTATTCGAGAATTGAACAAACTCTTCAAAACCTAAATATACACTATATTTTGTTATAAAATATAAAGATAATGTGATTTCTTATCAAACGAATAAAAGAAAGCATGTTTTGTGCATTGTTTCTGTAAAATATACTCAAGTTTATGAGAGCATAAAAATTCCGTGTGGGGAATGTATGTTGCTTACGCAGCCGATGTTCAGCGATTGTGGTTTCTGCAGGAGATTGAAATGAAGTGCATTCAAACGCCGGCATCCTGTCAAGTCCGAAATACTATAGGATTTTGCCGCAAGATAAGCAATAGTACAAAGCAACTTTTGAAATCCTTTCTAATTGAAAACACATTTAAGAGTTTCGGTCAACATTTTATGAGATCCATCAGGCAAAGTAGGAAACGCTCATGGTAAAATGACGTAAAGTTTCTGACCGTACTAATTTATGCTTATTTATGAAACGGATAATCATTTAAACATTATGCATTTTCAGTAATATCTGAGCAGTGGATAATGTGCTGTTTACAGGTGAAGTAAAATAACTGGACAATTTTGCACTAAACACCAAAATCTTCAGGTTAAGTTTGGCGTTCATTTATTTTAGATTAACGCCTAGTATTGTAGAGGGGCAACAATGAGTACATTCCGACACAAACCTGGAAAATATTTCGTTTGAAGCACTTTCAAATTTAAAATAATAAACATCAATTGATTTTACCGGTGCATCAGCGTATTAATAATATACAGTCAGTAGCCGAACTCACAAACTGTTTACAAACTTACAAAATGCTTTTTCAATGTGGATATATTACTCAAAGTGGCTGGAATATGGATTATAGTTTACCAATGTGTTAAGATATTAAGGGACGCCATGATGTCCTCTACTTAGTGCTCATAAATGGACATTCGTCGCTTGTTTCTTAAACGTTATGATTTACTAGTACAAATGACATTTGCCATGCAGCCCTACTAGTTTGTTAATTAACAGTTCGTTCAGAGGAATTTAAATGAATGTGTGATGCTATAAAATACAACAATTTGTTGATACGGCGCACCGAAATTAATAGTGAATGATGAGAATATGGTTTAGGAAAGACAAAATCGCAAAATGTTTTAATTTATTTTTGCAAATCAGTTGTTTGCGGTGAGAGCTTGAAAGCGGACAAAGGCGCTTTCACCAGCCCCGGATATCCAAGCAACTACCTGCCAAACAAACAGTGCATTTGGAAGATTGAAGTCTCCGCTGGATTTGCCGTTGTCCTCTCATTCGTGACGTTTGGAGTAAGTTCATATAGTATTTTCCCAGCTATTTCCCCGATTATTATAAAAATACATTCTATTAACCGAACTAAACAACAGCAGCAGTCACCCCTACTGAAATCAAACCTGCAGCATGCTGCCTGCCAGTAACGTAAAATGGGGCAACTAAGACTGATTTTTTCGCGGCTGTGGTTCAAACACGTGCTCTTACGGTCACTGTTTAACGCTTTAACCACAAGAGGCAGGGATTTGTCATTCCGTTAGTTGTGACCTTCTCCCTTTTCCGATCGGTGGGTTGACAACTGCTGAACCGCAGCGGGACCACCAAGTCTCGCAAACTGAATGTCGGACAACTTTACGACAATAAATATATACATACGTATATATGTAAATTTACGAATGATTGCGAATCACTGGAAAACCGACACCATTTAATGAGTCCGGTGTCTATGTTAATAACGTAACAGTTAAAATAATTTAAAAATATTAAAAACAACATTGCGTTGTTTACAAATTCCTTATTTTTAGAAAAGCGCAAACGTCAGAAATGGCTCTAATTTAGCGAACTTCGTTTTTAAATGAACAGAATATATTCTTATAACAAAAACGTGGCAAATATGAAAGTAGACATAAAATGACATCTAAAAACAGTGTTTATTGAAGTTTACATCTAAATATCGTTTAATTATTACGGTGATTTCATGTATGACGGACTGTTAACTGCCTACATTCCGAGTGTAGATTCTAAAACAGCTTTCCAGAGCTTTGTGTTATTCTTGTGTAGTTTCCATTAAATGAGATTAGATTCAACGAGAAAAACTGGATTTTGCTTGATTTCACCGATGCGGACGTGGACGAAACAAAGTTTTTCATAAGGTGACATGCGATGAGGCCGGTCGGTGCCTAATAAATTTAAATAAAACTGATAGGTGTGATCGTAAACACACAATTTTGTGCTTATAGAAAGACATTTTCTTAGGTTTAATTAATTTACACTTCTCGTTCGTTTTGGATTACGTCGGGTTTCAGATCGGCCTCGAAATGTTGTTGAATACATCATAATTTTCACTGTTTTTACCCGATCTTCCATGAAGACAGATTCTGAACTACCTGTCTGTAGATAACTTTAGAATAAGATTATCTTTGAAGGCATTTACGGAATTAATGGGTTTTGGGGCGCTCTTTTTCACGAAAATGCTCATTTAAGTCACATTTGACGACTCATTCAAACATCAAACATCGTTTTCGAGAAAAATGACTGTCCACAACGGCAGTCAGAAACGAATATGCCTTTGATCAATAAAGAAAACTTTCCTCAAAAAGGTATATTTTTAAGAATTGCTTTATAACTGCATTCCGTTGACGTATCTCTGTGTAATTCGCATTTTTGTACGGTGAGATCAAGTAAAAATTTGACACGTTTTGCAGTTTCTTTCTCATTCCTAAGAAATACTAATATTTTTCTACCGTGAATGTAAGAACATGCCGTTTTCTGTATAATGAGGTCATTTCCATTGTTTTCGCTCGCTTTTAGACTTCGTTCTTCGATTATGGATTTATGACAGAGTGCCCGTATAAATACTAATATTTTGTCGAAAATATAAATGCTTTACTCGCCAAACTGCCTTTCGAATTTTACAATGGGAATTTTCGCAACTGTAATGTTTTACTCGTTCAATTTCTAAATACAATATGCACCGAAGCTAAACTACACGACAATTACTGTTTTAAATGTTTAAAGCTGGAAAGGACCATTCCGTGATGGTCGCATATGTAAAATCAGGTTGATTTTTCCAAACGCCAAATAAATTTCAGCCCATTTAAACAAAGGAATCCCTGTCTGGGTTATCACTGTACTTTAAGGCTCAATATCGCACAGATCTGCTTATTTGACATTTGGGAATTGAAAAAACCTCTGGTTTTCTTAAAATAACCTTTTTTATAGGTTGAACGCCATGATTTACATCAGACATAAAATAAAATGTCTAGTCCGGCTAAATCGTTTTGTTAAAACTCTCACGGATAAATTACTATCCTTTCAATAAAAAAAATGCCCAGATGCGTAACCGAAGTCTAGAACATGTATAAGCATAGAAATTGCACGAATATATTACAGCGTCCTGTTTCGCTAAAATTTACAGATATTTTACTTGACATAATTGCGTAAACAAAATTTCTGCACAAGAAAAGGACATTTAATTGAAGGAAGTGGATGATTGGACAAAATGCTCAACGTTAAAGACGTCCGGAATTCTCTCATCAGTTTCCGTTATCAGAATTCATGAGATAGGTGACGTACGTTATCTCCACCCCCCACCCCAGACACAACGAACCGCAGCTGCCATCACTAACACCACTACGTTGGCCCACTGACCTCTGCCCGCATGCCGGATCGACAAACATTAAGTCCATTGTCCGTAGTCCCATTGAATCGTCGTCCCCCCTACCCTACAACATAGAGAGCCGCAACAGCGTCCCCTTCCCTTCTCCCGTCACAATTGCTAGCCTAATTACGTGTCCACCCCCATTTAATGCAGTAATTGCTTTCCTGCCAGTGACTGCCCTGTCACGCCAACCGATTCGGTCTGATCATCTCACTTTCTCTTTTGTTTATTTCTTATGACGAGGGGTTGGTTTCACCAACTCGAAAATTAATGAGTAAAAATCGATTTTGTTTGAGGAGCTGTCTATCTTCAGCATCTATATGCATATATATGCATTCCATAAGCAGCTCGTTAAGAGTGCAACAGACCAGACGCAGGGGACAGTTTCGTGGTCGTTACCGATCATCAGTACGTAATAAGCCTTAGAATGTGAGGTATATAAATAGATCAGCTAAGCGTACGACCCCCCCCTGTTGGGACAGGATCCCGATCGATCTCGTTCTGTCCACTCGCCGGCTTGCTACTGGCGACAACCGTCGCAGTGTCATAGGACACATATCATATATAATGCGTAACACTGGGGATCACACGCCTACGTGACAGAAACATAAATATGCGCACAGACACACCTGACGCAGTTGGTCTACCACTGGGCCTTACCACATAGATCATAAGCATATCATCGGACGAAATTTATCCGTGCATCGCCACCTGTACTTATATGTCGCCGCAGATCAGTTATTTATTAAATCAGGAATGGATGTTCACCGATCTTTTGGCTAGCCTTTGCCACTGGTTTGACTTTCGCTACCCATACGGAGCTTGTTTGTTTCGAAAAGCAAAGAGATTAATGTGTGCTCATTACCGACTGAAGAGATGCCCGATATGCAGCAGAAATGGCCATTCCAGTCTTCCTTGTCTTTTAGGTAATACTATTCTGATTCTAAGTAAGTTAATACGGAATAGAAGCTATTAACGATCCGCTCGGGCAGCTGTCTAGGGGGTATTCAATCCATAAAAAATCATATCGAAATGCCTGCTAAAATCAAAATTTAAATGAACTACTTAACTTGGAATTTTTAAGCAGATTTCCTTTTGAACCACCGTGACGTACGTATTTGCCACCTATCGACAACAGCTATTTACTGCACACTTTTAAATTTCATAGCTTGAGGAACAATCGGACTGCTCATATAATCACTTGGAAATTTTCGATGGTCCTTCGGAAGATTCACCCATTCTGCGCAAGCTTTGTGGCCTTGATATACCGGCAACGATCAGATCGACATCTAACAGGGTGACCGTGCGTTTCACCACAGACAGTGTGCTCGGAAGTCAAAGATTCGCCGCCAGCTTCGAGAAAGGTAAGCGTCTGGGGCTCGCTTTGGCAACGATTTGTGTTATCGACAGGATTCGTACTTTGCTCAAGCTGGGATTTTATCCACCAATACACGCCCGATTAATCTCAAGTTATTCATTTCAGTTGGGAGTTTGCTCGGCTATTAAGTGGATCAAGTAGTGTGATGCTTGCCATTTTGAAACAAAGATGGTCTTCGTCAAAATGGACCACGGATTACGCGTCCTTTGAAATGTGATCACCTAGTCAGCGCAAAATGTAGTCATTTATACAGCCTTGCAATCGGTTAGGTAAAAAAGGAATGGAAGGGAATATGCACATCCCAGGTTTTTGTTGAAAAGAAGGCAAAAGCGCGATTAAAGGGGCTGTGGCTTTCGAACACGAAAATGAGTTTATCATCGGACACTGTTGGAGTTCAACGACGTGGGAAAGATTATATAGTCTACTGAGAGGGTGGGATGAAGGGGGGAGGGCTCTGGTTCGAGCCACCTGGTCCAGGATGGTGTCACGATGTGGTGACGGCGTTTGACCATGGCGGGGATGTGAGTCGGGCCACCCGGCTGCATGTGCGTGGCGCGCGATTGCCGGGGGGGGGGTAAGTCGATATGCCCATTGATGGCATTGTGTCTGACACAGTTTGACAAGGCTAGGCCGCGGATACTGGCTCGGGGCAGCAACAAGACAGTGTGTGTGGGAGACTAGGGTGTCAGACACCAACGCCATCAATTGGCATATCGACTTACCCCTCCTTGCCCTGTAATCACGTGCTCTACACGCTGCTTGGTGGCCCGACTCACATCGCCGCCAGGGTCAAACGACGTCACCACGCCGTGAGACCATTCTGAGCCAGATAGCGCGAACCAGGCCTAAACGCTGACGTAATCTCCCGCCCCCTCACGAAAAGGCTCTATAGTTATTTACGCGTTGTTGCAAACCATCGGTCGCCGATGCCGAACTCCTTGTTCGAGTTTGAAAGCTCAGGTTAATAAAACTACCGTCCCAGTAATGACGCATTTGTCTTCTTTTACACATATTCCTATACCTATGGAGACGTTAAAAAGACTGGCGTTTGAATGCTTTTTCGCCTCCTTCAATAGCCCATTAGTAATTCATTACTGATTTTTGCGCATTTGCTCCTTAATGCGACTAATTGCTTTGTCAGTTGTGCTGCTGTTATCATACTAGTGACCGAAGTTAAAATTGGTTGGATTTTTGTGTGGTCGCTTTTCTGACCTAACTCATAATCATAAACTTGTCCTGATGTTTTCTAGACCGATTTCGGTAACGGCGTTACTCGTCCAACGTGTTGATCTGTACAGTTAAATAGCTCATCAGAAGGTACTTTTATAATACCCCTGACAACGATGCAAGAAGACTGGCGCAACGCCATTTCAGGCTTTTCAGTATCAGTATCAGCATATTTCAGGGAAAGTAGGTGTGTACCTTTGAAATCTTTATTGGTTTCATGCAGAGGAAGTATATGGAGGAGATGGAAAGGAAGTAACATGAAAGAAATGCGAGGGGAATAGCAAACTGTACGGATGAACAGAATGTCATGCGTTAACAGAATTTAGAGACACATTAACTTGCTTTGTGGATTAAAGACAGTGGAAAGTCGAAGCAAACTTAAGATACGGGAAAATAAGTAAATTTTTTTAGTCTACAGGCATTGTGGTGAATGCGAGCAGCGTGTGCGACGTGGTCTACGTTAATAAATTACATGAATATTTGTTACTTAAATGTTGGTAGTAGCATCGTCATAACACTAAATTGACATTGTTTGATATCAAGGGGGCGGTAGACCGCCGTTATTGTAGTTCGCGCTCCGATGGTGATCTAGCATCCGCTTAAAAATATTTGCAGATCCCGACATAACAACATCATCAGGTAAGGCATTCCAATCAACAACCACTCTGTTCGATAAGAAAAACTTCATTATATGTTCTTTAAACCAATTACAATTATAATCACCATCTGGTAACAGAAACGCAAAGGTATGAGCGTATACAGCACAGAAGACTCCCTTGATATTTTTCGCATACAGATAATTGTATTTGTGGATTAAGGCGGTGGTTAATGTTGCGATTGGCTAAACGACGGTGAAATAAACTCGAATCAGTGCCCTCAGCAGACACTCCTTCTGTTGTGTTCGCGTAAACGAGTTAAACCTGTTCGTGACCGCCGATATCCCTTCTAAACCACATTGATCCTTGATTCTGGTGGATAGGCGTGCGTCTGCCGCATTTTTTAAATAAAATTATCGCTGCTGTTACAGAAGAAGTAGCACTTTTTGCACAGCAATGAACGGAACAGTCTTTTTTCCTCCACGCATGTTTTTAATGACTTGCACCACGGCGCAGTCCGCAGTGGTCAGGAATTGCCTTCGTATAAAATTCGAAGCTAAAATTCATTCCATACATGATGCCCTGCACAGTTTCTTCATAGGGAAAACCCGTGATGACAGCTAACTCAGACTGCCATTCGTCAAATCTTCGATTTTAAGCCAGTGCGTAGGGAGGTGAATCTGAAAGCAAGATTCGCAAAATATTTTCTATTGCCATAATAATAGCAAGCCATTTGGTATTAGTATCCCCTGAACAAATTGGCCTCTGCGGGACCACCAATCACGGCTGTGAGCATATCTGCGTCAACATTCCGGGCGGTTACAAGTGTCGCTGCCATCGTGGATACAATCTCCATCCGAACGGCAAGACATGCACAGGTGAGTCGAGTTTTCAACTTTTCCTATCGCTTTATCTTATTTAATGATATCATTAATGCGTGAATATGTAATTCACCAGACGGCGAAATAGCATATGGATATCTTCCGCAATTTGTGCATTAGGTCGTAATTAAAAGGACTGACGCGGTGTGTGGTTCAGATGTCCCATCTAATCTCTAGTTTGTCGGGAAGGATGAATTCAATGATATGTTGCCCTTCATTGACATAGGGGCGGCGAAGCATTAGAATATATGCGCAACCAAAGTATGATTACTTCTTTAACGTCATGTTATTTATTGATTAGGCAATCCCAGTAATGTATGAGCAGTATGAAATGCAGTCTCTAGGGATGAATTATAATTGGTCGACAATTTTGCATGAAATGCTAAAATTCTCATGTTCATTGTGATGACCATTCTTTCCTCAAGCGATCTCAAATTATTACGTTTATGAGGGAACTCTTTGATAATTTTTAAAACGATGCGAACTAATCGAACAGACTTATCACTTTACAGTATTAGGAGTTTGGGAATTATAAGTGCATTTAAAGAAAATTTAAATGAGCCTCATTTGGTTTTTTGGAACTATGAAATGAAATTAATTAGTAATTTTATGCAGCACAGTTGAGATCTAATAACGAAAAAATTACCCCTACTTCTGCCAGCAAAAAGGCGGCAAAATCCCACTAACTCACTGACTATACTGATTTATTTTCAAAAATTAGCTGTTTGCGGTGGCAGCATGAAAGCAGACAGGGGAAAATTCAGAAGCCCTGGCTATCCGCACACCCAAATGCCAGATCAGGACTGCATCTGGAATATTGAGGTCCCCCCAGGACAGGTCGTTAGCCTTTCAATCGACCCCTTTGAGGTAAGTGTCCGTGTGACCCGGCATAGTCACTTTCGGTTGAATAAACTTAATCACTTCAACGGTCTGTCTGTTTATCCACGAAGAATAGGTTGCGACCACTGACTTTGTGGACTAACAGGGCTGCCTGCCTGCATTTGTCCATCTGGCTGACAGTCAAGGCTATTTCTGACCACCCACCGGCATAGGCGTCTGGGTGCATGGCCGAGAAAATGGGACCAAATATGGTGGGATCGAATACGCAGTTCTACTTGGGCGCATTTGTTAAGAGTGGATTCCGTTCCGCAGAGATCACTCTCAATTCCCTGCCGACTAAGCGCTCCTCGTCAAGCCGTCAAGGACAGACAGCTGGCTCGTCTTCGGAACGGTGGCGCTGAGGATGTGTAAGACGTCACAGGACTTGAAAGGTCATGTTGCCGTCTCTGTTTACTGGTCGACCTGGATGTTGACGATGGGGTCGAATTTTTTTCCATGTACCGACAGCCTCATGTGGATAAGATGATTGCTGGCACCATGCGGTGACCCAAACGGCTGTCTCATCATCACGGCAGAGACGTCTAAGGGGATTTCATCGCCCTGCTACTGGACGTCTGCCGTTTCTTTGCACCAACCCCTTGCAGTCGTCCCGGTTAGGGGAACCCCATTTCGTTGAGGTTCTGACAAACGCTAAACCGGAGCTGTCCTCATAAACACCTAGCACCTGCTGTGTGTGGCTCATGTTTACAAACTGACCAGGCCTGCCTCACGTCGTCCTGACACCTGAGCCGGGTGAGGTAGGGAGGAGAGGGTGTGGTGGACTCAAGGCCAATCCGTCACACTATAAGCTGGCTCGTCCGCAACCTTCTATCTGGTGTCCACTCCCCTGGGACACGCGTTTGACGTCTTCGTTCGCGACAGTCGAGAAATGAGTGTTAGCTCTTTTCAGAAATGATCCGCGGTGCACGAGGCTTGTGTTTTTTCATATCCACTCCGATCTCGACTATGCGACGGGCTATTAGGATTGCGACCCCAATTCTTGTAGGCGTGGTCTTCCCAGGATCTTAGATTGATTAGTTGTTGTTAAAGGGAAGACAGTATTACATCCCCTTAGGAACACAAACACGATAGTTCGACAGGCGCCATCCTCACCAACAGAGAATCCAGCAGCTGTGCTTCAAACAGGTGTCATGTGGGATATCTTTGCTGTACACCTTGTATGCCTGTGAATATAATATTTCCTGTTTTACCTCCTTCGCTTACGGCGGCGAATACATTGTTTGCTTGCGCTTTCTGTAGTGCAAAGATGTGTCCAGGCATATGAAAGAAGCGTTGTCTATGTTGCAAATAGCGAAAATGTCCTTATGTCATAATGCACCATTCAGTATCTAATTGCTCTTTAATCTTGAAACCAGCCAGTTAAGTT
>CACRXP010000053.1:344682-361564 GCA_902702965.1 Spirometra erinaceieuropaei | reverse complement strand
TTTGATTAAACATATATTCTGCTAACGGGAAATCAGTAGCATATCGTTGATCCTGACGGTTTAATGACGTAATATTTTATTTTAGGATAAGGTTATATCATACTAACAGCACAGGTACTAGCCTGAGGCCCGTACACGCGTGCTTCGCAGATGTTTTGTCGCTGTACGGCGCATCTGCGAGGGATTCGGGTCTTCAGTTCGTACCCCCGCAGTCAACGTGTGTTTTCTGATAGAAGTTCCGTACTAGAAATTGTCGCTTTTTATTTTCCTCAGAAAATAACTACTAAGTTGGAGTAGATCGGTTTCCTCAAGGTCTATAGGCTCAAACCGAGAATTTTTAAAAGCGACAATTTCTAAATTGGAGTATCTACCAGAAAACACACAGGGAATGTTGGGGAACCCACTGACGAGCCGAACCCCTCGCAGCTGCGACATGCAGCGTCAAAACATCGGCGAGCGAGCACTGCCTTCGATAACTTCTTGTCAGGCCAATGCAGTTATATGAGAGGGGGTAGAGTGAGAAAAAAAATCGATAAAAGCTAGTTTTTTTAAATAAAAACTAGGTAAAAGCGGAAGGGCGCAGAAAGTTGTATGTGATTAGCCAACCTTTGACAAGGTTAAGCGCGGAGCCTGAATGAGGTTCTTCTGTGCGCACAAGATGGGTTTTCGTAACCTGATGACTGCCGCTTCTGCTGTTGCTAGCAGGCACTGGTGTGGTAACTTAGGGTAGCTCGATGGGACCTTGTAAATTCTTTGCTGAGGTCCGAACGATGTCCGGAATCAGCAATACGAGCTACCACGGCGCATTGGAAATTTCCGATAAAAGGACCCCAATTAGCCGACGGTTGACTGTGGATCGTGTCAAATGGTGTTTTATCTTGGCCAAGCCCTCCTTTACGTGCTCCTATGGAGTGAGTTTTAGTGGTCGAATAGGTCGGCGCCTATCCAAAAGAATGCGAAAACACCTCCCGGCATAGCTGGAAAGAGGTAAAACAAAACGCTCAAATAGCGCCGTTCTCGCGCATGTAGTTGATTCTGAACATCATGCGGACCCCAGCAAGGCCTTACAAGGTCCCATCGAGAAACCCTTAATTACTGCACCAGAGCCTGTTTGCAGCAAGCACTGACTGACATGTTTATATCTGCCCCTTATCACATAACTGTACTTGCTTGACCAGAATTTGCCGAAAGCAAACTACACTAGGTGGCGTAACTCACGAATTGTGTCAAAATTCACAAATGATCGCCAATCACTCGCAAACGGACACCATTTAATAAATCCAATGCCTTTGCTAATTAAACACATCCTAAAAAACTTTAGAAACATAAAGAAACATTAAAGGCAGTGTTGCGTTGTTTAGAAACGCTGTAATGTAATTAAGTTGGATTTTAGATGCATAGAATGCATTCTGATTCCAAAAACGTGGTTAGTATGAAAGTACTAATAAAACAACGTTTACCAATAGTGTTCCAATCAGATATACATCTAAATGACGTTTGGGATTTAGCGTCATTTCATATATGGCGGTTTGTCAACTGCCTACAGTGTGAGTGTCGATCCCAAAACAATTTTCCTGGGATTCGAGGTATTTTGACTCGTTTGGGTTGAATGGGATAGGATTCGACAGGAGAAACGGGATTTTGCCTAATTTCGCAGATCAAATGTCGTAAGAACAAATGCTTTCATAAAGTGACATGCTGCCAGTACGATCGGTGCCTAACACGTTTAAATAGAGCCGGCACGCATGATCGCAAGCACACCTTTTTGTGTTTATAGAGAGAAGTTTCATTCCATTTCAATAATTTGTACTTTTCCTCCGTTTTGGATTACGTTGCTTTTCAGATTAACCTCAAAACATTGATGAATACTTCATGATTTACAGTGTTTTCATCCGATCGTCCATAAGGACAGATTCGAAATTACCTGCCTGTTAAAAACGTTAAAAAAGATTATTTTTGAAGGTATTTAGCGCATTTGTGGGTGTTCGGCGCTTCTTTTTCACAAAAATGGGCATTCAGGTCACATGTGTAGACTCATTTAAGCATCAAACTCCATTTTCGAGAAAAAATGTCTGTCCACAACGAAAGTCTGCAACGGGTATATCCTCAATCAATGGGAAAACTTTCCTTAATAAATTTCCACTTTAGAATGTGCTTTATTAATGCACTCGGTTGACCGATTTGTGTGTATTTAACATTTGTATACGGTGAGGCTAAGTAACATTTTGGCGCTTATGGCCGTTTCTATCACGTTTCTGGGTAATTCTGATACTTTTTCACCATGTATGTAAGAACATGCTTTCATCTATGCACTGAGCCCATTTCGACTATTTTTGTGCGCTTTTAAACCATGGTCTTCGTTTATAAATGCACGGAAGTGCGCCCATCTAAATACTGATATTTTGCTGAAACTATTAATGTTTTCCCAGTTTTATTTGTGAATTAGATGTGCATAGAAGCTAAACTATATGACAAGTAGTGTTTAATATGTTCGGAATTAAAAATGACCATTCGTTGGTGGTCATTTATGTGACATCAGGTAGAATTTTCCAAACGCCAAGGCAATTTTAACCCATGAAACGAACCAATACCTTTGTGCGTTACAACTGTACCTCAGGGCACCAAATCGTATAGATCTGATAATATGACTTTTAAGAATCGATCAAATATATTATTTTCTTCAAATAATCTTTGCGTTGACAAATTGATTACCATTGATTGCATCGGACATAAAATAAATTTTAAAGTCCAACAAAATCTGTTTATTAAAACTCTCGCGGTCAAATTAATTTCTTTTCAATGAAAAACACGCTCAGACGCGCAAGTGAAGTCCGGGCTAGGCATTTGCGTAGATAATTACACGAATATATCGCAACGTACATTTTCGCTAACTCTTGTGAGCATTTTGCGTGATATAATTACTTGAACACTAGAGTGGTTGAATGCGCAAACAAATTGAGCAAAGTTAAAGACGTCCAGAAATGTTTACATCAGTTTCCGCTATCAGATTTCACGTACTGTATGCTCGCCAACTGGTCTTATGAATACTTCCTTGGGAAATTTCGGTTTTCTGATTGCTGTACATTTGTTTTTAGTGCCGCAGGATAAAATTGGCCACTGCGCAACCACCAATCATGGCTGCGATCAGATCTGCGTTAGCACACCGGACGGTGACAAGTGTCGCTGCCGTCAGGGCTATAATCTTCATCCGGACGGAAAAACATGCAAACGTAAGTTTTTTCCTCACGTGACAGACTTGAAAAAAAAACTTATGTGAACATCCCCCATAAGGAAGCGTATTACTAGGTTAGCTTTAGACATTTTGGATGCACATGCAGAGATGGGAGGCTAAACAAAGACAAGGGATATCTCGGTGGCAATTTCTGCCCTCCCTACAGTCGGCAGCGGGTTGAGATAGCCCAGGTTCAATTGATTTGGAGTCCGGACCGAAATTTATAGGCTATTGAACTCCCTTTAGTCCATACCTCCGTCTATAAGCCATAGGCCGTAATCTTGCCGGTTGCGATCAACAATAGTAACTATGCTATACTAGTGATCATTCTGCAGATTATAGGCTGTTACCATGCCGTCGTGCTTTTAGACATTCGCTTAACAAACAGTGGCATATGTAGCTCGACGGGTACTGACCTATGGTTGATTATGAGTTTTTATAAACGGCCGAAAAGTCAAAAATGGCCGCAACCGGTCTTCTGCGTATTTGCCGGCATTCTTAGGCGACGGATTAGGAAAGCCCAAAGGCAAAACGGGACGAGTGCGTTCCGTTGCGTCTGGTTAGTGCGTCATAAACTCCGACGATTCATGAATTAATCGCCACATCAAGTTTGACGTGTTGTAAAAAATTCTCAAAGAAATGTAGGGGAGAAGGCGGCCTGTGGAATACGATGGCAGACCACAGCAATCACTTATTGGGAGGAATGGTGGAGAACTACCGGTTAAACTCGAAAAAATTGACATTTTTGACTTTTTGATTATTGCTGATAAGCTGGTGAACGCTCAGTTCCGATTTGATGGCCGTCATCAGCAAACCATACCCGACCCTGAGGTGTGAAACCTCCGAGCCTCAAACTCGCGTCCTGTTGGTTAGAAGTCCATCGCCTAAACACTGAGACGCAGACTCTCCCGATGTTCATATACCCGACAGCAGCCAGTAGGGCAACCACTCTGTGACGCAGCTTTCTTTGCCTTTGCCAGTAATGTCATTATGTCTACCCACTGAACTGCTGCTGACGAGACTGGAGATTGAGTCCCAAGGCACAACAAGTCAAATGAGTCTCGTAACACGGTTGGTGAGCTCCCCACCGACAGTTAGACCATCGTTGGCGACGATGTGCGCCGTGTGCTCCACAGTACAATGAGAGCAGGGACAGTGGCTTACGCGGAAATTAGTTAATAGTGAATTTAGACCTGCACAGCATCTGTCGCACCCTGTCCTCCTCGCCCGCCTGGACCCGGTATCAAGACAGAGTTCAGAGGCGGGAGAGCGCAGGTGGACGGCACGATCGAGACCGCACCCTGGCTCCCCACTCCACACCCCCTGCTCCACACAGCAAGTGGTCAGGTTTTTGACCAGCAACAACGAGGGGAGAGCCGTAGGGGTGCCAGTGTAAGTGACGACTGTCCGTAACCGTGTCTGCCACCGAACCCCAAAATGCTGACATTCATTATGATGCACATTCTCACAAGGCCTGTCAGGATTCGATGTGACCCCCGTTTTGGTCTAGTGCGTCTGCAACGTGGCCTGTTTTCAAGGGCACGAGCACCCCGCCATCACACTCAAGCGAGTCGTACATCAGCCGGCATATCAAGGTAGATGTCGCGGGCAAATGTCTCTGGCGGAAGTGGAAGAGAAGAGAGCCAATCCGAGCAGGATAACACACCTGGCGACCAACTACTGGCGCAAACGCCAAGCCGACATGAATTTTTATGTGCACTTACCCTGTTGACTGTTTTGGCATATTTGTTCTGCTCTACACCTGACGGCATCCTGAAGAATCGGCGTCCTTCACACAGTGAAGTCGCCTTTTCTAAAGAACATGCCTAACTGCAATGTACATTGCGTCTGTTTGATACAAATGGGTCACCTAGTGCAAAATTACTGCACTCGGGCGTCGTCTTTTATGAATGTGATTTGTACTGCTCTATTACCTTTTCCCCGAAACTGAGGTCGGCCTCTCGGTGCGTCAATGCCAACATCAGCATAATGACAAGTTTGGGCAGTCGGCTGGCGCATGGTTGATGTCAGGGTGATTCAGGTGGGCATTGAGCCTTATATCACATGGCACCTCAGCGACTTGCCTGTTATCATAGATCTGATGCACTTGAAAGTCGAGGCCTAGACTGCTATCTGATGGCGGGATAATTCTCAGATCTGAGTGCCAGGCTTCAGCGCCTATTTTTCCTCAGGTCTGATTGTCAGGTCCCAATGCCTCTTATCCTATGTTCTCCCCATGGCACTGTTACTTATGCGGGCTCACTGCCACACGCCGCAAAGCCTGGCACATTTTGCGGGAACCAGTCCGTGTGTGATCCGCGCAGAGGCGTTACATGTCACTCATTAGACGTTTTCGCGTCATCTTGTCTTCGGATCCAGGTGGATGAGAGGGGAGAGACTGCGGCAGATGCTGGACAATCCTGCCTCGATCACAACAGTTCGAGCGTCGATGCTGAGGACGTCGACAGTGTGCTCCACAACACGGTGATGCGGGCACGATGACTTGCGCATGCTTTAGTTTATAATGAATGTAGACTTGCAAAGCATCTACAACACTCTCCCCTTCTCCCCAACCGGGGCCTAGTGTCAAGACAGAGTCAAGAAAACCGGATGGCGCAGGGGGATGGCAAGGCCGGACCCGCACCTAGGTGTGTCCACACACTGCCTGGTCCACAACGTACACATGATCAGGATTTTCCCCAACAACAACAGCAACAGCAACACCCCAACAGACGAGGATGACGACTGTGCAGCCATGCAACCACCTGTATACCCAGCGGGAGTGTAAGCGCATTTAATGGCAGGTAATTAGCTGTCCGGGAACTGCCAGCGCATACCAGGCTGTGAGGGCCGTTGGTTTGTTGATACTGGCATAGCACACGCTTTCAGACCTCTTGACACACTATAAACGCATCCACGAAAATAACAGTATCCTGCCTCTGTGGTGATTGTCGCCGATTGTGACAGTAGAACTGTTAAGTCTCCACTACATAACAACCAGTCAGCGCTGGCATTGGAAGCGCTCATTGGACAGTTTAGTTCTTTATCCATTCCCTTCATGTATTTGTGGGTTCGCTGATTTGCGAACCTGGTGAGCCTTTTGTTGTTTCCCGCAGTAAACAAGGTATATTTGTTTGAATTTGAGGACTGCCTGTGTTAGAATGCAAGTCGCTCACTTCAATTGAAAATTCGTCGTTCTAATATGCTGAAACATTTTTAAATGAGCCTCTTTCAAAGAAAAGGTATACGTTTTTTGCTCCTTATTTTATGCATACAGTTAGCTTTTGGACCAGGCACTTATCAGGATAACTTAGCTTAAACTGTATTTAGAAAAGCAACAGACAAACTTGAAAATATAGGTTTTTGGGTTTGAGAGCAGCTTGATGATCGCAGTACACTGGAGTGTGTTATATTCGTATACCGTCCATTTTAAAAAGCCATAATTACTGATCTTAAATGCTAATTAATAATGCCACCGATGGCATCTCGTCAAACCATGCAGCGTATTCCAATTCGTGTGATCTCTGTGACCGTTCTTCGTCATCGAGAACAAAATGGGCCATTAAGACTCTGCGAGAGTATTTTCTTAAGCAGACTTACCGTGAGAATACTCTAAGATTAAGTATCTCACTCCTTATGAACAACAACAACAACAACAACAACCAGATTCTATCCTGACCTCTATACACTTGTTGTTGGATATAATGTCATGAAGTGCGTCAATGATCTTCGATCACAGGAAAAAAAAACTGTCTGTCTTTCGACCGACTGAAGCTCTCCGTAGCTAACATTCTCCAGCTTGATTGAACTTATGCAAAGCTGAAACTTACTCATCCACTAGAACGGTCGCCTGATAGATAGAGAATGACACTCTGAATGATAGACATCGGGTCCCAAAGTTGGCCAGCGGACTTGATGCATGCGGACCGTTCTACAGGATGAAACGCAATCGGGGTTTTTCTAACCCACTTTAAATGGGTTCAAAAATAATCAACTGAATCAGTGCTGATAAAGCTCGCATGCGCCGACATGGTCAATTATTTTCACTAGTCGCCGTCAGCTAGTAGTACCCAACCGAAGATTTGCCTTATTTATATTAGAAATTTGCATTTCGAGTTTCCTGAATCGCAGTGGGTAAGGTGAGAATTAATTGGCTAATAGCACAATTCCTGCAACAGTCCTCTATGTCGAAATAAATTAACTAGTAGTTCATAGTTGATTTAACACCCCAGCTATACTCTGAAAATCAGTCAGTTTAGCGTCATTTCTGTTGAACACTAGAGTTTTAAGTCATCTTGTTTAAACCATCTTCCCGTCTCACCCAATAATGACTCAACTATTTTAGCGGACTGCGGCGGTGTTGTGTACGGTACGCGTGGTACACTAAGCACGCCCTTCCACCCTGAGAACTACCGTCCAAATCAAGACTGCACCTGGAACATCACTGCTCCCTCTAATCACATCATATTATTCACCTTTACGAAATTTGACCTTCAGGATGGCTCTGGTGTGAGTTTCTACCCCTCTGCTTGCAAAAATAACACACTTTTCTTGTGGATAGACATGCTCCGAAGTTCCATGGTTTTTATTCGACCCAAGTCCGTCTGTAGGCATAGTAGTTTGCTGGAGGATAACTGGGTAGCTTTACGATCTCACAAAAACCACTGATTAGTAGAACTAGGAAGAATTATGAATCTGGAATGCGACCGATTTCATTTTGCCGAGCTTGGTTTTAGAGGCATCGCATGAGTTATGTTATTTCGGAAGGTGATCCAGTCGACACAAAAACAGTTCTAGCGACAGACTCATCAAACGGCCTAGCTTTCACCGAAGTTCATTTTTCTATGGAATAAGGTATTTCGGCCAACTGGAGATGGTAACAAGTTCAGGGCATGACGAAGCAATAACCACGTACGTCAAAACGATGCTACTATTTCATAAATAAGTAGCCGCATTTTCTCCAAACTATTTGTAAATTGTGGAGACCTCAGGCGTGTCCTCAACTTCACTGCCAATGAAAAGAAGAAACCGTGTCCTGTTCTGATTGTTCCTATCCGTACGTCATTGTATTTCAACAAGATGGGAACTAGTTCAGGGTATTACAAACACAGCCGCGTGCTTCATAACCATGCTACTATTTCGACTAAGGGTTGATGTAAGTGGTAGGGATGTAAACGAAGAATATATTAAAAACGTTTGCGAACTTTAGTAAATAGGGACTCAATCTGGAGAGAAAATGAAAAATATAAAGACACATTAACGCCAATAAACCTGAAAGAGGATACCTCCTTAGGAAGAATGTCAGAGGATTCAGGACTATGAGAGAACCGCAGTCGGAAAATACACTGAACTGATTTCTACTTGTTTATTAACAGAGCATTTTCCTCCGACCCTACTGGGACACCGTTTAGGCCATCACAAATATATAGCTGTTTTTTCCCTAAACTATATTTAAATTATGGAGGCCTCACAGAGGGTCCTCAACTTCACTGCCAATTAAGAGAATAAAAGGTGTCCAGTTCTCATTGTCCCTGTCCGTACGACATTTTATTCCAACGGGGATAAATGTTGTAAGCTGTCTGATTGAGGACAGTTCCACGGTTCACCCTACGCTTGAAAGTATCTGTGTTTGCCAAATTCCGTGTTGTAGAATAGCATGATAAACTTAAATGATGTCAGCATGCGTGATCTCAGTCTACAATGCACGAGATAGTACCGGACCAGTTGAAACAGGGTCCTGCCGATTGACTTAATTAGAAGGTATAACAATAGGACACGGCAGTTGACAGACGGTTTCGAAAGCGCTTAAAAATATAGGTTTTCCAGATAAGACTAGAGACTAAAGACTAAGACTAAAAAACCCGTTGTGTTGATTTTACTGAAATACTTTATGATCGTAAAAGTACATCATTCGATGGAGAATCACCACTTCAAACACCCAAACTTCTAAGTGGGGTTCATAAAGTTGGACGAGGAATGCGTATCTGTTATCTTTGTTTTTTTTTAAGAAGCAATTTTTATTTGGATGGGCATTGTGTGTGGTGAGCTTTGACAGTGCTGTGATAAGGCCAGTCTTAGTAACCGCCATCAGCTTTAAGTGCTGACGCACCCGATATTTAGGGTCAAGTTTACAGATTTACAGACTTCACCAATTCTAATGAGACAGCGTCTACAAGTTTCCAGCCACCGTCAACTTCCGTCCAGATCGCTGTCGAGAAGAGCTGCATATGATGACTCAACTTACTGCGCATACGCCAGCAACCTGAAGTGACTAGTATCGGCTGCATTTAATTTTCCTTTCATTGTCACTCGACTCTGCGCATGCGTCGTTTTTTTTATCTATATTTGTACACATTTAATTACGGCTTATGAAACACTTGTATGTTCGGCATAATTACACTGGCCGACTCATCCCCCTGCTCACACGCATGCAAACGTCCAGTGTATGATCGAGTTGCCTAACAATGACTTTTGAACTTTTAGAAAACGTGCCTCTCCGATTTCGTCCGTGTGTACAGTGTATCGGCACAAAATACCACCAGAATCAACACGTTTTGTGGCCAGAAACGGCCTCAATCACTCATTTCACACAGCAGTGAGCTGCGTGTTGTATTTCACTCCGACGGCCACCTGGAGAGAACCGGCTTCCGTGCTGCATTTTACACCTATGTGAACAACTGCATTGTCAGCAACGGCGGCTGCCAACACATTTGTGAAAGCGGTATTCCCAAACACAAATGCAAGTGTCGCAGTGGCTATAAGCTGCAGAATGTCTCGGAGTGCAAAAAGGTGAGTTTTTAGACCTATGGGCCTCAAAGATAAACAAATCTACAATAGTTTAACAATTAATTGCTGAGAAGATTAACGAGCGACCATGTGTTAACTGGAGTATCAATCAGAAAACCCACAAAGGATGCCGGGGGATATACTGAAGAGCTGAGTTCCTCGCAACTGTGCTACACAGCGGCAGAATATCGGCAAAACACGTGTCAGGTCTTTTAGTGGGTAACTTTGCTGCTAGTATGATATCTTCTAACGCCAAGATATTATATTAGTTTTCTGTCGGCAGTCAATGAATATTACACTAGCATCCCGCTGTGGCTGATGGACTTCGGCCCAAATATTCATGCATCCAACCTCGGTCTGCGCCTATAGACCCCAATAAAACTGATCTACTCCAAGTCAATAGTTAGGTTTTGAGGAAATTAAAAAGACAGCAAGGTACTTCTCAGTTGGACGAAGCTCTTTCTTCTGCAACGTAGCCTCACCTTCGCATGAGTGTCGGACTACTCCCAAGCAACTCCCTATCCAATATATCCGCGTGCTTTGGATTATATTTAGTTGGCATCATTTGTCATCTGTTCGGACAGTCGAGTAGGCGAGGACAAATCTAAATTTCATCCCTGTGTGACGCATCCCTGCACATTTAATGAATTTTTCTCCGGCAAAATACGCAAATGACTGTATTTTAAGCCAGTTATATATAATTGTGCATAACATTTGGTTTGTAGGTGAAAAAGACCGCCTGTCGCATTCTTCGCCGTTCCACACTGTAAAAACGTCCTCCGTAAACAAAAACGTTACTGACGAACGTTTAGTAGAATAAGCATTTAAAATGAATATTTTGTGTACCGTGTTCAACGCGGTCACCTCAGGCATTGCTTACTACATTAAATATAGTATACTATACCTGCCAGCCCATTCGCAGTTCGGATGCTCCGGTAGACGCATCGGCAAGCAGTCTGCGGTAGAATACGGGAATATGTTAAGGCTAAGGTTAATGTTGGGACACGAGAATAGGCCCTCCCCGGAACAATGCTTCAAAGCAGACTTCACATTTGTCCGCGGGCAGGTAACGAACCTCGATTCGTATTGCAGGTGCACGTGAATGGCAGCTCAAGACGATAGTTGGCGGTAGGTGTCGTAAGAAGAACTTCCCTGTGAGGCTTTTTAAGTGTAATTTCGTTTTTAACCCCCTAACCATCACAGGGATGCATGCTATTTTCATATGCCACTTAAACCGAAATTAAGTGGAGAGATCTGATCAATGAATATGTTTTCATGTGAAAACTTCCTGCCAATATAGTTACGCTGCCCGGCTGAATACTCTATTACTAATTACCCACGCAGAAATCATAAAGGTATACCAAAAGAAGTTTTTATAGTGGTAAGATCGCTCTTTGTTTGAGGTTTGTGACGATCATTTGCTCCAGTCTTCTCAGAAGAAATTTTTGAAGGTAGATTAAACTAAGGTTAAGTGAAGATCCTGACAAAGATTGAGTTACGTTTTTTTTATTTTTAGATGTAATGGTGCCGCCATCGAGGAATTGGGATTTGGGTACTTACGCAGCTGAAGACGACGTGCTAGGCATTTCGTGATTTTTTTTTTAATTTGAATTTGGTGCTGATATATTTGGGTAATGCGATTAAAATTTGCCTTTTAATAAAACGTTTGAGGTTTAAACGGCATTTGGTTTATCTCTCTGCTAACCTGTTCGCTTTAAACTTTGAACAATTAAGAATCTTTATTTTGAACCGCCTTGTTTTTCTTGAGAGGAACATTTGACATGTAATTAAAAATGCGCATAATTCATATAAAACATGTTGTTCGATTGAGGCTGTTTTTAATAAACACCACGGCTGACAGCTGGGCATTTGAGACAGTGGTTTGGTTGAGTTGACTAGAAAATGGAGTTTGTAGGCAGTTTCTTCTGTTTCGTTTGCGAAAATCGCCAGATATTGTGCAACACACAAACCAACCAGACCAGCCCGATCGCTGTTAGGAATGTCAAACGACCAGCAGTAAATATCACGGCCATGACCACCAGTAACCGTTCCTCTCTCTCTTTACTCCATAACTGAGTGAGTTGCCAAGTGAAAAAGCACAGTTTGGATTTGCAGCGTATCCTGCCCGGTCCGTCAGGACGTCATGCTACAAACGCGTGACAAGCGAACGATCAAGGTCATGGCCCCCTGTTCACACCTTCTTTGTGCTGATTGGCCACCCATCAGCCTATGACAGTCCCCCTTGCCATATACCCGGCGGTTTCGCCAAGCCTCCTGACTTGTGCTGTCTATCGTACTCAGTATACGTCCTATTTCCAATTAGCCTTCTGTTTTGCATACATAACTTTGGCGACGCAGCCTAACGAACATGTCTTCATTGCTGCCTACACCACTACCTTTTTGGCCAAAGAACACCCCGAAGCCCTCAAATGACTCGTGGTTGCAATGGAGGAAGCCATTTGAGGATTATATTGAACTACTCCCGATTTTGTCACCCACGATTGTACTAGACGTCCCATTTAAGTTGAAACTCCTCCGGACGAATCTCGGAGAGTTGGGACAGCGATATTTCGATGCCCTCAATCTACAAAAGGCTATAGATCTCCAAACAGCCTTCTCAAAACTCGAGTCAGCGTGGGGAGGAAAGGACAACGTCTTTCTCAGTCGCTATCGGTTTTGTCAAATGCGTCAAGAATCCAATCAATGTGTCAGTGATTTTATTACTAATCTGACTCTGGCCATTCAGGACTGTGGGTATAAAAAGATCAAGGCAGACAACTTCGAGCACGCAATGCTCGTTCAGCAGTTGATCGTCGGTCTGCGCGATGAAAAAGCTCGGGAAAATCTCTTATCAGAGAAGAAGGATTTGTCATGGGAGAAAGCCTGTGATATTGCCAGTCATCAGGAGCGCGTGCGGCAAAACCTTCAGCAGCTGAATCAGTCAAACGATGGAGTGATAGCATCCTTGGAATCGGAAATGGCTGTCTCCCTGGTCAACACTGCTGTGTCTTCACCTAGACAGCGACCCTCAGCTCCCTCAAAACAACTACTGTCATGCTACCGTTGTGGCCAGCATCATATCAGGTGGTCAGACTGTAGACACCAGAAGACGGTATGCCAGTTTTGCAAGAAAGTCGGCCACATCGAACGAGTGTGTTTCTCCAAAAGATGAGCGAATAGTAACACGCATGCGACCTACCCTAGTCCAGCTGGGGATGGTGAGGCGATACTCCGAATGTTTCCGGCCAACGCTACTCTCCAATCCCCCTATACCATCACGCTTCCGGTTGATCACCATCCCGTAAAGTTTGAAATCGGCACTGGCTCAGCTGTTACTCTCATCAATGAGGCCTCTCTTCAGAAAGTGCCCTTCCTCCTACCGGCTAGCTCAACATTCCGTAGTTACACTGGACAGAACGTAGACGTTCGAGGGGTCTTTACAGCCGAAGTCGAACATGATGGAGAACTTCATTACTTGCCGGTTCATGTGGTGAGAGGAAGCCAGCAACCGAATCTCCTTGGACGAAATTGGATTAAATGTGTGCCTTCTGTGCTATCCTATGTACATCGGATTGGTGTAAATCCGGCTTTAGATTCAATTTTGGTAAATCATAAGGATCTATTTCGTGACGATTCCGCTACCCACTACCGCGGTCCACCTGTTAAGTTTCAGTTTCAGTCAGATTTCCGGCCCCGGTTCTTCAAAGCTCGTACAGTCACCTATGCACTCGCACCGAAGGTCGAAGAAGAACTGGATCGCCTACAGAAAGCGGATATTATTGAGCCCGTGCAATATTCGGAATGGGCAGCTCCAATAGTTCCTGTTCTTAAAACCGATGGTTCTGTGCGTATCTGTGGCGACTACAAGCTGACAATCAACTCAGCAACTAAACTGAACCCTTATCCTCTCCCGCGGATCGAGGATCTGTACGCGGGTGGTCATCAATTTACAACTTTGGACCTAAAGCATGCCTACAACCAAGTCGTCCTAGATACTGAATCCCGAGACGCCACCACCATCAATACGCATCGGGGTTTATTTCGATATAAAAGACTACCATTTGGAGTAAGTTCGGCTCCCGGTTTATTTCAATGCTTGATTGATAATCTCGTGAATGATATACCTCACGTTTGCGCATATCTTGACGATATATTAGTTACCGGCCCATCTGAACATAGTCATCTAGAGACTCTAAACATCGTGTTAGGACGTTTAGAGGACGCCGGTTTTAAACTCAGGAAAGATAAGTGCACTTTCCTTGCCGACTCGGTAGAATACCTGGGCTTCAGGGTGGATAAAACTGGCCTCCATCCACTCGAACATAAGCTCAAAGCCTTGAAGACGGCGCCGCGCCCCAACAATACTAGTCAATAGCGTTCATTCCTGGGGTTGGTCACCCACTTTAGTCGCTTTATGAATCAATCGGCTACAATTCTCAAGCCACTTTATCGACTACTTGAAAAGAATTGTGGCTGGCACTGGTCGGAGGTTGAACAAAGTGCTTTCGAACAGGCAAAGGCGGCACTTACCTCCTCATCTGTCCTAGTTCACTATGACCCCGAAAAGCCTATCATACTGAAATGTGATGCGTCTCCGTACGGCGTAGGTGCGGTTCTCATGCATCGAATGCCTTCGGGTTCGGAGATGCCGATTGCTTTAGCATAAAGAACCATGTCACAGGCGGAAACGAACTATTCGCAACTAGACAAAGAGGCCTTAGCAATAATGTTTGGCCTACATCGGTTCCACCTGTATCTTTTTGGCCGACACTTTGAAATTCACACTGATCACAAACCCCTCTTAGGTTTGCTGGGAGAAAAACGAGGGATACAACAGATGTCCTCGCAAAGAATGCAACGATGGGCACTCACTTTATCTGCTTACACGTATGCAATGAAATACGTTACAGGTAGTGCAAACGTAGTGGCTAACGCCTTGAGTAGGCTTCCTATCGTGGACGATTGCATTAACGGGGCACCTGTTTTTGAGACCGTGAATCTTTTGCAGAATCTAGTCAACGCGCCTGTAACCTGTCAACAAATTCGACAGTGGACATCGAGAGACCCTCTCCTAAGTCGGGTAAAAAGAGCCTTACAATCTGGCTGGCCGTCCTTTACCTCCTCTGATTTTCAACCATTCTTCAGCCGTCAGAACGAGTTAAGTCTACAAGTTGGATGCATACTATGGGGCAATCGTGTAGTTGTGCCACCACAAGGCCGACGGGCCATCCTCAGAGACCTGCATAATGCTCATCCTGGTACAGTTAGAATGAAAGCTCTCGCCCGCAGCTATGTTTGGTGGCCCAAAATTGACGCAGATATAGAAAACGTGGTGAAGGCATGTCACGTGTGCCAAATAACACAGAAGACCTTACCGAAGTTTCCTCGGAAGCCTTGGGCCTGGCCCGACTCCCCGTGGAAGAGGGTACACGTCGATTATTTTGGGCCATTCCAAGGCCATATGGTTTTGGTTGTAGTTGACGCCCACACTAAATGGATTGATGCGATTCCGACAGGAAATTCTTGTTCCTCACTGACTACAATCAACAAGTTGCGAACCGTCTTTTCTACTTTTGGGATACCTGAAATGGTCGTTTCAGACAATGGCCCGGCCTTTACAAGTGCAGAATTTAAAGATTTCATGGAGAAAAATGGAATTAGACATTTAACTACTGCCCCGTACCACGCTGCTTCAAATGGCCTCGCAGAGCGTGCAGTCCAGACAATAAAGCACGGACTAGCCAGACAGACAGAAGCGGACTTGGCCACCAAGTTGTCACGCTTTCTGTTCAGCTATCGCATAACACCAAACGACTCAACGGGTGCTTCGCCTGCAGAATTGATGTTCAAGCGGCAGTTGCGCACACGACTCGACCTGCTTAATCCATCAACGCAGGATAGGGTCATTGCAAAACAGACGAAGATGAAAGAACGATATGATGTGAGCACCCGACCACGAGTCGTCGCGCCCAACGAAAATGTCTACACGCGACTGGAACACGAAACGAACTGGTGTCCAGCGGTAGTTCGAAAAAGCGAGGGTCAAATAGTGGAATTAGAGTTAGAAGGTGAGAGAATTGTGCGTCGACATCTGGACCAAGTTCGCAGCCGAACGGACACAGTAAGTGGAGAATTCGGAGAGTTAGAACTGCCAGCAAACCTTGATAGGGATCCTGACATCCCGAGGACTGAACCCCTACTTCCTGCACAGGGCACTACGCCATCCACCGAGGCTTATGTTCCACCTCCTTCTACCCCGGCCAGCACTAGCTTAGGGGCAGAGGAGCCAGTGACTACACAAAGCGGTGCAGAGGTAGAAAATACCGCCCTGAGAAGATCGACCCGAAACTGCAAACCTGTCCAACGCTTTCAGGACGAATCTTATTAGAACATTGTCTGACAATCCACTATTACCTATACTGTTCCCCTCCCCTCCCCTCCCCATCATGCTCTCCACTTTAGGGTGGAGGGATGCAGCGTATCCTGCCCGGGCCGTCAGGACATCATGCCACAAACGCGTGACAAGCGAACGATCAAGGTCATGGCCCCCTGTTCACACCGTCTTTATGCTGATTGGCCACCCATCAGCCTATGACAGTCCCCCTTGCCATATACCCGGCCGTTTCCACAAGCCTCCTGACTTGTGCTGTCTATCGTACTCAGTATACGTCCTATTTCCAATTAGCCTTGTGTTTTGCATACATAACAGGATTTACTTTAAAATACACGCTGCGTCCATCAGAAGACCTTTGCTCTACTGAACGAAATATGCTCCGACTGACTTGCGACGGTAGGAATCAGTCGCGCGTGTTTGAGCCAAGAATGGAGAAAGGTAACCTGATTTTCTGGACTTCACCGGGCGTG
>CACRXP010000053.1:311945-329041 GCA_902702965.1 Spirometra erinaceieuropaei | reverse complement strand
CCCACGCCTTCCTCCCTCCCCCCTCCCAAAGGCTTGTCACCTACGCCGTCCCAACATAAATCCCGGCAGTCCCTCTCCCCTTTAGGCAGGCTTACCGCATTCGACAATTCCCTCACCGGCTGTTACCACTTCCGCCTGTTTCACAGTCTACTGTTTCCCCCCTACCGGCTTTGTTACTTGACCTGATATGACCTTCACAGCGGGTGGTTCACGTCGCCAGTTACCAGCTACACCGATTCCTACTTACCGTCTACCATGGCCGACTGAGGCCTAAGACAGTCTCTTCGCACCTCCCTGTTCCCGCTCTAAAGGCCTTCCGTAATCACTCACTTGCTGTCCCATAAGGGTTTATCGACGAGGCTTAGTGGACGTCATTGCATTATTCTACGTCGGTAAACATGTTCACGTACCCAGCCTCCAGGGTGGTCGATCAGCAGCAATCCTTACCGTGCGATGATGGCTCCGTTACCACTGCTAGAGATACCCGCCCATCCCACAGACAACGTCCGTTCAACTCTTCCATTAGTGATCCATAGGCACCTATCAGCAAACACAGACCTCTGGTTGAACTTTACTCAACTGCGTATCACACCTTCTCTCATTCCGGAGGCTTAGCGGCACTGTAAGAAGGGACAATGTCATTAAAAAACGCATCATTTACTCCGAATTAGGAAAAGGAACAATACACTAGACATACTCCGTAGTACGGAAAATCGTCCCCGACTGCCTTGGGCAGCCGGCTTGACACATCAGTAACATTCAACAGTTAGGTGTACTACAAAAGGGTATGCGTCGATGATTGGCTCTCCTAATTAGACAGCTCGCTCTTTGACCGGCCGGTAACGGCCACAGGCACTGTAGGTAGGCATGGAGAGTAAGTGGACGAAGTACAGAGTCATATCTTCCAGTCTTCCGTCTGCGCGTTCGTTGGTTAGCTTCTCCAATCGTCGATGGTTGGCTCTCCTCAATCGACAGCTCCTTCTTTGACCGGCCGGTAACAGCCACAGGCACTGTAGGTAGGCATGGAGAGTAAGTGGACGAAGTACAGAGTCAAACCTTCCAGTCTTCCGTCTGCGCCTTCGTTGGTTAGCTTCTCCAATCGTCGATGGTTGGCTCTCATCATTCGACAGCTCTTTCTTTGACCGGCCGGTAACGGCCACAGGCACTGTAGGTAGGCATGGAGAGTAAGTGGACGAAGTACAGAGTCATGCCTTCCAGTCTTCCATCTGCGCGTTCGTTGGTTAGTTTCTCCAATCGTCGATGGTTGGCTCTCCTCAATCGACAGCTCCCTCTTTGACCGGCCGGTAACGGCCACAGGCACTGTAGGTAGGCATGGATAGTAAGTGGACGAAGTACAGAGTCATGCCTTCCAGTCTTCCGTCTGCGCCTTCGTTGGTTAGTTTCTCCAATCGTCGATGGTTGGCTCTCCTCAATCGACAGCTTCCTCTTTGACCGGCCGGCAACAGCCACAGGCACTGTAGGTAGGCATGGAGAGTAAGTGGACGAAGTACACAGTCATACCTTTCAGTCTTCCGTCTGCGCGTTCGTTGGTTAGCTTATCCAATCGGCGTTCGTAGGCTCTCCTCAATCGCCAGTAGGTAACGGCTGCATTCCCAGTAGGTAGGCTTGACGCCGTATTTTACGCCTACTAACAGGAGTAAACATAACTGTGAGTAAAAGGAGACACAAGGGAACACAAAGACAAAGACAGTTAGGGTAGGCAATGTCAGCGTAGAGCGAGACACGGCGTGTGCAGTGCAGCGTGAGAGAGCAAAAAGTGGCACCGGCAAGAGCAAGAGGACTATCGGGCACCGAAGCTAATCGATAATCAAGTGCAACTATGTGCGGCCGCTTGCGCCCTTCGCGACGCCGGCGCAGCCGACCCGGGAACCAATCCAAACCGCGAGCAGGCTAAAGACCCACTACCCCCCCCCCCACCTCCCCCCCAAGTACACCGGCTCGCGACGAGCTCGCTTGCTATTAGGGTTCCCCTTTAATCTGCTCCAGTAGGCCTCTATGGCGTTCGTATGCCGTCCCGTTGTGGGATTCACGAAGCCCCTACGGTGGTTGACAGTGCAGTGCGTATAACCTTCGGACGGTAGGCGGGTGTAACCCTTCCCCTCATCGGTTACGCTAACACTACCAGCAGCCACCCACATTCTTATGACGGGCCTCAGGGCCTCCCAGCTGCGGTTGTTAATCTGCTCAAATAGGGCTTTCCGCCTGCGTGTATCGTACATACCTACGACCCACAACTGCCGCCGCGGTCGTTCCCTGTTATGTTTGCGGCGACTTATGAACGTCTCGTCTACCTGTACTTCCACGCCTGGTCCACCAATTTGGGTTACGGCGGATAAATTTAAACTTAAAAGGGTTACGTAGGCCTATAAACTGCTCTCACCATGGATACTTACAAATCCCGTAAAACAGCGACCGTCAAGTTCGGGAGTTTGCCGACTTGCTGTAGGTTGGTGCGGTGGTGTTGGAGTACGTCCAGGTATCCTAAACATTGTTTGCGTTATGCCTATTAAACGGTGCATGCGGTGGTGATCACCGACATAACAAATAGGGAGGGGTCGAGGAGGGGGTCAGTAAGGGGCTGGGAAGTGACGCAATTGCCATAAGCGGTTTATTCAAATACTCTTACCTTACCGCAGTACACCGCCGGCCCTTTCGCGCCCCCCTTGCGCATCGTCCGTTTCCCGTGCACCTAATGCACACCACTTTCAAGTGCGGCGCCAACGATCCCATTGGTTGGCCGCTTGGAGGTTCAGGTTTACTCGCCCCGGCCGCCAATCACATCACGTCCCCGGCCAGCCCTCCTTCGATTGGTCATTGCCTACGCTTTTCCCTATTTGCGCGCCATCCTGCGGTATTTTTGACTTCATTAAAACAAACAATTATTTTTCAGCAATTTCCAACATTTTTTCGGCATCCAACTGTCAATACAGTGCCTTTTGCAGTTTACCCCGCCCGTTCTTCCCCTCAAAACCGCCATCCCGTTGTACCCGACCCACCTAGAGAGGATTTCTCACTGCGGCTGCCTGTTTGGCTTCTGCCTTGTTTTTTTTAAGGAAAGGTGCACTTCATTCATTTCAACATCTTTCTCCGTGTAAAATCTTTTCTCCGTAAATGACTACTTCACGAATGCCTGAAATTGACCCGTATTTTTTTTATACATAGACAGTTACCGATGTCTTTTAATTCGGTTATGTGCACGAATATTGAGCTACCAGTCACAGATCAACAGCATTAAATACATTCATGCTACATGGGATTGCGCAAGGACATACAATACACACAGCCATTCACAGCATGGCGCGTATATCTTCTTTGTTGCAATTAAATGGTGGTTGAGGAGCGTTGTTGACAGGGACGCCGGATGGTTCTTTCTGCCTCATAACGACTAACAAGCGTGAGAAAGCCATCCCAAAATTTATCATCATTATGTGATCAATTCTATGTCTCCAGTATTTTTGATGACACGATCATTCACCACCAACGATGTTGCAGGCGTCTAGGTCTAAATGGGTCATATTTTATTCATTTTTCCCAAGTAGCTTGTCTCCGTATTGTCAGACATAGCTGGACTAGACACACACATACGCACACAGTCGAATCTGGACGGCCAAAAAAGTTCTCTGAAACGTCAGTATTCTGCAGTTGCAGTCTTTTATTTGAATATCCTGCACGGCGGTTAATATTAAAATCTTACTTTAGTCATATTTTCGAGTCGAAGAGGCATTTTAGAAAATGGGTTAACATTTCCTGAGTTAGCACACCTACTTTCGATAACTATTCCAGATTTAGTACTTTTATGTGAATCGACATAGTGCATGAGACGGTGGATGGAAACACCCTTCTAAAGTTGAATGCCATAAATTGCCAACTGCTTCTGAGCTAGTGACTCCACCTAATTACGATGCATTTCATTTTCTTTCTATCTTTATCTCTCTTTTCCTCATTCACCGGTTTCAGCAGTTTTTCTCCGTTCTCCTCGTTGCTGACGGTTATTAAATGGCAGTCTGCGAGACCTACAAGTGATTAGGCTGCTGACAATGCAGTGGTCTGAATGACGGTTAAAATACCGTAGGTGTGCTAAGAAATGAAATATTAAACCGAAATCATACAATGAGTTTTCGTTTCGAAACGGTTGCTTGAGTAGTGTTTTAAAGTCCACCTCTATTCTCTCTATATATTTCATTCTCCTATTCTCATTCGCTGCATTACCTGTCGTTCTCCGTACACGTCGTTGCTGCTAGTTGATCAGTGACTTGTTTTGTCTTCGGGAGTTCTAACAATACTTTTTCTGCAGACGGTGTAGCAAAGAAAATGTCGGTTTCATGCGATGCACAAACAGGTGCTATATTTCCTCTCCTTTATCCGACTTATGCTCAATCCGAGAATGTTTACATCTGCATTGTCAGTATCAATGTCGTCTGACTAAATGAGATTTGATCAGTGACCGCTTGAAATCTCAGGCCTTTTGGTTTTTGCATGACACCAGAACTAGTCTCGTCCTTGCGCGCAGCGCTATCGCGATCAGAGAAGATCAGTACTAAAGTACTATATAATGATGCAGGCGAATGTATCTGCTGCGGCAACTGCTCCTGTGTGTATGATAGCAACGCTGTTTGAGATATTCGGAATCGCGGTGACGAAAGAAAGCAAGCTGTCTCTTGAAATGACGGCTCTTCTTTCGTCTTTCGTACGCCAAGTTTTATGTGAGAGCCATTTTAATTTCAACGGTGTTAGAAGTACCCTCATGACTAACGAAGACCATCGTCATGTATTCCGATATGCATTATCTCTTCTGGAAAGGATTGGGCGACGCAAATAAGGATCATCGACAGGATGTATAGTCAATTTTTGTGCGTGATTCTGAGCGAGACAGCGTTTTGTTGATTGTGCCAGAGAACTCCTGGATGCCGTCACTTAATCGCGGACCGTTTCAGTCGTTACGCACAACCAAACGCTCACTAAAAGTGTCTGCGTACACGGCGCATCCATCCTTTAGAAACTTTCCTAATCAAAAACATCTATTCCACGTTCAGCCATCTAGAATGCCAATGACCTGCCATTATCCATTCAACTATCGCAAGAGTTAAACACATCTGCCTACATCCGCATGTTACACGCGAGACGCCGTGCTCGCCTCCAAAAGGAACATGTTTCCTGCGTGTTATCCCGGAGAGAGTGAGAGCCGGCCCAGTTAACGACAAGATCTTATTTCGCAGCCGTTAATCTCTGCAATCAACCGGAAACAGAGTTGGTTGCTGAAATTGAAGCGCTGAGCACACGAATATAGCAGAACGCGAACGAAAACGACCAACACGCAAAAGCAAGTCAGCAAGCAAACAATTACAACCTAGTTTTCAAACTTATCTTAATCAACGGGGTGACGATGAGATGATCCGTGTGACTCCCGACCATAAGTTTAGACAGTGAGTGAGGGACAGAGGAGAAGGGCGGAGAATAAAAGCGAGAGAGATGTAATGGGGGCGACCATTTATCTACTAAATCAGGTTCTAACTGATGGCGTCCGGCGGAGTTGCAGACAGAGCTTCATCTCGTAGATGCCGAGACGGTTATCCCTTTGGCTGGTGACGGCCGTAGCAAAACGGAGCCGAGTTACCCGGTTAGTTAGTCGGGGGAGGCGTTCCGATTCCCGTGCGCACTTTAGCAGGAACCGGGTATGTTATTCCTATCAAATTACTTCCTAAACCAGCTCACTCTATGGGATTTACAGAAAAATGCCAAGATAGGCAGTTACTCACATAATCACAGCTTAACGCGGACATCCGGGAGACCCCACGCATACGCAATTGTCGAGCATCAGGGGGTGTATTGTACCAGGCATATAAATATTTGTTAAATTATATTCGATGTATCTGACATTCATTCGTTGATTATTACTATGATCACCACTTAGATCGCTCAAGCCATCTGTGCGCACCCTCTCCTATGATGAAATGTGAGTGTGTTTGTCTATTTTTGGCCCTGATGCTAGCTAGTTTAAGTAACTTCTAATTGCCAGAATTTCAACTGCCTAGCACGGTAGCCCAGGCAGGCGGTCACGCCGAACTTAAGTCATAAGTGGTGATTCCAGATGTGCACGCTTGCAATAGCCGATTTTGCAAATGCAGAAATAGGTGAAAAATGGAAACACCAGTCTAAATCTGACTGCCTCTGGAGTGCTTTCCATGATTACGTAAGTACAAGCGGTGGTCAGACTGTTATATCTCCAATGATCCTTTTTTGTCTGAAGTTATAAGGAAACTGAATTATGTACCTTGGGTTCTTCCTTAAAAAATTGCTGTGTTTTAAGCAAATGGGGTCTCTATCAGGGAAGGATGTGGACAGTGGTCGTGCAGGCTAGGTGTGGAACAAATGCTTACGCCAAAATCCATTTGAAAATTGACAATCATAAAAAGGCTTGAGATGAGCATATGTGTATTAAGGTGATATAGAGCATAAGCACAGAGGAAGACTAGACGAGCCAGCTTGTTTTGTTGTTCTGGGCCTTCAACATCGTGTAGGAGTAAGATAAAGCATGGACAACAGAACGAACAACACTCATAAGTGGTCCAAAAAAAAACATTGACCGTTGATGTACGACGGGAAGTGACTGAACAGGACACTTCACGCTGTCGCCAGATCGATAAATCGTCCGATATCCAGAATTCAATTGATGCTCGGCCTGTTTTATTCCCGACTTGAGCAATTATCATGTTTGATGCGAAGTTAAACTCAGAATCCATCTCGGACAATCAACCTATTGATCTAGCCTCGGCACATAGAGCCCTGAACACCAGCATCTACAGTGCATGATCAATCTCATGAAAAGTTTGCCGAAACTTTGAAATGCGTTTTCAACTAGGAAGGATTATAAAGGTGACCTTGTAATATTAGTAATCATGTAGCATATACATATAATATTTTAAACTCGCCAGCATGTTGGCTTTTGAATGCACTTCTTTTTAAATGACCCTTTACGTAGCATGCATTTTTCAAAAATGATTTTCTATAGTTTCAGATATTTACATATATTATATTAAATACGTGAACGAAGATATGCCTTATTTTGTTTGTTTGGCAAAAAACTAAATGTCATTATGTTTAATAGCTTACGAGAGGTTTTCGATCGATTTTTAAAAAAAGTTCCTAGCACTGAGTTTTTAAAGACCGTGCGATGTATATATATATACAGTATCGCACGTGTCGGTTTACTTACGCTCCTCGTGTAATATAAAACGCAGCCCTTATCCATTGCAGAATTTCATGGACGCTTTATAGTATCCTTATAAAGGCATTGATCAGTATACGATTTTCATTACGCAGGACGTATGCAGCTTGTGGAATGCAATCGCCAAGCGCTAATGCAACAGCTGGTCATGCTGAAAAGCATATTTTCGTGCATGTTGTCTATAACACATATTTGAGTTCATAAAACCATAGAAAATCAATATGTAAAATGCATTCTACGTAAGAAGTTTTGAAGGATAGGCAGTTATAAAGCAACAACACATGTGTATATATGTGCCTACCTTGAAAGTGCATCTCTGGCCTCGGTTCTCCGAAGGATTCACGGCACATATTTGCAGTCTCACCTCAGGACTAGAGGAATAGAAATGCCAATGGGTCGGAGAAGACAGCGCATGTCGGTTCGATCGAGCGCGACAGGACTGCCGTCGTGAATGAAAAGGAGACCTTCCGAGGGCTCAGAATCAGGGCGAAATGTGGTTACTATTGCATTGTAACATATGTGGCCTGGGATACTTCAGGAATGAGGATGACCTTACGTGTGTATTAAGGAATTGACCTCTCTGCGGCATACCTAACCGAGTTGGTTTGGTCGGACATCCATAAAATCTTTACAAGATGGCGAGCAACGAACCGAACAGCCCCGACCAGTCAGGCTTGCCTTATCTGTCTGTATCGCGCCAACAAACTCAGACGTCTGACTACGTCGTTCAGGAAATACATAGCTGAATCATGCAAAATCAATTAGACGCATATCTGATGTGTGGGTGATTTTCGTGTGGCGTCTGTTAAATGGAAGGTTTTACGTCAATTTAACTACTGATCTCTATCTCATTTACGGAACACACAGGCGCAGTATGACCTTTATGCCATCATATCAATTTTCCGTACAAAAGACAGGGTTGTGTGAAGTGAGTAATCATCATGTATGCGTCTAGGTTAACGAGTTTCTAAAAGCTCAGTCCGCAACATTCTTCAGTCTAACCTTCTCGGTAGACAAAGTGGGAAGACGGCAAATGTCGCACATTCTTTTTAAACAGCAAAGGCATTCGCGAGTACATTGCCTGACTTGTGTCGCATAGCATATAGCAGACAAAGCAACACACTCTCCTCCAATTCACAGAATGACCCACTCGCTACAGGAGGAAGCAGTACCGTTGAATTCAGGTACTCGACTGATCGTCACTGTTTAATGAACAAATGAGCAAATATCTTAAGACCGTGTCTCGAATGCGAGTGTGACTGCCTAAGCATCGCAACTCCGGAAGATCAAGATCTGTCTCACGAAACAGTATCAGTCATTCAGTCTCTGTGATATCATAAGGGCCCTACCGAAACACAGTCAAAACTACATTAAGACGTCAAAATATAATCCCCCCAGGATTTTAGCAACTCCTTCAACTAGAACCCTCACCAGTTTCAGGGGTTGAGTGAACTCAGTGGTGGTGGGAGGGGCGTATCGACAACGTCATTGCAAACATGTCCTCGATACTGGACGGCAGTCCATCTATAAATCGTATGGGCTATAGAAAATCTAGCCAACAGTCGACACTGTCAGCGGTTGAGCAACGGAACCAGGGAGTCCTCCAGTTAAATGAACAGAAGATTGCCTCGTTCATGCGGACACATAAAATCGAACATCCTTCTTGTCCCTGCTCCTTGCGTGTTTATACATATCGGTTCCAGAAGAAATAACACACATTCAGATATTTGAACCTGCTTTCTGTTAGTCAGCACGCGATAAAAGGCGCTAAGTGAATCGATAGCTCTCTTTTGTTCGTCAAGGCAATTCAAAATACCACAAACATCATTACCAACACACACACGCACACACATGAGTACTTTCTGCAGCAGATGCGCTAAATGACACCACTACATAGTCCTTTAGAACTGACCTTCTTTGATCCAGATGATGCTGCGCGCAGGAATGAGGATAGTTCGAGTGCCGTGCACAAACCAATTGGTTTGGTTTGTGAGGCTGTCTCTTCTAAAAGACCTCTCGCAGTCGAGCAAGGATGACATAAATAGAGCGGCGATGGAGTTCTGCAAGGCACATCGCGTCTCTCGTCTCACATCTCAAACGCGCGCTGCGAAACACAGTTTCCTAAATTGGCAACCTTCAGTAGGCGTCCCGCATATTTAATTTTGAAGAAGGTCCAATTCTTGCGTGCATTCAATCTTGGTGTTGTGAAGGACAGTTAGAATTACTGGCAATTATGATCCTATCATTATCTGGGCGTGGCTTGAAAAAAATAGGGCCTATCTTTGTTCTGCTTCTGGTCTTTGTGTTTTACAGCGAGTGGAAAACTGTTCCAAAGGCCCTACCTACAAAATCTGCCATCCCCACTAGTCAATCGACCTCATCTCGCAGATGCCCTGCCGAAAGCCTTAAACTCTGTCAGCCAGACGTCAGCACTGCGCACAAAGTGGTAGACGCCGACTTCCGGTCATGTCGATTTGAAAGAGAACTATTTTATACGACCCCCGGAAACAACAATCTCGTAGATAGATGTATCTCGTTCGGGGGTTTGGTGTATGTGTCGGAGGATGAGTGGGCCAAATTTCGGATACCTCTGGCATGCATGGCCTATCCAATGGATGTGGACCTCAACAAGGTCGTGTTCGCGCATTCCAATGGTTTAGCTCTGAACTTGGTAAGTCCTATCTGAAAAAAGCTTCCACAGTTCAGTTTAATCATGTTATTCAGTCAAAACCGAAGCATAGATTTTATGAAATAACGTTTGCATTTTCATGAGTGTTGACATATATGAAAATACGTGATTAGATGTAATAATTCAAGAGTCTTTAATTGGAATTCTGAAATATGTCCTTGACTCAAACAGTTTACCCAAGCAGGTTTGTAATATTAATAATCATGTATTATAATAGCATAAGCAATCACCTACTTCAGGATGGCAACTTACAAACGAACTTCCTTTTGGCTTCCTGTAACTATTATAGTCGGAAAGGATTGACCACATAATCGGAATGAAATCGATCTATGCTCTGTTGATGCCCTTGGAATCTGAGCTATAGTGTAAGGAAACGGCAAAATTAATTTATTCGTTCCTTCATTTTGTAGAGACTTACGTCTTCTGCTAATGTTATGCTTGCAGGAAGGGTATTTTTCGGTTATAATAATTTTATCAATATACAACGTATGGAGACCGTGAAATGGTAATGTTCGTGTGTATATAAAAAGTTAGTTACTACACGAAGCGACAAGGATTCAAGCAAGTTAATTCCGTGTAGTAGGCCTGGAGGCGTTCGCCTGTGTATTGCCTTGCTAAACCAACGGCATTCATCTAGGGAGAGATGACAGTATCTGCACACAGTTAAGCTATGACTTTTGCGTACAAATTCGCACTCGCACAATTTGTTCACTTAAGTTACACACCAACCACTCCAAAAAGCGAACCTCTAGGCACACTCTAGCAAACCCATCTTAAGTTTACAAACATGAGTTGACATTTTAACACAGTTCCTGCACAGTCACAGATATTTGAATGTATATATGTCCATGCGCGAATTAACTATATCTGTGCATCCGAAATCCTTTGCATTTGCAGAAACCAATCAACAACCTCAACATCTCCATTGTCTACAGCAGCAAGTCTGTTTGTACGCAAGAAACTGCTAATTCCTACTGGACAATGATCATCGTGAAGAGCGCCCTCACAAACTACGTCCGGCGACTTCAGTTGCGCGAAGTCATTCGGCGATAGGTCGCCAAACTTGGAGTCAAGGTGGGGGTCGTCTTCAGTCTTGGGCTTCCCGAAAACGGTCTAATACCCCCCAAACTCCTCAAAGAAGTCGCGCAATTCGATGACATCCTGCTCGCCAGCTAAACCGAAACATACCACAATCTGACCCTCAAGACGATCTCCAATCTGCGCTTTGTTCACCACCACTGTCTGCACACCAGTCCCTCCTTTGTCTTCCTCGATGATGATCATGGAATCAATCTGCAACAGCTGCGCCAATTCTTGTCAAATTTGTCACTCGTGGAGGTCCGCAGAAGCGTGTTTGGTTTTATTAACTATAACAAACCGGTGATTCGTGATGCTGACGATAAATGGTTCACCTCGATTTCGGACTACCCGTTCCCACATTATCCTGATTATCCTTCCGGTCCTTGCTACATCATCGGCGCCGATATTATACAAAAGCTCTCTATGGCTGCAGCTTTCACGCGCCTCATGCCCAATGAGGACGTCTATGTGGGCATGATGTTGATGAAGCTGGGTGTCCCTATTCAACCCCTACCCAATATGCGCATCCACCGCTCACATTTTCCTCGAGACTTTTCCCCCTGGTAGCAGGCCTGCAATTCTTCGCCAAAGAACTTGACATAGCATAGAATGTTGTCATCTTTTGCTGCTGAAATTCAAATATACCATTTTTTTTTACTAGAATGTTCACCTGTTCTTATTCTTGGAAAATACACCGGGATCAGTTAGTTTTTGGCGGCTTCTACTCTCTATCATTCAGCTCTTCTCGAAGAATTACGTATATGGAATTATCACATAACTCGCAGATTTGCATCGACTTTTTATACGAAATAGCTGTGAAGGTGTTGAGTTACCCCAGACAAGACAATTAATTAATTATCACGGTTTTATGCTCCGCAATATTAAACGCCATTTGGTCCAGATCATGGCAGTTAGAGTGCGACGTATCTGCTCTCCTGAGACTGTGGAGGCAGAACTGAAGCACCTGTGGGATATACTCCACGAAAACGTATACGCAAATTATTAACCCTCCGAAGTATAGGGGAATGCACTGAAAAACACATTATGGGAATTGCAGAGAAGAAAGGCATGCTTATAAAACTAACTTTTCTTGGGGGGCGGGGCTGGGAACGCTTCACATGACCTAGTTTGAAAACGTCTGAATACAGCCATCGGTAGCGCTTTCACCTCGGCGAATTTACGCATATGTTTCACGGACTATCCCTCCTCCGCTTGGGAGGTAAAGACCGACTATCGTTGATGGCCACACCGATGTGTGTTTGCTTATTCGCTTGCTTATTTGGACACATTGGTCGCTCAAGTAGGCGTCTGGAAAAGGGAGTACGTGAACACATACCGGGTTAGCTAGGCAGAGGTGAAAAAGGAATGAATTTCGAGTTCTATTCTCGCCCGCTTTGTCGATACGAATCATTGAGTCGATGCCAAAGAAGCCTTTCAGATTGTCTACCGGACACCAGCACGCGTCTCCAGAGGTCCACGCCAACGAGTGCTAGCTACAGTCCTGGCAGTATCAATACGGTCAGCTAATCCAGTGCTATGTATTCAGCCGACTTTGACACAGGCGCTCTGTCTTCTGTCGCCAACACCGACCACAGATGATGACTGCACGTCGCCTCGACTTCCTGATGGCAGTGGTGTGCGCACAATATACCGGACGTCCAAAAATTACTCGCAGCCTATGTCTCCCCTCCCCATCGCCCCTTTGACTCAATGACCACGACACGGCGGCCACGCCATAGAACGCCTCGCCATGCGAGTGGCGTGTGAAGGTGAGTGTCAATAGACACTGAATCAACTATAAACTCCGTAACTTCGCATAATTTCAACTTCTATGTAGCTGTTTTTTCCTGGTGATTAGTTACCTTTAATACGTGTTTGCCAAATTGAATTTTCAATTTTAACTTGGGTATATTCGCAGAGATTAACAATACCTCGACATCTGCAATCGAAAAGAAAGGTCTAACAGTTCAGCTCACGGATTTCGTACGCTTTGTGTTAGAGCAACAAGATTCAGTGTGCAAATCTGTATGCTTCATAATTCGTCCAGCATCATCTCACCCATCGAACATGAAAATCGTTTATTTAGGCTTATTTTTTACTGGTGATGAAAACCAGAACTTATAATTGATTAGGAGACAAAGAAAGTAATGTCTAGGCCCTACCAAGCAAGCAACAGGCCAAATCAAGCAGTAGGATGCTGTGTGTCTGAAGGGATCTAGATGACGATTTTTATTATGAATCTCATGAGAGAAACCGTACCACCAATGCAGAGCTTTACAGCCAATAGTTTCGCCGTCCAGAAGTTGCAATTCCGCAAAGACGCTCGAATCGTAAAAATGGTGTCATTCTGCAGCAGGACAACGCCAAGTATCACCAAAATGTCATGTAAGAGCCTGCCTGAGAAGTTCATTCGTATCTGTCGAATTCTCGGGATCTTCCTCCTTTGGATCTATGTCTGCATCTGTCACTGGAAATTTATTTGACGACCGGGCGCTTCAAAATTTAGTCGATGAATTCTTTGCGCAACAGATAAGACTACAGAGGAAAATTCAACCGCCATCATCGATGACTTCTATGATGCGAACCTCACGATGGTGGCCAGAGCAACTGTAAATTGCAGGTGTATTAGGTTATAATGATGGCCGTGCTCCATGTCTATCAAACGTTCTCATATCCCCATCCGCCCCAATCCAGCGTCAAGTAGACCGCAATGGTCGACAGTGTCGAACAGTCCGTCTGCGCCTGCCCTTCACGTCTGCTCCGCGCACAAATGACCAGTATTTTGAACAATATGAAGACGGGGACTCGAAACCCCAACAGACCGTCAGCGTCGCATCCTAACTTGTTCGCATCTTTTTAATTTGTCCTACATTGCCTTTACTTAACTCCATTAGAAATAATCACTGTATCTCGCTGTGATATATTCTTGTGGGATTTGCAAGACATTTGCTGTCGGCTGAGCCCTCTTAACAACACATCGTCTTTGCTGCAGCCCATGTGTGTGTGTTGATGTGGGGAGCCAAGTCACGTGTGGCGCGATCAGCCACCGTCGCTCAATCCTAACATCTGCTGTTTGACCGGCTCGGACGGTGGACTGATGCATGGATGAGGTGTGAGATCAAAACAGAAGAATTATAATCAGTAGGCAAATAGTTACCTTAGTATCAATAGGGGTATTAGCGTGTTAAAGTAAAAACCAATGTGTAGCAAAGAGAGGGAAACGTAAGATCAACAGGGAACAATAGATTTCCACTGCTGTACCAGCGTATATCATATTACAATGTATGTGACCTGTTTAAATCCACCACGACGGGCAAAATACCATGGCCTCGAATAATGTCAGAAGACAGGAAAATTTTCCCACTAAGGGCAGACAGACAGTCAGGCTGCAATGCCTCCCAATTGCATTACCTCATCTCTGTTGATAACCGCGCAGCCGCTTCCCTAAAGTCTATGAGAACAGAGTTCGTAGTGCGCGCACGCCCCGGGTGTGTGGCATACGTAGACGGGCTCTTTATTTCCGCCCCCACCGCATTAGGCACATGTTGTGAGCAACAAGCCGTGCGTGGCAAGCGAAGATGGGCTGCCTAGCTCTGACATACGAGTCTTTCCCACCACAAATTAATTTCCCGCATATGGCACCGGTGCTCCGTCCACTCCGTGGGGCGCAGGCAGGTCTAATACTACTACTACTACTACTAATACTACTACTAATACTAATACTACTACTAATACTACTACTACTACCACCACCACTACTACTACCAGCACCACCGCCACTACTTCTAATACCACTAATACTACAACAATCATTACTACTATTACTGTCGTCATCGCCACACCTATTCACAACAACAACTCTAGTGCTGCTGTTGCGGCTACTACTAATACTACTACTCCTAATAATAATGATAATACTACAACTACTACTGTTACCACTACCATTAACAATCTAGTCATGCAGAATATACAGCACCATAGCCCTAGACCACCCTCCTCCATTCGTCCTGCATTTATATCATCAGCGGGCCCAGGAGAGATGTCGGCCAAAGATGCTGCACAATTCGGGTATTGCTACAAAATATAAACGGACAAGCCATCAAAATGTTTCTTGCATAATCTTCCACACACAGTCGATATCTACGAACTGATGATGAACTGATTTGTGCTTCATCAACCGCATGTACACATCTGACTTCTCAAACATTGAACTTTTCTGACGGGTGAGGTATTGCATCCAACGGCGGTGGTTAATATTACAATCTTACTTAAGCCATTTTTCCGAGTCCAAAAGATATTTCGCAATATTGGTTAACATTGCATGAGCTAACACACCTACTGTAGGTTACTATTCCATGCGTGCACTCTTAGGCGAACCGAAATCGAGCAATAGGCGACGGATGGGAACGCCCTTCAAAATTTGATTACTATAAATTGCCAACTAATAGTGAGCGGGTTACTCCACCTAGTTTTCAGTCCGTTTTAATTCATACTTCTCTGAACTATTCGTTGCTGATCGTTGGTCGATCGCTTGTGCAGTCTGTGAGACTACGACATGTGCTTTGTCTGCAGAAAACGTGGTGTTTTGTATGACGTTTAAGAAGTCTTATGTGTGCCAAAACACGAAATATTAACCGGAATTCGAAAATGCCCTTTCCTTTGAAAAAGTTTGCTTGCGTATATTTTCGAAATTTATCTATAATCTCTATATCTTGCATTCACATCTTCTCTTTTACCGGTTTTTCCTGCCATTCTCCGTGTTCTTAGTTGCTGTTGGTTGATCAATGACTTGTGCTGTCCGTTGGATTTCTAGCAATATTTTCTCTGCAGCCGATGTAGCGAAGTAAATGTCGGTTACATCCGATGCTCCGACAGGTCCTTTATTTCCTCTCCTTGATTTGACTTATGCTCAATCCGATAATGTTTGTATCTGCATCCTCAGCAGCAATGTCGACTAGCCGAATGAAATTTTACCAGAAAAATTCCTGAGTCAAAATAAGCCCAGCATTGCAGCAAATTTATTTGCCAGCATCTGAAGCAAGCTCAAAGTATATGAATTAAGCGTTCTATGACCCTGAATGGCACCACACATGTTTTCCGTTTTAGGACTCATGTGCTTTTTATGTCGCGCAATATTGTTTTCCATTTTAGAGATAATGCAGTGGCCTTACTTAACGGGTTCATACATTGTGTGGGCGATTCGTGAATTTTTAGAGTGCCGATTAGACTTACGTTAATTGTCAGAACTTTTGGGTTTTAATTATTCGTGACGTCGACTTCTAGTCCTATGACATCTGGTCACCCAGCAATCTGCATAGCAATCTTCTGGACTACGGAATGTTTCCTCATCGTCGAATTATAAACTGCAGATTCCAACATCCGACAAGGTACTATTTCGTAGTTGCACCTGTTAGGAGTTAGGGTTAGAAGTTATTGCTAGAATTAAGAGATAGGCGCCAGTGTTATGGGTTAGGGTTTGAGGTTCGGGGTTAAGGTTAGAGTTAGGGTGTTAGTGTTAAACTCCCTATCACCACCGGAATCGTGTGGCATGCAGCTGGCGCTCGTCTAAATAAGATGCGGCTAAGACGTATGATCCGGCCTCGCAGCCGAGGCTCAATTTATAAAAGTGGAAATAACTGAGGCCAGCATCAGGGTTGCGCGTGTATAGACAATCCATTTTAGTTCAATATTAATGATGAATTATCGCTAAATATATTCAAATTTCAAAAGATTATTTTTTGCAACTTAAATACGAAAATAGATCGGATTATAAGTGCCGTTTTTGAAAGGCATAGTAAAATGGTTTACTGATACTTGTGCGCAGTTCACGGCATGTGGGCGGATACCAAATAAGCCATTTGATTAACTGTGCTACCGAACGCAATTGTTCTACGGCTTGGCCTAAATCGCTGAACGTGTCTGTACAGAATTATTTTTCAGATAACGCTCGACTAATTGGTTTTGCAATACCCTCGTGTTCATTTGTCCTTTATCACCGATGTTGTGGTCATTTGCACAAAGGTATTTAAATATACAAAGACTGCATGCACGTTGTTTGAGAATTGGTCCAATAATTGTCCG
>CACRXP010000053.1:284904-309748 GCA_902702965.1 Spirometra erinaceieuropaei | reverse complement strand
ATTGTTCTACGGCTTGGCCTAAATCGCTGAACGTGTCTGTACAGAATTATCTTTCAGATAACGCTCAACTGATTGGTTTTGTAATACCCCCGTGTTCATTTGTCCTTTATCACCGCTGTTATGGTCATTTGCACAAAGGTATTTAAATATGCAAAGACTGCATGCACGTTGTTTGAGACTTGTCCGACTATTGCCCTAGTTAGCTCCTCATTGACACATTGCTTGTATATCACAAAACACTTATGCTCCAATCTGCCAGTATTTTATCTTTTACTTCGTTCACGATTATCGTATTTGAATTGTTTTTTTGATTTTACCCTAAAAACGGTGTGGAACATATGTTTCAAGTGGACAGCCTATAAGATATCGAGATTCGGTCCCCTGGTCGTCTAGTTGGGCACGATGTGTTTGTCATCCATGGTAGAGCGCTGGTATCGTGTGTATTCATTTGCCATACTTCGTGTTTAATGATTGCGAACTGTTGTATGCACACTCCCGGCTTTCATGAATTCGGTTTTCGGAAGAGACTACGCAACTTTGGGCCTTTAGTCGGTGCGGCCGACTTTCCTTATACAGTGTTATGATACAATTATTTAGATTATTACATATTTTGCAGTTAACTAGTCCAAATAATTGGGTTTTAACGGGTGAAATTTCTTGGCAAGATTTACTGTTTTGATTACAAACCTAATCAAGACTAAGAACTAGGAATTCACTACCCGCAGAAAAGCCCGCTGAGGAATGAAGCTGTGTTCGCTTGAGTTCTCAATGCCTGAAGATTTGGCTAATGTACAAGGATTCCGATCAACGAAATGCGGTAAGTACCCAATTTACAGCTCTCTTGCAGTCTCAATATGAATGCTTTTCCGACTGACCGTGCATATCATACGGCTATGTAATAAAGGCCTACGGCGGCTGCGCCGAAAGGATAACCTGTCATCATCAACAGCATTAAGCAAACCCCCCCACACTCCAGGGAATGCTTTTGCGGTCTCCATGCGTCTCCCCCGTCTCTGATAAAAGTATCAGGGCTATGCGTTTACTAAGTTCTAAGAAGAAAAGTAGATGATATGTGAAAATGGTAAGCGATCGGTGTATGTAACCGGGAGGGCTGAAGAACATACAAAAAGTCACGTCAGACGATGAGCCGTTTGACCAAACAGCACTCTTCTGAACCCTAAGGTTGCAGAATCGGGCTCCACTTCGCCCCTGCTACACAGATTGCAGATTTGCAAACCCAACACATCTAATATGGAATGAGGGCTATTAGCAGCGTGTCTGTCTGACAATGGATGCTTGTAAGTGCACCGCAAAATATAGTGGAATTTTCTGAATACACGATAGAATTTTATTTAAATAATGGTACATGTTATGAACTACGTGCGATAAATCACGCTCGTTGATTAGTTCAAAGGCCTGCTTCTTCCGGCGGTAGTCGAGATACACCTATTTGATTGCATTAAAGACAAACAAATCAACTGAGTTCACAGATGTTCTATCGAGGTGAAATATTTTCGCGGCAACTATCAGCTAACCGAAGGCATGCTATTAATCGTTTCCGACACTGTCTGCATTGTAGAAAGGGGTTATTTCTTCAATAGTCGCTGGTACTGTTTTTCCCCGGCAAATTGCAAATTATCGAATCCTGCGTTCAACTGGTTACAAAAATACCACAAAATGATCTTTACAACGACAAGAACCATGCTGTCATCGTAACGTCGTCAAAATACGGACACATTCAGAATATGGACAGTCGCTACTGACATCCGTATCCGGAGAAAGAAGACTGCAAGGGCCGACAACGATTTTGAAAAAATTCAAAAACGTAAAAAAGTTCTAACGAGACATATACGGATGTGGACTTCCTGTACCTAAATTTTAGGCCAGACAAAATCATAATTTCACACAGTTTTCGGTTGAAATGCTTGCCGGGATAGAGAGCCCCATGCAATATAAATAACACGATGAAGTGCGAATTGAAGGCATTTGGCGTTTTCGGGCTTAGCCGATAAGATATCCGCAGCCCGCCTACTCGTAAGTTAGCAATTAGAGTGTGCTCGAATGTGTTTCAATGACAGGAATAGAACACGTCCTCTCACTCTAAGAAACTTCTCAAATGAAGTCGCTTACTGTCATTCGTGTGTGTCATTGGGTGTGTCTGAGAAACCGGATAACAAAATGATTATTTAGCACTTTTGGCAGTTTTCATGCTGGAATTAAAATGAATTGTCATTAACATTCGGAATCGTATCAGGCATTTTCATACCATAATGATTGTGTAGATCACACACTAGTCTGCATTCCTATGCATCGGCCAGAATGCTGCATGTGCGTAAGAACTCCTGCCATTGGATATCCTATCGTTTGTTATTTACTAAATTCAGAGTTATGATATCAAAATTACCGACATAAACACGGTTTCACATATTTAAGCATACATGAGAGGAGTGTTTGCCATCTACAAGCACTGCGTCCAATTTGAATGGAAGTGTCTGATACCCCAATAGGACAGCGACAGACGAATGGGAGAGGGAGAGGAGGAGCGAGGCCGATCGAGCTCGGATCGAGTGCGCACTTCAAAACGGTCAATCCGATCTCATATGCACGCGCCGGTCACTGCTGTATGCCAATCACTGTAGGCTTAAAATGGGAGCAGGCAAAGGATTTACCATAAAGTGCTTTGTAGACGAACCCCTGGAAGGTTTAGGATACTTTGCGGAGGCCAAACGACATGTGCGGGTACCTAGGAAGACCAAAGGAAGAAGGTGCTACCGTCTTCGAAACATTGGCCGTGACGATGACGATCTGATGGAAGGCACGAAACAGATCGATCTTCGAGCATGCATATTTACCTGCAAAATCCTAAAAAGTCGACAGTGTGGTTGTTTAGGATCCTGTAGTCACCGCTGGGACGCCAGTTAACAGTGGCTGCCTTGGAACAGTATGGAGAGGTGAGATCGTGAAACTATTTATTTAGGGATGGTGATCATTTAAAGAATGTGCGAGATCAAGTTCAGTTCAGTTTTATTTGAGGGAAATATAGGTGTTGGACCTGTAAGCCCCTTCTTTGTTGAAAGATGCAAACTATATCAGAAATTCGAAAATGAACACATCAAACAGCTACAGATTTTCTTCAGATTGGAAAAGTTTTCGAGACCAGACAGATAAACAAATTGTGTCAGGAGTTAAGAACATTAAAGTTACTAAATGTGATGTACATTAAAATTTATTCGATGATTTCTTTGTGTAGCTGATTTGCAACAGCCGTCAGATGACAATTCGGCCGCCATCACAGATGACTTCTATGATGTGAACTTTAAGAAGGCAGGCACTGGAACGGTGACTTGCAGGTGCATGAGGTTATAGTGATGTAAGCCTTGTTTCACATCTATCAAGCGTTATCTTCCCCTTACCCACCTCAGTCCTGCGTCAAGTAGACCCCAATGGCCGACAATGTCGAACAGTCCGTCTGCGCTTGCCCTGCACGTCTGCTCCGCGCACAAAGGACCAGGATTTTGAACAATATGAAGACGGGGACTCGAAACCCCAACAGACCGTCAGTGCCGCATTCTAACTCGTTCGCATCTTTATAATTTGTCCAACATTGCCTTTACTTAACTCCATTGGAAATAATCACACTATCTCGCTGTGATATATTCTCGTGGAAGCTGCAAGACATTCGCTGTTGGCTAAGCCCGCCGTACAGCACATCGTCTTTGTTGCAGCCCGTGTTTGTGCTCATATGGGGAGCCAGGTAACGTGTGGCGCGATCAGCCACCGTCGCCCAATCCTAGCATCTGATGTTTTACCGGCTCGGACGGTGGACTGATGCATGGATGAGGTGTGAGATCAAAACAGAGGAATTTTAATTATTAGGCAAATAGTTACCTTAGTATCAAAAGGGTATTAGCGTGGTAAAGTAAAACCAATGTGTTGGAGAGAGATGGAAACACGAGATCAACACGGAACAATAGATTCCCACTGCTCTACCAGCGTATTGCATATTACAATAAATCGCACACCTTTTCGAGGCTTTTTAAGGCTTCGAATGATGTCAGAGGACAGAAAGATTGTCTCACTAAGGGCAGACAGAGAGCTGGGCTGCAATGACTCCCACTTACACTATCTCGTCTCTTTTGATAACCGCGCAGCCGCCACTAACATCTGTGAGAACAGCATTCATAATGCGCGCACACCTGGTATGTGGCACGCGTAGACGGGCATTTTAATTTCGCCAATCACTTTAACCTAGCCGTCCCCACCGCATCTGGCCAACGTGGTGAACAACAAGCCTTGCGTGGCACGCGTAGATGGGCTGCCTAGCTCTGATGCACGAGTCTGTCCCACCACACATTAATTCCCTTAAAAGTCGCCGATGTTCCGCCCACGCCATGGTGCACGGGGAGGTCTAATAATACCACCACTACTACCACTGCTACTACTATTACTACTTATACTACCACCAATAACAATATTTCTACTAATACCACTACTGCTGCTACTACTACTACTACTACTACGACTACCACTAATACTGCTACTGCTTCTACCATTACTGCTACCGCCACCACCACTACTAACAACAATGACAACAACTCTATTAATGCTGGTAATACTACTAATACAATTACTATCATTACCAGTAATATTGCCACCCCTGTTACTGTTATTATTATTACTATTACCACCACTAATATTTACAACAACAACACAACTCTAATGCTTATGCTACTAATACTACTACAAATACTACCACTGATACAACAACAACAACTACTACTACTACTATTACTACTAACAATCTAGTCATTCAGAATGTACAGCACCATATCCCTATCTCACCCTCCTCCAGTCGTATTGCATTTATAGCACCAGCGTGTCCAGGAGAGATGTCGGCGAAAGATGCTGCACAATGCGGGTATTGCTAAAAAATATAGACAGACAAGCCATCAAAATGTTTCTTTCTTAATCTTCCACACACAGTCGATATCTACCCACTGATGATGAATTGATTTGTGCTTCAGCAACCTCATGTCAACAACTGACTTCTCAAATATTGAACTTTTCAGGCGGGTGAGGTATTGAATTTAACGGCGGTGGTTAATATAACAACTTAACTTAAGCTATATTTTCGAGTCCAAAAGGCATTTCGGAATATCGGTTAACATTGCATGAGTAAGCACACCTATTGTAGGTGTCTATTCCATACGTGCACTCTTAGGCGAACCGAAATCCAGTAATAGGTGACGGATGGAAACACCCTTCTAAATTTGATTACTATAAATTGCCAACTAATAGTGAGCAGAGCACTCCACCTACTTTGCAGTCCGTTTTCATTCATACTTCTCTGAACTATTCGTTGCTGATCGTTGGTCAATGGTTTGTGCAGTCTGTGAGACTCCGATATGTGCTTTGTCTGCAGATAACGTGCATTAGGGTTTGAGGTTACGGGTTAAGGTTAGAGTTAGTGTGTTGTTTTTAAACATTCTATCACCACCGGTCTCGTATGACATGCGGCTGGCGCTTTTCTAATTCAGGTGCGGCTACGAAGTATGATCCGGCCTCGCAGCCGAGGCGAAATCTAAAAAAAGTAGAAAATAACTGAGACCAGCATCAGGGTTGCGCGTGTATAGACAATCCATTTTTAGTTCAATATTAATGATGGATTATCGCCAGAAATATTCAAATTTCAAAATATTATTTTTTGCAACTTAAATACGAAAATAGATCGGATTATAAGTGCCGTTTTTGAAAGGCATCTTAAAATGGTTTACTGATACTTGTGCGCGGTTCACGGCGTGTGGGTGGATACCAAATAAGCCATTTGATTAACTGTGCTACCGAACGCAATTGTTCTACGGCTTGGCCTAAATCGCTGAACGTGTCTGTACAGAATTCTTTTTCAGATAACGCTCGACTAATTGGTTTTGCAATACCCTCGTGTTCATTTGTCCTTTATCACCGATGTTGTGGTCATTTGCACGAAGGTATTTAAATATGCAAAGCCTGCATGCACGTTGTTTGAGAATTCGTCCAATAATTGTCCGACTATTGCCATCGTTAGCTCCTCATTGACGCGAAAAGCGGGCTATGCCGATTTAATTGCAATTATTTGCTAATTTGGCATCACCGGATGGCTGCTTTCTGATTGTTTATTCAAAGGTGAAAATTACGCTCATTCAGTGTGTGACCGATCTCTTGAAATGCTAGCCGCAATTCTGAAATAGATTTTTGATTAGGAAGGATTACTCAGGTGGGGTTGTAATACTCTTTATAGTGCGGCGTAATCCTATGATAGTTCGGACTCGCCAGGATGTTGGTTGTTGAATGCACTTCCTTTCGACTCTCTGCAGAAATCACCCTCGGTAAGAAATGACTGTTTTCTCATTGATTTTCGATGGTCATACAAATTCAGATATATTTCATAGAAAACGTGCACAAAGCATGCTTTCTTATATTCGTTTGGTAGAAAATCACATTGCATTTATCTGTCGATTTTAAAAGAGTTTTTCGATTCCCGAATGATTCCGAGCCTGATCAGCCGTCGTATTAGCGTTTAGCGATGTCAGTCTACAGGGTGCATGCTATCTGCGCAAGGAAACGCATACATTTCTCTATGCCTTTAAGGAGATACCATAAAGTTTTCATGAAATTTTGCAGTTGATGTGGGCTATGTTGTACACTTAATGAGGAGCAATGGCAAATGAAGATGTGCGACGCTGTATGCACGGACATCGCAAGAGCTTAAAAATCTCATAATTAGAAACTTATTTAAGATTGAAAGATGGCCATTCGTAGGGTATGAAATATAAAGAAAGGGCGGTTTTCTACTAAAAAAGTATAAGAAATCTTATTGTTATGAATATTCTCTATAAAATGTATTTGCATTTGTGATAAATTCGAAAATCAATGCAAAAACGTGTGCTATTTAACTAGTAGATTTTTGCCAAGTTCGGTTTCTGCAGGAGGTCGAAAAGAAGTGCATTCAGAAGCTGACCTCCTACGGAGTCCGGAATGCTATAGGAGTATGCTGCATACTAATCAGTATTATAACACCACCAAAGTAATCTTTCGTAATTGAAGACGCCTTTCAGAAGTTCAGTCAACATTTCATGAGGTCGGTCACTCAGTGTATTCCTTCTGGAAACTGTCATCCGTTTAGTGTTGTTACCTTGACTGCCGTGTACGGGGTTACATACCCTATCCTTACCTAATTTTATGATGTACTCCCTGCAGGCGACATCCACCTAGGAGCCCCCCCCCTGTTTGATTAGGGGTATGCTGAACCCAGCCAGACAATCAGGTCACTAATCGCACACAAACCCACAGATCTGAACTGCTTGTACAGGGCTAGGCAGAGGCTAGTACGACCCTATCAGGGATAGACAGAGATTTCTGTAACAGTGTTGTTACCTTGGCTGCCGTGTATGACAATTTTTCAGCAATCCTTTAATTACCGTCCTTTACTGTCCCTTTATAAGATGTTTGGTCGGTTAGCAGAAAGTAATTTCCGAGCATATTTTATGTGGTTCAGCACAGCGATACTAACAGTAAGCATTGAAAATAAAGGTGCTTGCGATTAAGAATCTTCGCAAATGCATAACCTGAAAAAATGCCGTGCTATACTGCAAGGCGAGAACAGGCACGGCGCTCGCGTAGACTTGCACAGCATTTACCGCACTCTCTCGTCCGCATTTGCCTCACTACAAACAATCAAGATGCGTTCAAAGCCGAGCCAGCCCCTTTTATTTCTGGTCAGCGTACGTTGTGGACCAGAGAGTGTGGTGGTACGCCCAATTGCGTGTGTTCGGCCGCGCCACCAACCTACGCTCTCTCTCTCTCCCACCTCCTGTCTTCTTGATTCTGTCTTGACACCGGGCCGCGGTGGGGAAAGAGGGGGCGGGTGTGGTAGATGCTGCGCAAGTCTACCATCACTTTGGGCTAGGTCACGCACAAGCGACCGTCCCTCCTGTGGAGCTCACGGGGACATCGTCGGTCTCGACGGCTGAACTGTCGTCTACTTTTTTTCCCTGCTAGCGCTTAAAGTTAGTTCAGAAGACGACGGTGCGATCGTGGGAGCCCCAAGTTAGTCGCCACTATACCTGTTTTACTTTTTTTTATTTTGAGGGAAAAACATGTTTCTTTAGGGAAAAAGGCCACATTTATGAATGGAGGCGAAAGTTCAGGTTCCTGATATTTCATTGTTGTTAAATTTCCTCAGCAATTAAGTGGTAAATTGTGGTAGATCTTTTTTATGTTGGGGTTCATACAGTGAATGACCTATCTCATGAAATGTTGGCTAAAATTCTGAAATGCGCTTTCGATTAGAAAGGATTACTTGGTCGCAATTGTAATACTGACTATTTTGCGGAACACTCTTATACCATTTCAAACTCACCAGAATGTCGGCTTTTAAGTGCACTTCTTTTTAATCTCCCGAAGAAAGCGTATTCGGTAAAAAAATGACCACTTAAGTAGCATGCATTTTTCCCATTGCTTTTCGATGGTCTTGGAAACTCAAATGTATTTTATAGAAACCATAAACAAAAGTATGCTTTTTTTGGTCAATCAATAGAGAATCACGTCTTCTTTATATTTTATACTTAAGGAGGGAGTATAATTAGGTTTTAAAAAGTTTTCCAATTGCCGAATAATTTGGAGCCTGATAATTCGTTGCATTGGCGCTTAGTAATTACTGTCTGCAAGGTGCATGCGTTCCGGGTAAAGACAATCACATATTTTCTATGCTACTAAAGAGATCTCATACAGAGTCCATAAAAGTTTGCAATGTATGCGGACCATCTTATTCATTTCATGAGAAGCAGTGGTAAACGGCCAGGTACGATGATGTGTGAATTGACATTTCGCGGTCTTAAAAAGTCTCATAATTAGAAACTTATTTAAAACCTAATTATACTCCCTCCTTAAGTATAAAATATAAAAAAGACGTGATTCTCTATTGATGGACTAAAAGAAGGCATACTTTTGTCTATGGTTTTTAAAAATTATATTTGAATTTCCAAGACCATCGAAAACCAATGGAAAGAAGGCATGCTACTTATGTAGTCATTGTTTACAAAGTACGCTTTCTACAGGAGATCGAAAAGAAGTGCATTTAAAAGCCGACATTCTGCCGAGTCCGAAGCGTTATAAGAATATGCTTAAGATACTTAGTGTTACAACCGCGACCAAGTAATCTTTCCTAATCGAAAACGCCTTCTTTATAATAAAAGGTAAGGAAAGAGTATAATTAGGCTTTAAAAAAGTTTTGTAATTGCCGAACAATTTGGAGCCTGATCATTCGTTGCATTAGCGCTTAGTGATTTCAGTCTACAAGGTGCACGTGTTCCGCGTAAAGAAAATCCCATATTTTTCTGTGTCATTAAAGAGGTATCATACAGGGTCCCTAAGATTTTGCAATGGATGCGGACCATGTTGTACATTTCATGAGGAGCAGTGGTAAACGGCCAGGTACGATGCTATGTGAATGAACATATCGCGGTCTTAAAAGTCTCATAATTGGAAACTTTTTTAAAACCTAATTGTACTCCTTTCTTAAGTATAAAATATAAAGAAGACGTGATTTTCTATTGATTGACTAAAAGAAGGCATATTTTTATGCATGATTTCTTTAAAATATGTTTAAATTTCCAATATCATCGAAAAGCAATGGGAAAAATTCATGCTACTTATGTAGTCATTTTTAACCAAGCACGCTTTCTACAGGAGATTAAAAAGAAATGCACTTAAAAGCGGACATTCTGGTGAGTTCGAAATGTTATAAGAGTTAGCCGCGAAATAGTCAGTATTACAATTGCGACCAAGTAATCCTTCCTAATCGAAAACGCATTTCAGAATTTCAGCCAACATTTCATGAGATAGGTCACGCACTGTATATTTGCATTTGTGAGACCATCGAAAATCAATGCAAAAATGTGTGCAACATAGCTAGTCATTTTTTGCCAAGCGTGGTTTCTGCCGGAGGTTGAAAAGAAGCGCCTTCAAAAGGCGACCTCCTGAGGAATCCGAAATGCTATACGAGTATGCGGCATGCTAGTCAGTATTACAACACCACCTAAGTAATCTTTCGTAATTGAAAACGACTTTCAGAAGTTCAGTCAACATTTCATGAGGTCGGTCACTCAGTATATTCATTCTGGAAACTGCCATCCGTTTAGTTTTGTTACCTTGACTGCCGTGCATGGGTTTACATACCCTATCCTTACCTAATTTTATGATGTACTCCCTGCAGGCGACATCCACCTAGGAGCCCCCCCCCCCCTGTTTGATTAGGGTATGCTGAACCCAGCCAGACAATCAGATCACTAATCTCACACAAACCCACAGATCTGAACTGCTTGTACAGGGCCAGGCAGAGGCTAGTACGACCCTATCAGGGATAGACAGAGATTTCTGTAACAGTGTTGTTACCTTGGCTGCCGTGTATGACAATTTTTCAGCAATCCTTTAATTACCGTCCTTTACTGTCCCTTTATAAGATGTTTGGTCGGTTAGCAGAAAGTAATTTCCGAGCTTTGGTTCAACACAGCGATACTAACGGTAAGCTTTGAAAACAAAGTGTTTGCGATTGAGAATCTTCGCAAATGCATAACTCGAAAAAATGCCGTGCTATACTGCATGGCGAGAACAGGGACGGCACTCGCGTAGACTTGCACAGCATTTACCGCGCTCTCTGGTCTGCATTTGCCCCCTGGACTCGGTGTCAAAACAGAGTCAAGAAGACCGGAGGTGGATAGCGGGGCCGAGCCCGCGCCTTGGCGTTCCACTCCACACCCCCTGATCCACACAGCAAATGACCAGGTTTTTGACCAACAACAACAACAGCAACAACAAAAACAAAAACATCCCGCAGGTACCAAAGTGACAGGGATAATTGGGCAGCCATGCCCACCACCTGTGTACCTAGCGGGAACGCAAGCGCATCTACCGACGGAGAACCAGGTGTCAGGGAACTGCCAGAGCATACCAGGCTGCGAGGGCCATGGTTTGCTGATACTGGCATAGCACAAGCTAACAGACCTTTTACATCGCCATTCACTGACCCGTCAATACATGCAACACGCGTAAGTCCCTCCAACATCACTGGAATCTCTCTCGTAGGTGAGATGTGTGCCCTTTGACTCATTTCTTCATGTGGCTTCCCCGTTGTGTGTTTGACGTCTGAGCTGTCTATCCCACTTGCGTCGTGCGTGGGACGCGCGCAGATGGACTCTCTAGGTCTGTCCTCCACTGCATCTATTCCCACGTCAGACAACTGACCGGCTCGGACAATGGACTGGTGTCTGAGAGAGGGCAGAGAGAGAGAGAGGATGAGGTCGATCCACTCAGCGCATAATCCCTCACTAGAAACAACTGTCGCGCTTGAGAATATCAAGATGCGTAAAAAGCCGAGCCAGTCCCTTTTATTCCAGCTGTATATAATCTTCGTCAGCGTACGTTGTGGACCAGAGAGTGTGGTGGGGCGCCCAATTACGGGTGTTCGGCCGCGCCACCCACCTCCTGTCTCCTTGATTCTCTCTTGACACCGGGCCGCGGTGGGGAGAGCGGGGGTGGGTGCGGTAGATGCTGCGCAAGTCTACCATCACTTTGGGCTAGGTCACACGCAAGTCACCGTCCCTGCTGTGAAGCACACGAGGACATCGTCGGTCACGACAATCGAACTTTTTACTTTTACTTTTTTACATGTATATAAGTAAACTGCGTTGCCTTTAAGTCAACTGTGTTCGGCTGACGCTGGTTATGCGTCAGTATATCAGCCATGATCCCCGCGTGAGTCTTCTTATCTCCCCAACGATCACAGCTTGGAGCGACTGTCTCAGATGGCCATCAACAATAGCTGACCCATCTCATAAAATTTTAACCGAAATTCGGAAATTTGCTTTCGACTGGAAGGAATTACTTAGCTGGAGTTATGATTTGGATTGCCACGCAGCACGATGCCAAGATATTCCAACCACGCAAGGATACCTGTTTTCATTTCTACCGTCTGAAAAACCACACTTGTTAATGAAATGACTACCCGAGTACCTGAGTTCCTAACATCCATCCTCGGTGCTCTCGTAAATCCCAATGTGTTTTATAAAATGCATGCCTAAAGTATTCTTTATGCCCACTCAGCAGCAAATAACGCCTTCAATATTCAAACTTTTCGACTTTAAAATACCTCTTGTAATTCCCAAATAATGTAACCCCCGCCTGAGATTGCGCTTGAGCTCAGGATATGCAGACTGCTTACTATACGCTTTTCGTATAAGGGAAACCATGCATTTCTCATGTCGGACTCAAAAAAGTTTGCAACGGATGCGGACTTTAGCGTATAATATCATAAGGAGCATTAGTAAACGGACAGATACGACGCCGTTTGAGTGGAAATTTCATAAGCTTGAAAGATCTCATAGTCAGAAATTCTTTTTAAACCGAATGATATTCCCCTTCTGCAAGTAGAAGAAGTTGAAGAAAACATAATTGGTTACTAAATAGGCATAAGAAATAACATTTTTGCATGCTTTCTGTAAAATATGCCTGAATTCAAGTGAGCGTCGAAAAGAGATTTGGAAAATTATTACTACATGATGAGTCATTTTAAAAATAAACTTCTTGTCCCAGTGATCGCATCTTCATCTTCTGAACTGCTACCTGGGACTCGCCTGTTCGCTTCTATCAGCATTTTAAAAATGTTTGTACAGTAGATGTGCTGACTCATGAAATTTTGACCGAAATTCTGAAATTCGTTTTTGATTCGAAAAGATTACTTAAGCACGGTTGTAATGTTGATTATCATACAGCATAATCCTAAAATGTTTAAATTGCTTCGGGATGCCGGTTTTTAAAGGAACCTCTTTCCGGCCGCCTGCAGAAACTACGCTCTATGAAAAATAATTACTTATGTAGTGTGAATTTTCTTATTGATTTAGTACATAGAGGCCTGTTGGCCATCATCAGTCAGCCACACCTAACATCGAGGTATGCAACCCTCGAGTTTCGAACCTGCGACCTGTTGGTTAGGGGCCCAACGCCCTGACCCAGTTTTGTTGTCGGTCCAAATCCCCGTTAAGTGAACCAGGGGCGTGGTGGAACGCCTATGTGCGAGTTCTCGTCCCGCCAGCCACCTGCGCCCTCTCCCACCTCCGATCTTCTTCACGTTGTCTTGACATCCGGTACAGATGAGGGACGAGAAGAGAGTGCGGTAGATGCGGCGCAAGTCTACTATCCTGATACATCATTATAATGATAAACAAATTCACTGTTCCTGCTGTGGAGCACACGGGGACATCGTCGGTCACGACAGCCGAACTCTCTTCTACGTTCTTCCACCTGCTAGCACTTTAAGTTAGTTCAGACGACGACGGTGCGATCGTCGGAGTCTCAAGTTAGTCCCCACTATATCTGATTTACTATTTTATTTTCAATTTGAGGGAGAAAATATGGTTTTTTTGGAGAAAAGGCCCTATTTATGAATGGAGGCGAAAGTTCAGGTTCCTGCCTAATGTATAGGAAGGGAAGAAGACTGGTCGGACAGTCTGTTTATTGTATTCCCGATGTATCTGAGACTGCACTTGATCCTTCAATTTTACCCACCACAGGAACAAAGTCAGTCTCCCTGTGGTGCTTGATGACCTCACTTGAGCCCAAACAGCAGCAGCACAGCGGCCCATGACATAGGCAGTATGGTATTACCGACAAAGACCAGGGAGACTGGAATGGCCATTTCTGGCTTATTAGCCGTCGTCAGCCAGTCATACCTAATCTCGATATGGGGAACGCCCGAGGCACGAATTTGCGACCTGTTAGTTAGAAGTCCACGCCCCTAACCACTGGGCCACGGGCCCATTGTCCTGCCGGTTTCGATCGGAAATATACTATGTTAGGGGCGCTCACCGATTTTTCTTAAGCAACTCACTCGTTCCGATGTGCCTTACGGGCTCTCTCTCTCATGATCCTCCATCAATAAAATTTACGCTGGAAGAAGAACAGCTTCGTACTTTTCCCTTTATATACGTATTTCTGCGTAGAAAGCCTGACGATAGTATTCGACGCAGCGTTTATCCTAATAAGACGTGGTATGCATTGAACCATTTTTGGGAGTTTCCTACGGCTAAATTTGAAACGTAATTTATTTCGCTGTTTGACAGAAAGAGTGAGAAGAATCTGCTCGGCTGATAACATTGAGAAACAGAGCTGAAGGTTGACGAAAGTCTCTTTCGCCAGAACGATCACCCAGATCGATTCAGGGTAAAGATCATGGCCGGAAAAACACTAAAGCCCCCCAATGCTGACGTCAGGAAAGAAGAAATTTCCAGCAACTTCTGATTTCATGGGGACACGCCGAGTGGACGTTGAGGACGTCAATTTGACAGCGGATCTGTACTTACCTTAGGAACCAGTCCGGTCTCCTTGTAGTTCTTGATGACCTCACGCAGAGCAAAGCCCTGCGGATACAGAAGGAAGACGTCCGGATTAATTGGGCTTTTCCAGTCAGTATCGTTTACTTGGGCCATCTCTGCAAAGCTGATATTCCGATCTCCACCAGTCTTGCTGATCAGATCAAGGGGAAGTGTGTCGTATCTGGTGACTGGGAGGTGCGGATCTACACAGTAACGAAGACTCAGGTCGTAGGCGCCGTCCCATGTCATTTCACCGACTCCAATCCAGGCGACGTCGCATACAGTCGAGGAAACTCCAATTTTCACAGTTTTGATGACGTTTGCCAACAGTTCTCTTGTGAAGTAGGTATCGTGGAGTATCTTAGGGAATCCCAGCAACGCGAAGAGGGAAATACATGCGCGGAGAGACAGCGTGAATGGGGATGTCATGATTTTAATCTGTTCTAGTTGTGTCAGCTAGACTCGGAAGTAAAACCCACACCTTCGAGGGCAATGATATATACGGACCTTCATCTCACGTATGGAGTGCTGCATAACCTGTCGAGGGATGTTTACCGACTGTAAAAATCGACCAACCAGGGTTTAGAACATTAGGTGTGCCGATGCCGACCGCACGTGCTCGAATGTAACAGAATATTCAGGGTGAGTATACTGGCTTGTTTTAGGCTGAACTGCGATTTAGCCACCGGTGTGCTTATGCAACATCATGCACATTATCTGACACCACAAAATATTCAAAGTAGGCACTAGACCGGAGGCCACAATGCGCCTATCACAGCAGTTGAAACCAAAACACTTTTTCGTTTCCCATGTTCTTCTTTCAACATTTGTCTGCTTGCATAGTTTTCATCGGAAATCCTAGGCGCACTAGTCTGACCATTGTGATCGTCTGAGAAAGATAAAGTGCTATTCAGATCAAGGGAATTGTACTGCTGTCAGGGCGTATGTGGTGGGGTAGGACTTCATAGGCTGCAGGAAGGCCTAGATGCCGGCGCACATATTCATGGGCAAGCCAGCAGCTTTCCAGTTTCGTTACCAGATCAACGGCCTAAGACATTATGGGTGATACGTGGATTGCAAAGAAACAAAACAACGCCTCAGTTTTACAGGATAATACAAATCAGGCTCCCACACCAATCAACTTCCCGCTGTAAGAAGAACAGCCCGGTTTGTTATTTTTTCTTAATGTGCGTCTGTGTAGAAGACCTGACGGCAGTACTTGACGTAGTGTCCACCGTAAAAGGACGACCAATTTTGGGAATTTCCAACCGCTAAATTTGGAACGTAGTTCAGTCTGCTGTTTGACAGAAAGAGTGAGAAGAATCTGCTCGGCTTAAGGTTGAAGAAAGTCCTTTTCGCCAGAGCGGCCACCCTGATCGATTCAGCACTATGATCATGGCCGGAAAAACACTAAAGTCCCCCTGTGCTGACGTCAGGAAAGAGGAAACTTTCCGCCAGGTTCTGATTTCAAGGGACGCGCAAGTGAACTTTTAAGAAGTCAGTTTGACAGTGAATCTGTACTTACCTCAGGAACCATGCCGCTCTCCCTGTATTTCTGAATGACTCCGCGTAATGCGAGACCTTGCGGATACAGAAAGAAGACGCCCGGATTAACTGGCCTTTTCCAGTCAGCATCGTTTATTTGGGCCATTTCTGTAAAGTTGATTTCGCGAAATCCGCCTTTCTTGCTGGTGAGATAGAGTGGAAGTGTGTCGTATCTGGTTACTGGGAGTTGCGGATCTACACAGTAACGAAGACTCAGGTCGTAGGCGCCGTCCCGTGTCCTTTCGTTGGAAATACTCTACCGAAGTTTGCATATTGTGGATGAAACCCGAATTCTCATTATTTCAACAACGTACTTTGCCCATCCTCTCATGAAGTAGACATCGTAAAGTATCATCGTTATCCCCAGCAGTGCCAAGATGAGGATCGATTTACGCTGAGGCCATACGCATTGGATCATCATGGCGTAGCCTCTTCTTGGTTATATCCCCAGCTTAGCTAAGAATGATTAATACGGGGGCGTTATTGCGTCTTAAGTGTTGCATAACACGTCGAAGGATGTTTACCGGCGTTTAAAACCTAGCCAATCAGAGTTGGAACAGGTTCTGTTTATGCAGTCGACAATCGAACGCGTCTAAGTGTAAAACGGAGTCCACAGCAAGCATCCTTACTGGCTGCCGACTTTTGACGATCTGTCATTGAGTCCTAATTTAACGGCTGATATGCACATGAGACATCAAGCCAGCTCGCTAGCCCCACTTTACTTCCGAAATGTACATCAGGCTGAGGGTTGAATTCAGTACTCCAAATCGGGAGCAGGGCATGAGTTGTTTCTGAATCCACGACATTTTCTGATGCCTAGCGTCGCCGCAGTTTAAAAGGGGATGTGCAACCTTGTCTGTTCGCATGACTGAAAATGCTACTTTTAGGCTAATAAACCGACCGCACTCCTAAGGCCTCGCGGGGTTTTCTCCATTCAAAGGGAATTGCGCGATAAAGTAATCAAGTAGTATGAAGAACTCTGCGATGACCGTAAGATGGCCTGCAGGTGTAACCAACTGCAGCGCTGAATATGCCCTCATCAAGTTCGTAACAAAATACTTGGTGAAGGATGGATTACCAAGGGAAAAAATCGGATAGTCAAGTCGAGGTGCACTGTTCGAACATTGAGAATCTACAAATCCAGTTGTCGGGAAGTTCAACAACATTTTCAAAGACTTCGGAGCGTACGAGCGGCTGAGCAGGCAGTGATCGAAAGAGTTCTCACCGACCGTGTGCCAGCCCTTTTAGCTTTTTAGGCCCGGCGCGAAGTGTGTGTATGTCCCCTCCTATTCCTACTCCTCCTCCCTCTCCCCGTCCTCCTCCTCCACTGCCCCAGCGACGCTCGCTCTGGCGGCTGTCACGCACATCAACTCTTCACACAACCCTGGACAAGAAACGACACCAACTCTACAACTTCCGACTCCAGAGGTGGGGTCCAGGACTACACCTGCCCTCACTGCGACCGCACCTTCACCTCACACATCGGCCTGGTCGGTCACTTGCGAATCCATCGCACAGAAGCTGGCGAACCAGTGCCTGGTGCACCAACCTACACCCATCGCATTCGCCTTTACTGCCAGCACTGCCCACGAATCTTCACGCATCGCATGGGCCTCTTCGGCCACCTGCGCATCCACGAGCACCTGCGGTGGACAACCGCCGGCTGCACTACGCCACCAGTCCCTCATTCCCCGAATCACCACCTCACCACACATCAACACTCTCCCACCGCAGGCATCCAACTGCCACCTCGCATGCAAGTATAAAGTGTGCATCTCGACTCGCCCCCCCCCGTGCGGCCTCTGCTACACAGGCGGCTTGAGTCCGAGACTATTTCGACATGTCAAGCGTCGTGGATAGGAAGGCTGCTGATTGACGCCCCACTCGGTCCACTCAGTCCGTCCAGCTGTGTGTGTGTGTTTTGTGGAGTGACGGGCTGGTGGGTTGGAAGACGGGCTAAAACAGCACCTTCCACGGTCCTCTCACGCAAGTGAGAGATCCGCCGTTCAACCCCTACTGAGCGAAATCCTGCTGTTTGTTTTTGGTGGACAAGGTCGTGCATGTGGCGCACGCAGACATGGTCAGTCGACCATGCCAGCCACCGCGCCCATTCCCCGCTCCAGCCTGCTGACCGGCTCGGACAGCGGCTGGGGTGTGGGAATGGGAAGGGAGAGTGAGGCCGACGACTCAGCGCACTTTCCTCACTATAAACAATCTGACGCGCTCGAAGCTATCACGGCGAGCTAAAAGCCGTGGCTTGGAAGGTTGCCAACTGACGGGGTAACTTGGACCTCCTCCGTGACTGGTGGTGGTCTGAGAGTCAGGCTGCAATGGCTCCTTCTTAATGTGGCCGTATGGCACTCTCACCACAGTGTAGGATCTGAGTCAGGCGTTGCCGGCACGCCTATGTGCGGCTTCGGCCGTGCCAGCCTCCAAACTCTGTTGTGTGGATCAAAATCCTGGTTATTTGTTGTGTGGATCAGGGGGTGTGGTGGAACGCCAAGGTGAGGATTCGTCCGAGCCATTCACCTGCGGCCTCCCCCGTCTCCGGTCTTCCTGACGGGCTCAGGCGGGGGAGGAGGAGGGAGTGTAGGTAGATGCTACGCAAGTCTACTAGCACTATAAACCCCTGCGTAAGTCACCGTCCCTGTTCCCACCGCTGCTGCAGCTGTGGGGTACACGGTGGACACCGTCGAAATCGACGGTCGAACTGTCGTGTGTGTGTGTGTGGGTGTGTGTTCGTACCTGAGCCTTGTGCGGCAGCGGCCAATCAGGGAAGATATAAATATCGATCGGCGTCAGTGTCGGGCAACCGAATTTCGAGTCATACGGCGCGCAAGCGCTAATTGACAAGCCTGACAGGCGGACGGAAGACGGTTTGAGTAAGAGGGGACAGTCGCCGTCCAAGCTTTCAGATGCATCGTCAGGTGAACGTGATGGACTGCAGCCTAATGCTTCGGGCAGTGCTCGCATTGATTTTGGAGAAAAGAACCAATAACAATGCCGGTATTAGCACGTCAATCTGGATGTGCACCTATTAGTTGGTAGGACGGAAGCGAGAGAAGCTGACAGGACGAACACCCGCACTTAGGTGTATTACCACATCACCTGATTCAGAACGTAAAGAAACCAGGATTATATGCAGCAAGAAAAAAGGGGAGGGCAGGTTGGAACGTGAATAGCTAGGCGTGATCCCACAGCTGGGTATGCCAGCACTTCCCCATTCTTGATATTTGTTATGATTGTTTATTTCCAATAACATCTGACAGACATCGATCAGGCCCCTGTGCCGGTTCAGCACATCTACCTGTCAGCCAAAATGCTATTTCGGCCGTCATCTTACTACAGGCAAACTTAGACCGGCTCGAACAATGTTCAGGCCACTGGCTTCTCCCATTTAACGTTGCCAAATGCAACATTCTGAGGATTGGCACACCAAGCTCTGTGCAACGGAGGACGCACTATCTAAATCACACACCGCTGCCAGTGGAAGAGGTTCAGAAGGATCGAGGTGTTTGGATAACATCTTCACTAAAGCCATCATTCCACTGCTTGAAATCAGCGAAATCCGCAATCTCCAGCTTATATTTCATCAAGCGGGCATTTGCGAAGATCGAAACATAGTGCTCTCGCAAGGTCTTTGGGATGGTTGTGCGTCCACAGTTGGAATTTGCCACTCAGGCCTGGAGACTCTGGACTGTCAAGGATCGTACCACCCTCGAAAAAAGGGACTTCAAAGGCCTACATTCCCTTAATAAATCTGATGTGCTCTGATGTCTTCAAGTGGAAGCCCCATTTTCTGCAAATGATTTGTCCCTGGAGGATGTCCGTGTTGAGATGACTAACCCGAGCATCAGTCGACTGCAACCGAATGGCGTGCGGTGTTTAAATAGACCTGTCAGTTCGACGATTGTCAACGGCGATGCCCACCGTGTGTCCCACGGTGCGGAGGCCGCAGAACAGCGACTTACGCAGCACCCGTCACGCTAACTCCTCCTTCACCCACCTCTTGGAGTTACACGGTTAGGACGACCCGAGGTTGATTCGGACGCAATGATCGGGAATCGGTGGGCTTTTGAATTTAAGCCGCACTTAATTATGCTCCCCATTCAGATGGGTGGCTTCCTATCTGCACGTCTAACTCGAAATATACTGCTCTTTTCCGTAGGTTTATTTACCTGAATTACAATCAGGAAGTCATCTGTGCAGGGGGTTGGCAACATTTTAAAGGGCTAAAAGCTTGCGCGAATTCCGTACCGATTCACAGACGACTGTCCGCGATGCTAACCGTTGCACTTTGTGGCTAATAGGCCGTATTTGTTATCCTTCCCTGCTACCACTTTCACGTTTCCATCAAGAAATGTTAAAATATTAAAGAAAAACGCTGGATATTTTCACCATACAACCCTGGTGCAAGGCTACAAGCTCCTGTTTTCATACTTTGATGAATCGATTAATTTTATTGCTGTAACATGCCAGGTCTGTTTGTTCAATAGTCTTTAAATACAGCATATTTGTTAACACCTATACTCGCTCTCTACCCGTGAAGGTGACGCAACTAGGCTATCTGGCTTTTTTCGAAAAAAACTGTTTTATTGTCTTTTGAGCAACTTCTACTCTTATGCGGCGATTTTGACTGTGTCACCTTTCGCCTCCCTTACACTTTTGGGCTTTGCCGACCTTGTTCCCTCAATATCCGACAAGCGTTCCCCTCAGTCACATTTTAATTACCCGCTTCATCTTTCTTCATGTTCAAAATGGACCTCTGTTCTCTTGATCAGGTCAGTCTCTCCTAGTAGGCCTTCCAAACATTTACTTCACTTCTACGTGCGCTTTGACAATCAGATCCGAGAGGAAAAATAGTTCACCACACTTTCCCAAAAATACTTGTCTGCTTCGGATTCCTGCAAATAATACTATCATCGATCTTCCTAAAATATCGAGTGTCGAGTTGTGTTATAGCTACCTTGGAAGGCAGTTAAATGATTTTTTGATATGTGTTGTCTTTTTGGAGCCGGGAGAAGTTCTTCCTCATACCTCAGGATTTAAAGGCGTCGAAAGGAACTCCTCCACAAGCGTAGCCTATGCGACAGTTTAAAGTATGCCAATGACTTCTTTATTAGTCAGACTTTTATTACTAATTCGGTAGAAAATTATATCTGCATCCACTTCTACACTCGAAGAAGGGATATAATTCGGTTTTGAAAAATTTTCTAATTGTGGAACTTCTAAATATTGTAAAATGGCCCTTCAGAAATCGTCATATCTTTGCGTTTACCAATAGGGCTTGTAAAGTTAACAATGTGGTTCAAGTCCACTGCAAACTTTTATGAACCCCATGAGGTCTATCCTAAATACGTAGAGAAATGCATGGTTATCCGTACAGGGGAAATATAGGCTTGTAGTTTTGAAACCCTGAATGCAAGTGCAACGGCAGGTCGAGTTCAAAATTATACGGGAATTGGAAAAGTTTTTTTTAAAACCGAATTATACCCTTCCTTAAAGCATAGTATTTAATGAGGACGTCGTTTTCTACCGAATGTGTAAGGAAATGAATATCTTATGCATGCTTTTAATGTAATATAATTTAATTTTTAAGGTCAACGAAAATCAGTGAGAAAAATACATGCTACATAAGCAGTCATTTTTTACAGAGTATAGTTTTCTATGTGGCTGGAAAGAAGTTCGTTTTAATGCCGGCGTCCTGAATTATTATATAGGTATGCTGCATGATGATTAGTGTTACAACCCTACTTGATTAATCTTTTCGAAACGAAAACGCATTTCAGAATTTCGGTTTACATTTCAACTGTCAGCCCACCTACTGTATACATCTATTTGTAAGCTACGCCTCTTAACTGTACTTTTCTTTTTATTCCTTCCGACTGTCATTTAGCTTACCTTGTTATACTTCGTCCCTGTTCTTTGTTTTGCTTTGTTGTCAATTTCTGACAGTTATTTCGTCTCCTGGTATAGCTCACAGTTGACGGTGTTTGCAACTTCGATTAACGCCTGCGACCAATTGCCATTGATTGTTTTTTCCCTTGGAACCTGAGCTTCCGTTGCTCAGTTGACGGCGGTTGATTCAGTTACCCGAATTTCCTTGACTACCATTTTGGTGTAGTTTTTCGAATCTTTGCATCTACTTACTGCTTACATTCCAAGCGCATTAGTAGGTTTTAGACGTTGTTCTACTTTTCTTCGCCTTGTATTTTTTCGAATTGCCCTTCGGGCGACCGAAGATCCCACCCGTATAACCCTAGTACCATCATTCCCGTTAGACAGGCTCCTCAGATTAAACTGTCGCTGACCCGGGCACAAGCCATACCCTTGTCTCAAAAAGACCATAGATCGCTTAGGGTATCTTAGGCCGCTCTCCCATTGTGCCAAGGCGTGACCCACAGTACGGTTCGGCAGCCGTCGGAGACGTCTCAGTAATTCTACTTAGAGACGGCACTGCATTGACAGTAGAGGCGACGAGACGAGTCCTAAAAAGCAGTCGTGAATAAGGAGACACAATCAATGGGACAAGAGTTTTATAAGCCTGACGTTTCGGATTCCTGCTCGAACCCATCATCAGAGGCAATAGCAGATACGGGTGGTTCATGCAGTCGCCATGCTACCGCATACCTATGAAGATTCACGTCCCCCCCCCTTCATCATGGATCGTTACACTTGGTGTGATGACTGTTCAATGGCCGATTTTCGCGTAGTTGTTTGCTGCCATTTCATCAGGGGTGTTGGATATTGGTGTGATGACAGCTGAACCATCTGGCCCACCGACCCTGGCGTTGAGAGCAGTGTTTACTTATGCCTTCTCCAGGTGGTTCATCACTCCGCTTAGGCTAGGTATCAGGATCGAATATGGATGAGGAAGTTTGTTGCGCTTGTTAATAGACTGGAGGCCAGTGAACCAGGACTCATGTAAGGTCAAACCGCACGGACCCCAAAGGTTGGCGAGCCCTTCTGTATGTCAAAGAACTTTTCGAAAGCTGTCAGCCGCATTCTCTCGCTACTTGGGTTTAAAATTGCACACAGACCGGAGGCAACCACCAGGCATCAGATAATGAAATCGAAGGGCCCGCTGCCACAGGAAGAAACCTTTGGAGTCGTTTATCGGGTCTGGTGTAATTGCGGACAAAACAAATACGTCGGTTAAACCGAAGGAATGTTCCTAACAAGAATGGCCGTAAACGCGGAAGGAGTGCTGAGAACTGACGCCAGCTCTCAAGATCGAGACAATCGAGCTGCTACTACAAAGCAAATACGATGAAGCGGAGAATCGCCTTGGACGCGCCCAAGTCCTTCATCTCCTGAAGTTCTGTCTCAGGACGTACTTCACGTTCGACGGGACAATCTACGAACAGGTGAAGGGCACACCAATGGGTTCGCCGATTTCGGGTTTCATCGCCGAGGCGGTCCTGCAACGGTTAGAGTCGCCGGTCTTCAAACACCACAGACCGAAGTTCTGGACCCCGTATGTGGATGATACCTTCGTCGTTATCGAACGGGATCAACTGCTGACATTCAAAGAACATCTGAATGCGGTCTACCCGGACATACAATTTACGGTGGAGGAGGAAGGGAACAACCAGCTGGCCTTCCTTGATTTCCTCCTATGCCGCAAAGATTGTAGTGAACTAAAAACCAAAGTGTTCAGGAAAGCGACAAATAAGATGCAAATACTGAACTTCAACAGTAACCACCCAATCAGCCACAAACGCAGTTGTGAAAGAACGACCTATCGGCGTGTAAAAACGCACGCTCAAGCCGGAAGAAAAAATTGCCGAACTACACTAACTCCGACGGGTATTCAGAGCCAATGGCTACCCGCGCAACTTCGTCGACCGGTGCATACGCAAAAGGGACAAAAGGCCTAACCGCACGGACACCAAATTTTGACGAGCGCTTCCGTAGGTCAAGAAGGTCTCGGAAGCTGTCGGCCGCCTTCTCGCACCACTTGGGGTTGGAGTTGCACACAGATCGGAGGCAACCATCAGGCGTCAGATAATGAAATCGAAGGGCCCGCTGCCACGACAAGAAACGTCTGGAGTCGTTTATCGGATCTGGTGCAGTTGCAGACAAAGCAACTACGTCGGAGAAACCGGAAGGCAACTCCAATCGCGAATGGGCGAACATGCTGCAGCGGAGCATATAAATGACTCTACACCTCAAGTTGCGGTCCATTCGACGAGATCCGGCCACACATGCAAATTTGACGAGGCCGGAATTCTCGCAAGAGGTGACAACCGCGTTTGCCGCGAGCTGCTTGAGTCATGGTTGACAGACCACCAGAGTATTAGCAAGGCTAACAAATGCTGGGAAGACGTTATCCGCACGCAGACCGCGGTTCGCAAATATCTACTACTCATAGTAGGAACCACCAAACAAACAACGGTCCTCGGCTCCCATCCTCTCCATTCTAACTCGCAGGTTGCTAGAATGACTCCGCTCATGCTGACAGCCCGTAATATTGATAACCTTTTGCGAATTCCGCGGAACAACCGACCAGCATAAAGGGGAGGGGGGTATAAGTCGCTCGAGAATTGACGCGCAACAAATTGGATAACGCTGCCCTCAGCGAGGCCTGTTTCTCCGAACAAGACTGACAGGAGTAGGTGAGTGAAGGCTACAGCTTCCTCTGGAGTGGTCTCCCAAAGCGACGTGACGCTGGCGTCGCCTTTTTCGTCTGTATCGAAATCGTGGGATGGCTCCCTACTCTTTCCCAGGACATCAGCCTCATCGGGAAGCAAAATCCTCCGCTGTCGTTACCGGCTACACTCGCCCAATGACCAACGCCGAACGGGTGAGAAAGAAGTTCTACAACGTCCTGCATGCCTTCCTGGGGACTGTGCTGGCTGTGGACAAGTTGACTGTCTTTGTTGACTTCAATG
>CACRXP010000053.1:265284-275684 GCA_902702965.1 Spirometra erinaceieuropaei | reverse complement strand
CATTACGCAACTGCCGTCTTTCACGTCTTTTCATGCAATCAGCTCTTCCTTTCCTGGCCATTACCTCATGGTTGCTTTTTCTCCATTCCATGTCTGCCACCAATAGGTGCCGGAACACCTCAATGAGCACTGGTCCTCGCTCCCAGGATGTCTGCACCGGGGCAGCCAGCCGGTGTCTGCGGAGGGTTTAGATGAACCAATAGCCATCGCCTGCTTCTAGGCCTGCTAATAAGTCTCATAGTGTCCACATACCTCCTTGCCATTATTTACAGTAGGTGGGCTAACTCATGAAATGTCAACCGAAATTCCGAAATGCGTTTTCGTTTCGAAAAGATTAATTAAGTAGGGCTTTAAAACTAGTCAGTTTACAACATAATTCTATAATATTTCAGTTACTTCAGGATGCCCGCTTTCGAATGAACTTCCTTCCGGCTGCATGCAAAAACTACACTCTGTAAAAACGATTAAATAATTAGCATGAATTTTTCTCATTGATTTTCGATGCCCCAAAAAGTCCAATTATATTTCATGGAAAGCATGCATAAAAATATTCATTCTTCTGCATATTCGGTAGAATATCACGCCTTCTTTCAATCTTATACTCGAAGGAAGGGTATAGTTCGGATTTCAAAAACTTTTCTCATTCCCGAATAATTTTGAATCCGCTATACCGTTACACTTGGATTCAGGGTTTCCAAACTACAGGCCGTATATTTTCCGCGCACGGCAAACCACACATTTCTCCACGGTATTAAGAGGAGACTATATGGGGTTCATAAAATTTAGCTGTGGGTTTGATCCATATTGTTAACTTTACAAGCCACATTGGTAAATTCAGAGACAGGACGATTTATGAACGGCCGTTTCACGGTATTTGAAAGTCCCACACTTAGAAACTTTTTAAAAACCGAATTATGTCCCTCCTTTGATCATAAAACTAGAAAACGTAATTTTTTATAGAATGTGCAAAGGAATGAATATTTTTATGCATGCTTTCCACGAAATATAATTGGACATTTAGGGGCATCGAAAATCAATGAGAAAAATTCATGCTAATTTAGTAGTCGTTTTTACAGAGTGTAGTTTTTGCATGCAGCCGGAAGGAAGTTCATTCGAAAGCGGGCATCCTAAAGTAACTGAAATATTATAGAATTATATTGTAAGGTGACTAGTTTTAAAGCCCTACTTAATTAATCTTTTCGAAACGAAAACGCATTTCGGAATTTCGGTTGACATTTCATAAGTTAGCCCACCTACTGTATATTTAGACCTTTACTGCTGCTAGTAGACTTGTCGATCATTCAATTGCGCATCTCTTCGTACTTGATGTGGTGTAGTTCTTTTCGCTGTGTTTGAATGAATAATGTTTTTGCTGTTGACCTGCTCGCAATTCTCAGAATTATAATGCGCCCTTACTTTCTTCAATGCACTTCATGACATAGACCGTACTTTTTAACTATGGGCGATTTGCAGTCGGATGCCTCCTAACCCTGACTAACTGAATGCACTCTTCCCTAGATATTAACGACAAGGCTTCTTCCAATCGCCTTACTCACCGCCATAATTTACATCTTTCTTATTTTCATGATTATCACTGGTCCTCATTTTTGTATTTTAATCAGTATTTTTCCTTATTGTGATGCCTACTCCATTTCAAATAATAAACTCTGTTTCTTTTACCATGCATTCTTTCTCTGTCTCTCTCTCCCTCTCTCTCTCACACACATCCTTGGTAATTGGGCAAGGCCGTATGTTGGTGCTGTGTCGGGTCCTAGTCTTCGAACAGGAAGCTGAGGCCAACAGTCGCATATGCATAGGGAAGGGTCTAGTAAGTTTGGTTTGTGTGACATTGGCATGAACGAGTATGCGAGTCGGTCAGAGAGCAAGCAGGTTTGGCCGATTGCCGAAATCATTGTTTGGCGCAGTCAGCGCTGACTACTGGCTGCAGTAGCGTTTTGAAAAAAAAGACTAATAATTTAGTGGTTTCCGTGATTCGATTATTATGGAATGGTATTAGGGAATTCATGTAGTTTATTTCGTCTGCTGTCCAACAGTTATTATTATGAGTAGTAGTAATAACACTGCTATCAGTATTTTTGAAGCTGCGCTTGCGTGGAAACAGTATCTACTCCGTGGATAACATGAAATCATTTGACGAAACTCAATCACCGCATCAAGGACAAACTCATGCGAAATGCATGCGACCGATTTATGATGGAAGTCAGACGGTCCAAAGCAGAAGGATGAGATGCGTGTGAATTAGTGTATAGGGATAGTGGAGTTGTGCTGCAACCGCTACATTCTTTCCTGCCTCACTCACCTGAGACCAGCGACATACAGTACGTGACCTATCTCATGAAATCTGATAACGGAAACTAATGCGAGAATTTCTGGACGTATTTGACGTTGCGCATTTTGTTCGCTCATTTATTTGCTTCAATGAAATGTCCTTTTCTTGTGCACGAGTTGTGTTTACGTAATTATATCTAGCAAAATATCAATAAATTTTAGGAACAATGGACGTTGCAATATATTCGTCCAATTTCCTATGCTAATACATGTCCAAGATTCCGGTTACACATCTGAGCGACTTTTTTTTTACCGTGAGAGTTTTAATAAACAGATTTAGCCGAACTTGAAAATGTATTTTATAAGCAGAATGACATTACCGTCAAAGAGAAGGGAGACAGTGTCATTCTGCCTATATCATGCGCCGCTATTCGGAAATCGGAAATGTTTCTTAAACCGAATTATACTAGTCCCTGAAGTATAGCATCTAAAGAAGACGTGCTTTTCTACCAAATGATTAACTGAATAAAAACCGAGTCTTAGGAGATGACCAACAAAAAACGATTATGACATTGCGGTTTGTAGTGTGCCTTTTGTGTTTGGCGAGGGCAAACGTTAGGACTAGATGTCTACGTAAGTATGATACACTGTGTAAAATAGCGAAAATGTTTGTTATCATAATACAGGATTGACTGTAAACCGTACCTTCCACACCCACAAGGGAAACGGACAGAAGAACAAACGCGTGGATCAGTGGTTAGGACCCTGGGTTTCTAGCTAACAGCTTGCGGGATGGAGCGCCAGGTGTTGTAAGGCCTGGCGTTTGGTACGGCTAACGATGACGATTAGTATGCTAGAATTCGCCATCCCATTCTCCCTTATTCTTGTCGGTGATGCTGTACGTCCTTTGCACATATACTTTAATTAACGCACCTATTCAGTTAACCGTGGCGAACACTGAAATGTGTACGAGGTCCGATAATAAAACAGGTAACAGTCTACACCCCCCAACCATTGTTACTTCCGTCTACGGATTTAGGTAATTAATGGATACTTGGAAGTCCCACCTCAAATGACCAGGGTTTTCACCGAGCTCATACATCCTCAACCAATAATTATGCTATTCAGTGGTCCAGTTGAGACTTATTTTGGACTTCTAGCATGCTTTCTTGCATATTTGAGGGAATAACATTTGATAAATTAGACACATGTTTCTTGTGACTGTCCAGTGTTTGAGACACTGTGCGTAAATATTGTTAATTTTGGTGAGCACATATCAGTACTGTTACACACTGCAGTAATATTTAAACATGTGCGTGTGTGATGGATGGCATAGCTTTGGGTTTGAAAACGCAAATTACCACTGGCTGTCATAATATAACGCAGGTTGAATTTGTTTCGTCTACATCATCATGTTTTAATAAGCTGACCATATGGTATCACTCGGGTGGGGCTGCAGAACCATACTTCACCTACAATCCATCACTATTCTTCTTAGTTCTGGAATTCTGCATGTCTAACTGTTCAAAACTAAGGATATCCAAACTGCTTCAGCAAAATCTACTTATCAGATCAGATTAACTGCCCCATCTTCCACTCGGGCAGGGTCGTCGATGAACAGGAAGCTTTGCAGCATTAAAATTTCTTGAAGGGAGCGCGTGTTCGAAGACAGGATTTAAGACCCCTTAATATTCTTGTGTGTTAGTGTTTACCGAAATTTGTCCGAAGCTTACTTGTCAAATTGGTCACTGGATCGATTGGTGCGAACACGACATGCGTCATGTGGCGTTTCAGTGCAGTGCGAAGATGCTCCTTTTCCAAAATATTGGAGATCGTATTCCTGCGACTTCAAGCCGTGATGCTTACCACAGATACAATATTATGGCTGACTACCCATCATTCCCACAGCAGGGAGCTTTTCAGCCAAATTCCAATTTTACACTCCGATTGTCCGAGGAAGTACGTTTTAATGCTCTGTCAGTTTTGCGTATGCTGCTGAAATCACCTCTGTCTTACGTTTGTCGGTTTCCTGGCACATACCATTTACCCATTTAGTCGAATGGATGCTCGTAAACTTCGCTGCGATCGACTCTCAAACACGGTGGCAGTTTATTTACATGGAGCAACTAAAAAATACCTTTGGAAGAAAGTTTTATTAACTTGCTTATGGTTTAAAACCTTCCATGTTCATTAACATGCAGCAGCTTGATTCTTTCAATCGTCACGTATTATTAGGTTGCATTGAGCTGATATCAGGCGTTGTTTGCATATTTGATGTTAAGATAGGGACATTGTAAATAAGGAAGAAAACCCCATCTGAAGCCCACAATATCAAGAAAAGTAGTAATGAAATTGACGCTGTTTCACGTTGGAACTGGTTTGCTTTCTTAGTGCATATCAAAGGTACGCCGAAGTTAAATAAACCCTTATACTAATTTGAGATCCCTTTAAAAGCGACAGAGCGCAACTCATCTAACCTAGACGAAGTCATTACTAATCCATCCGAAGCGAAAATCGAATAACTGGACATGTGTCGTAAATATCAGTCGATTTGCTGTAGCAGTTTGACGCGTTGACTGGAGTTGTGCCGCACAAATTTTATCAGTCAAATTGACAGCTATGGATTTTTTAAATTTCATCGCGTTACCTTGTATTGAGACTACTAATCTCTCTTGGTAAGCAAAAAGCTCTTTACTCATTTTTTCACACAAACGGCCTATGTGGTGATCATCATGGAATCGTCCCTCTCATCGCCATAGGGAAAAATTATGTAAACAGGGACAACGACAATCAAAGCAAATTCATGTTCATAGAGTTGGAATAGTATAAAGAAATGTTGTCTTTTACACCGCCAGGGAATAAAAGTAAGTTCTTGACGGTGTCTCTTTTTAAGAGAATAACAACCCCAGTTTCATAGATGTTTTGGCAGATATTGAACAATTCATATTGACCCAACTGCGAAAAACTCGGCGCGTCCATGGGATTCGAACCCACGCAGTAAGGAGAAGACATTAGTACAGCCAACGCTCTAACCACTTGAGCTACAAGGCCCTGCCGGACGACGCGAGTTTTATCACATTCGGGTCAAATTACCCGCCCAACCTAATACAACGTCTGGAATCCTCTAAATCTGATACAGTAAGTTGACTGCCCAAGCAGGCTGTTCTAAAGCCTTCCCCTTACTGCGTGGGTTCGAATCCCACTGAGGCGCCGAGTTTTTCACAGTTGGGTCAATATGAACCCCAGTTTCCTTAATGCCACTGTGACCCGTTGTTTCATCAGTGGACTTACAAAAGGCGTAGTGGATTCTCCAGTACGTGTCAGATGATTACGTCTCGCTGAAAATGATAATTCCTAGTTTATCGTCGGATATCCTGCAGTCAGTGATGTTCACTTTCACACTACTCAGTTGGCCACTAAGGCGCTTAAGCGGCGAGCGAGTATTCTAGTTTAACAGAAGTAAACCTACTGGGAGAAGGAGAAGTAGATTCGTTTTGCAAGCGACCGTGAGAGGATTTTCGAGGCTGACATTGACTGACTCCATTGCGAATAAACACATATTAATAAAGTTCTTGAGCTGTCATCATTTGTATACTGAGTTGTTGAAACTCACCATATTTGCTCAGTTTAACTGGAACTGTCAGCTACGAGTGCCAGAAGTACGTGGCTATAGAAAATGCCCTGAAATGTCTGATATTTTACACTCACGGCTATAAATAGTACTCACAAAGTGGTACTTTATGTATTATTTGAAGCATTCAACCGAATTCGCCTATTTTTCCAAATACACACATGGACCCTAACATGGGATGGTCAGCGTGGGTGATTTCTTTAGCACGCTTTTGTAAAATGCGCGGGTCAGTGAAGTTGACCCGAATAAAACACTGCGCAGGCTGAGAGGTGAGTTTAAGTTGTCTAACTGTCAGCAACACCAACAATTTCCACTGTTTGTTTGACTTCACAAATATTCTGTAATAAGTCCACAACGCCGACAGTAACACAAATTCGACCTGACAAGTCTGCAGGACAACAGCACAATACGCAACGTGGGCTTTCTAAGCAGACACTGGGTTTGTGCTTAGCAGCCAACAGACTTCCAGTAGGTGGGCTAAGTCATGAAATTTCAACCGAAAGTCCAAAATGTGTTTTCGTATCGAAAAAATTAATTAAGTAGGGTTGTAAAACTAATCATCGTACAGCGCAACTCTTTAGTAATTCAGTTACCTGAGGATGCCGGCTTTCGAACGAACCTCTCTGCGGCTGCATGCAAAATACACTCTGTAAAACATACCTACACATTAAGCATGCATTTTTTCTCATCGATTTTCAAGGCCCTTAAAAATGCACTCATCGTTCGTAGGAAACATGCATAAAAATATTCATCCTTTTGCTCATTCGGTAGTAAATTACGTCTTCTTCCAATTTTTTACTCGAAGGAAGGGCATAATTCAGTTTCAAAAACGTTTCTAATTGTGGGATTTTTTGATACCATGAAATGGCCGTTCGTAAAACGTCGTGTCTCTGCATTTAGCAATGTTGCCAGTAAATTTAGCAATAGGGCTCGAATCCAACGCAAAATTTTATGAACCCCATATGGTCTCCTCTTAATACCGTAGAGAAATATAAGGTTTTCCGTTCGCGGAAAATATATGGCTTGTAGTTTAGGGACCCCTGAATGCAAGTGCAAAGGTAGGTCGGGTTCACAATTATTTGGGAATTGGAAGAGTTTTTTAAAACCGAATTACAGCCTTTCTTCGAGCATAAAATTGGAAGACGATTTAATTTACCACCAAAGGAGTAAAAGAAGGAATATTTTTATGCATGTTTTCCATGCGATAGAATTGAATCTTTAGGGCATCGAAAATCGATGATAAAATGCATGCTAAATATGTAGTCATTTTTTGCAGAGTATAGGCTTTGCACGCAGCCGGAAAGAAGTTCGTTCGAAAGCTGGCATCCCGGGTTAACGGAATTGTTATTGAATTATGCTGCAAGATGACTAGTCTTACAACCCTACTTAGTTAATCTTTTCGGAGCGAAAACGCATTTCAGAATTTCGGTTGACATTTCATAAGTTTGCTTACCTACTGTACAGGTTAACACGTGGGTAACAGCTACGCGAAAGCTATTGCCGTCTTCATTTTGCTCTATTTAACGAATAGATGCCACCGCAATCATTGAGTATTCATTAATTTTAAGCGTTCTCTCTCGTCCTTGTCGATGCTGTTATTCTGCCTTTACGTATGCGTATCAATGTTGCCACTTGACAGAAATTTGCGAACGTCCAGTCCCCGGAATCTGCGCCCCAGCGCATGTGTATCGTGATATCGTCCGCCTTCGAAACAGGAGCGCAGTTGTTGCCCATGAATTGAGTAGCTCTTCGCCCCTTATAGCCAATCGTCGAAGGATACATCAGTTGTTAAAAGTACAAATTCCGAATAAATATGTATTTGTGCTCTCAGTTAAAAAAAAATCAGCACCCAAGTGAGGTGTACCGGATTTTTCTGTCAGTTTTATTAATTTTTCTGTCGTATTTATATAGATCCATAGAGCAAGTTAACGTTTTCATTTCAGACTGCCTATCTAGCCAACTTATAACCTCAAAAGTACGAAAACCGTTGAATAGCGTTTCGTGCCAATGAATTCAATTTAATATTCCTGCATTACCTCATGAATTAGAACCCAGTTGACGGGCTATATCCCTGAACTGTGCATAACCTAAGGCCACCATTTACCAAAGTTTGACCAGGATTCACTGAGGCGACAAATTACTACCGGAACATCTGATCAGAATCCGGATGTGTGTTTAAATGAAGGCCCATCGAATTGTGCAGTTTTGCCGTCGTCAATTCAAAGACAGCAAACTGTCCCCGAATGTTTTTATCGGCAAGGCTATCACCGTTGATCTTCTGTAACTCGGCGTTACCGGTTGGCGCTATATGTTCTTTCTTATCACCCTGGCATCGCGTCGGCTTCGTCAGCCGTCGTGGCCTCCATGGGCAGGGAAATAAGTGCTTCCTTACTACAGTTGGTCCTACTCAAAATTCAAGGAGGTTAGATTAGAGGTTAGAATTAATTTAAGAGCTAGGAGCGTGATGGCTAGGGTTGGGGTTCGGGCCAATGTTGGTGTGAGGGCTGGGTTCAGGATAGGGGAATAGATAGTTATAGCAATCAAGTACATGACCCCTTTCCCTAAAATATCCGCTAAATGTGGTCTTAAGTCTTTTCGTCCGATTGCCTTCGTATCCGCCCTGCAGAAACTTGCTGAACAAGTTGCCTTTGAAATTATAAAGCCATTCTTGTTCAATTTTTTTCGCTCCTCTACAGCTTGATAAACATAGTATCTCAGATGATGTTGCTTTTGTGGTCCGATCTACCCTAAGAGAAGTAGATAAGAATTGCAGGGCGTACGCACGTGCTTTTATTGACTACTCCTTCGTCTTCAAAACCGCACGGCGACGTCAGTTCCTTACCGAAACGTCCATGTGCGGCTATCCAAGAGAGGTTGTCTCTTGGTTCGATGATTACTTCACTTTCCACATTCAATCTGCCCAGTCCAGCAAACGGAAATCTACGGTCCTTCCAAATGGCTGTGGAGTTATTCAAGGTTCCATCTTATCCTCTCACCTTTTCTCCCCCCACAGTGATGACCTGAGATCACAGGCGACTGCCTGGTTGTAAAGGATCCGGACGATGTGATTGTTGGCCGCCCTTTCAACAATCAGACTCATCTTCACTCTCAGGAGGACGGCCTTGACCATGTCACAGCATAGCCATTTTAAAATAATCTCCTCTGGAATAATCAGAAATCAGTCTAGTGCGTTTTCTGACTACGACCCCCTCCTTGTCCTATACTTTGAACATCTTCCCAAACGAGGCATCCCCCTTCAGGTACCTTGTTGCTACTTTGTTATCAAATCCTTCATTTCCCCTCCATATTGAGACCCTTTTTGTTAAGGTGCGGATACGTGTTTATTAAATTCGTCAATCGTTTACCTGGCGATTCATAGATGTCTGCACTCTGCCTCTGTTCTCATGTCATTTTTCTTGCTTTGCTTAGAAAGATGTATTAATTGCTGATAGAAGCGAACAGGCGAGTTCCAGGTAGCAGTGTACAAGATGAAGATGCGATCACTGGAACAACTGATCGCATCTTCGTCTTCTGAGATATATTAATCTTAAAACGCGTCCCTCAAATGCCCCCTACTGCTGTCGGCGTTTATTACGTCTTTGGGGTCGATATTATCATAGAACGACATTTCAAAACGCTCATGCAATATGCTGGTCGAGTTCTGTGTGACATTGTCTGTCTCCTTCATTCTGAACTAGTTGCTGCGAAGTCTTCTCACCCCATGAGCCGTGGCCCTCGACACATCTCTTGCCGTTTAGCGGCATATTAGTATTCCGTACTGCCATTCCTGGCAAGCTATCTTACGTGTAGAGAGACATAAGTACAGAAGCTGAGACCTTGGCCGTCTCCGTTATATATGCTTATCTTTCTGTAAAACTTTCTGAATCTTACGTTATTTATCAAATTATATTCTGTCTACGGTGAATGGGGCTCATTTTGTTGACATTTTGAGTTTGTACTTTCAAAGTGAGGCATAATCCTTTCCTTTTACATCTCTCTAATCCTAAACTTTGCCCTAACCCTGACATTAAACCCAACTCCCCCCTATGAGAGGGAATTTCTGTTTGCATGTTCTATTTAGGGGGCTATATAAGCCAGTCTCATCGGCAGACGTCCCACGTCGTCATCCCGGATGGTAAAGAAGACCCATGCGTAGCGTTATTCTGCATTTGGACTTCCGCTTCAGAAGAATGTTTGATCGATACTCACTTCCCGTGGTTGGTCTTGCTCAGAGAAACTAGTATCCCTGAGATCAGCATTGCTCACTTTGTAGCGCGCTAGTACCAGGGCGAATATCGCGGTCCTTCGTTCCGGTCGGTTGTTCCTCGAATTGCCTAAAAGGGGCGAACATGCGAGTGTAAGTCAAGGTTGAAATTAAGCGAGAATTATAAAGGTTATTTAGCACTGAATATACACCGTCAGTATGTGATATGCTTGCTGATTCTGGTAACTGATGTCTACTTAGCGCACACCAGTGTCT
>CACRXP010000053.1:248261-262984 GCA_902702965.1 Spirometra erinaceieuropaei | reverse complement strand
CGCGTAAATTCGCCGGGGGAATGCCCTCGTGATAACTGTAGTTAAGCGCCGTCTGACTAGTTCGCTCTCTGCGTCTCCTGCAAAAGGAAGACTTCTAACTGAAATCATACATGCTCATTCAAAAAGAATGGATGTACTTAACCAAAACATGCTGAGGATCGTCTCAGTTTACTCCGTTGTTAAAGTGCTCTGCTGTTCGCATGTCCCTTTTTTGTTCAGTCTCTCTCGGCCCTCTCCGGTTCAAGTCTTCGTGATAAAACTACCAATCAGTCTTTCTGTATTCGACGTACGTCAGCTCTGTATCTGATGTTCTGCTGATCATACTGGGGAGTTCTAAGTCATGCTCTAAAATTGACGTTCTCTCGGATTATAGTGATGGGCCTCAGAAGCGAGCTGGAAGTTGGGCTCTACATGGATGATATATTCGAGATTACGCATGAACAAGCCGATGTTTCTGTCCTATTGGATGCTGCGAATCAGACGCATCTGCCAATCAAGTTTGCGCTGGAAGGCGGACTGCCCAGGTTGCTCCACATTCTAGACGCGGTTTTAATGTACAGGACCTGGCGGCAGTATTTGACATGGCGTCTGTAGCGGTCCAACTGCAGAGGCGTGTTGCAACGTTGAGGCGCTAGCGACTACCCGTACGTGCGTACCAATTACAGCCTGGTTATCGGCTGTCCAAACTGGCCAATCATCTTCGAGGCCGGCTCAGACATGACCTCGCACTGCACGGCTGCCCCGCTGCCTTACATTGGGCGGACGCCGTTCTCCGGGCGTCGGGCGTTTCCTCGCCTGCCCGCCTACGCATGTCAATCTCATTTCTGTACAGAATACAACATTCTCCCAACCGACGTCCCATTCCTTCTCTTCCTATTCGGAAGTGGGCCTGATGACTTAAGCCGCCGCCATAAATCCGCCCATCAACACACCCCGGTTTCCCAATGGCGCACCACAGCCAACAGCATCCAATAATACAGGCCTGGACCTGTGGTGCTCCAACTGGGGGTGGATGTTTCAACGCTGAGGCCCTCGCGACTACTTGACCGCGCGCGCACAAGTTGTAGTCTGGCTCTTAGTTGCTACCGGCTGACCAAACTGCCCAATCATCTTCGTTGCTGACTCATACATGACCTCGCTGAAGGCGCTGGACGACTGTCCCGCAAGCGGCCTAACCGTGCTAAGTGTCGAAACCCTCCTACTCGACCTCCAATATGAACACAAGGCAGTGACATAAGATGAAGACTAAGGATTATTTCGGACGACGGGTTGGAGTTCAGACAGAGTAGGGAACACGGGGAGGCCTTTTGTCGCGGAGGCGTCGGGGAGCGACGTCCTCCGGTCCAAGGTGTCCGGGCGCCAATTGTCCTCGGTAGTAATGGGCCTCCAGTCGAGGTGGGCAGGTTTAACGAATAGACCAGTAGGCAAGATTAAGTATACACAATGAAAGATAGGATAACACGGAGGATAAGTCCCTAGGCTGATCGAGGCCGCAGACTGCCACATATGGCAGTCTTGCGATGGCCCCGATAGGATTAAAGTCGAGAGGTGACTAGCGCGGCGCCGTGGTGCCGGTGGATAACCGGCAACGCGCTAGGGAGTCTAGCATGACTAATCCGAAATCGGATACACTGCGTCTACATCTCTACACGATGACCTCGCTGAAGGCGTCGGACATGCCGCTCGCAACTCCTACCAACCTCTTATGTAATAATTCAGCATGGATTACAACATCCTCGCAACTGGCGTCCCACTTCTTCTCCTCCTGTTCGGAACTGCGTCCCCCAGAAGGCCAAGCACCCGAGACCAAGTTAGAGTTCGAGGATCAATATCTGCCCCACGGCGTATGAGTGACATAAGAGGAAGACGCCGTTCTCCGGGCGACGAGAGTTCCCTCGCCTGCCTGCCTGCCTGCCTACGGATCTGATGAAATGGCCGAAATTTTGAAATGCGTTTTCGATTAGCAAGGATTACTTGGGTGGGGTTGTAATGTTGCCTATCAAGCAACAAACTCCCATAGTATTTCGGATTCGCTGGGATGTCGGCCTTTGAATGCACTCAATTTCGACCTTCTATAACAATTACACTCAGTAAAAATTACTGTTTAAATAGCATGTATTTTTCACATTGATTTTTGATAATCTTATAAATTCAAGTAGTTTGTTTGTGGAATACACGCACAAAAATATGCTTTCGCTTACTTTTTTGGTTGAAAATAACCTTGTCTTTACATTGTGTCCGCAAAGAAAACGTGTATTAAGGGCTGAAAGAGTTTCTTGTTATGAGATTTTTAAGACCGTGCGATGTCCATACATACCGTGTCACACATCTCCGTTCACCAATGTTCCGCGTGAAATGCACAACATAGTCTACATTAATAATAAAATTTTATGAACTCAACACGGTATCTTCTTAAAGGCATAAAGATATATATGATTCTTTTTATGCGGAATGCATCCATCTTGTAGAATGGAATCGCTAAATGATAATGTAGCCAATGATCTGGACTAATATTATTGAGGAATTAAGAAACTTTTTCAGAACCCAAATATACGCTTCCTTTGGACATACAAGGTAACGACAGTGTTATTTTCTACCAAACACGCAAAAGAAGGCAAATTTTTATGTGTGTTTACCATAAACGACTATTTGAATTCATAAGACCATCAAAAATCGATGTGAAAAATACATGCTACATAAGCAGTCATTTTTTACTGAGTCGAAATGTAGTGTACTAAAAAGCCGACACCCAAACGAGTCTGAAATATTATGGGAGTATTGCCGATACAAGCGAAATTGCGAGTTCCAGGAACTAGTTGATCAGAAGAAGAAGCGATCGCTGCAACAAGGTCTTTATTCGCCTGACGTTTCGGATTCTCACTTCAGTCCATCATTAGAGACAGTGGCAGGAAACGGTGACTCGTGCACAGGAGGCTGCAGTATTTTTACGATGCAGTCGAGGCTTTCGAACACACTTCTTTCACGCTGCATCTAAAATCCATACTCCGTAAAGAATGACTACTTATGTAGCAAGCATTTTCTCGTCAATTTTCAATGCCCTAGACATACCAATTTTATTTACTGGAAAACACGCATAAAATATTTATTCTTTTGCTCATTCAGTAGACACTTACGTCTTCTTTCAATTTTACACTCGAAAGAAGGGTATAATTCGGTTTTAAAGAAGTTCCAAATTGTGAGATTTTTTAATACCATGAAATGGCCCTTCATAAAACGTTCTGTGTCTGCATTTACCAACGTAGGTTGTCAAGTCAACAATGTGAGTCTACTCCGCTGTTTAACATTATGAAACCCATATGGTCTTCTCCTAACAAGGTAGAGAAATGAATGGTTTTCCCTACACGGAAATTATACGGCTTGTAGTTTTAGAACCCTGAATGCAAGAGTAACGGCAGGTGCGGTTCAAAATTATTCCGGAATTGGAAAAGTTCTATAAAAGCGAATTATACCCTTACTTCGAATGTAAAATTGAAAGACAGAAGACGTGATTGTCTACTGAATGAGCAAAAGAATGCATATTTTTATGCATGGTTTCCATGAAATATAATTGAATCTTTAAGGCCATCGAAAATCAATGAAAAAATACATGCTAATTAGGTAGTCATTTTTACGGAGTATGGTTCTTAGATGCAGCTGGAAAGAAGTTTGTTCGAAAGCCGGTGTCCGGGGGTAAATAAATTATTATTGAATTATGCTGTACGATATTTAGTTTTACAACCCTACTTCATTAAGCTTTTCGAATAGAAAACTTATTTCGGAATTTCTCTTGAGATCTCGCGAGTTAGCCCACTTACTGTAAGTCCACCAATCCATCACTCCACACAAACACACACAATTGTGCAGACTGCGTCGACTGAGTTAGGTTGTCAGTCAGCAGCCTCCCAAGCCATGGCGATCGGCGCACCGCGATAGACTCAAACTTGTATCACACATGCAGCAAAGAAGCAGCATGGAGACGGAGCCGAGACGCATACTCCGCACTTGCGTGGGAGGTGGCAGTTGGATGCTTGTGGTGGATGATAGGGTTGCGTGATGTAGGTGGAGGAACATGTGATGGTGAAGGTGTTGGCCGGCGGTTGTCTACCGCAGGTTTTCGTGAATATGCATATGACCTAATAGGCTGATGCGGCGGGGGAATTTGCGGGTGCGGGGAAGGAAGTTGAGGCGGATGCGGTCAGTATATGTGGGTGGTCCAGACACAAGTTCGCGAGTTTCTGTGCGACAGATTCGCAATTGGCCGACCAGGCCGATGTGACTGAGGTGAATGTACTGGGACAATGTGAACAGAAAAATCGTCTGTGTCAATGTTGCTTGGCCGTGGTGGAGCTGCCGATGGTGGACGCACTGGGCGACGGGATGCGTGATGAGTTAGAGACGAGGCAGAGTTGGACGAGGAGACAGCAGTGGGTGTAGTCCAGGTTCTACAGTTGGTACGTAGATGTCCTACAAGCCCGACTGGTGCCTGGAACGTCAGCTGGCAGCGTGGGCAGGTCGGGGCTGTTTGAGTGTTGGGTGCGAGTTGGTATTTCCTCGTGTCCGTCCTCATTGTCTTCCGCCAGAACAGACAGTCCCGGACGAGGCCTTCCCAGTTGATGGGGTTGATCTGTGTTTGCCTCACAGCAGGGTGAGAGCAGGTACGGAAACATGCGCATAATTCCATTTATAATGATAGTCGACTTGCACGACATCCATCGCACCCTCTCTTTCTCCCAACCAGATTGTGGTGGTACATCTAAGTGATACACCATCTGACCATCTACAAACTCACACGCATTACCGCCTGCAAAGTTAAACCCGAAGCTTGGACTGGCCAAAATTTGGGTTCCGTGCAGTTTGGCCTATCTCGAGTCATGGTTCACTGGCCCCCAGTCCATTAGCAGGTGTAATGACCTTCGCCTTCCGCAGTCGATGCTCAGACTTCGTCTAGGCGAAGTAATTAGCCACGCGGGGAGCGCACAGGTAAACGCTGTTCCCAACGCCAGGGTCGGTGTATAACGTGGTCGAGCCATTATCACACCTACATTCAACACATGTGATGAAATTGCAGCAATTTAATAACGTCAATTTCGGCCATCAAACAATTGGCACACCAAGTGCAACGATCCCGGATGAAGGGGGGGAGCCGTGAATTTTTACAGACCTGCGGTAGCATGGCGACTGCATCTTATAAATACTGCAGCCCCTTGTGCGTGAATCACCAGTATCTGCTGTTGTTTATGATGATGGGTTCGAGCAGGAATCCGAAACGTCGGGCTAATAAAGCTCTTGTTCCAGCGATCGTGTCTCCTTCCTCAAGACGGCTTCCTGGAACTCGTCTCTTCGCTTATATTGTCGAGTTCCACCTTGTAGCGAGCCAGTTTCCGAGCGACAGGCATCCTCCTTCGTTCCGGTCGGTTGCTCCTGGGAACCAACATTCCAGTCCGCCAGATTGGGCGGACTCGCTCTTGCGGCCTAGGAGGAGAAGGAGGAGGAGGAAGGAAGAGAGTATTTTGCCTCGTGTTTTGGTTTCGACCACCAGTTAAGCGGTTTTCGAGCCACGGCCTGCGCGCAGACGTCATAAATCCAGCATTTGTTCAGGGCACTTTTTACAGCCCCTCCACCTCGTGAGAGAAGGCAGGGCTGCTTTATCGCACCAGACGTACACCGCTATTCACTATGACTCAGAGGCTTTGTTGGGAGAACGACCATTTTCCTGGGCCCCCCACATGATTATACATCGCCCTCGCCTTAGGATTTTCGGTCGCGCATTAAGACAATAGATTAGAGTAGAGAGTGTAAGGGGCTGAAGTGGGGGGGGGCGAAGTAGAGAGGGACACGTTTTCAAACCGCTGGGGCCGTAGATAACTGAATGTTGAAATCCCAGTGTGAGCAGCCATTTACAACCAAGTCTAACCTTGTGGCCTTCTGCGTGGTTGCTTAAGGAACCTCATCTGGGAAATGGCGGTGCGGCGGGGTCAGTCGTGTTGGGAGGGGGAAGCAGAATTACCGGGTGTGGGGACACACACACATGGATATCCTAAACCGGTTTAGCCCGATGGTTGAGGCGATTACCAGGGTGTGGCCACGAGACACAGCCCATCTTCGGGGAGGTACATGTGAGAGTTAGGTGCCAGTTAATGGACGTTAGGCCAAGTCGACATCTGCAAGCAAGTTAACGACCTACTACGACCGTCATGTGGACCCACAACTGGACACACATACACCCCGGACACACACGATAGTTCGACCGTCGTGCCGACGATGTCCATTGTATGATCCAGAGCAAGGTGCAGCAGGCGCGTGCTTTCTTTTATAGTGATAGTAGACTTGCGCTGCATCCACCGCACTCTCTCCTCCTGCCTCGTCTAGGCCCGGTGCCAAGACGGAGTCAAGGGAAGCGACGATGAGGGAGAAGGCAGGTGGTTGGTGCGGCTGGGTTCGCGTCTGGCCGCTGCATTCCATACTATTATAATTTTTGTTAAGATGTGGTTTAGTAGCCCCACCTGATGGACACAATACTGTTGGGGTTTGGGTTAAGGGTTAGGGGTTATGGTTAGGAGTTAGAGTTACGGGTCAACATTAGGGGTTAGAGGATATGTTTAGGGGTTAAGTTTAAAAATTAGGGTTAGGGATTAGGATAAGGGGTTATAATTGTGGGTTAGGGTTAGGGTTAGTGTTGAGCGTAGCTATTCCTCAACCATCTAAAGTACAATCGCGCATTCCAAATAGCTTTCCTTTCGCAAACAATTACTTGACCTCGTCGCCCGCGCGTTCTCCGGTCCTACCTGTAAAATCCCTTATTACAATCCGTCCCGTATTAGAAGTGGCTGGGGTTTGTTTGCTTCAAATGGGACTACATAACTATCTCCGACAAAAAATTTTATAGCCCGTGAAAAGCTCATTCACACAGCAACACATCAGCATATTATTGATAGTAAAACCTGGTGCACATGCATTATACAACTATATAAGTGTCATAGGACGTCCTCCTAGAAGCGTAAATGAATGAATGATATTCCTTTGTCAAAATGTATACAACATGTTGCTTGGAAACCCTGAAAATGTGTGCATTAACAGGTGGAGCAGAAAATATTCGGGAAATGGAAAAGTCTGAAAGTCAAAAGATATTCGACTGGACTTCCAGACCACTCATCACGGTGTTCCATCCATCCTCTGCAACTTCCCCATGCACTCTGTCATAAACCTGGTGAGGGCAAAGTCACTGCTGCAGTTCGTTCCACTAGCAGCCAGTCCGACGGACATCGGGGATTCCTCCATATTACTTGCTTTCTTTAAAACGAATTTTACGTTGAATAAAGAAAACCCCCTGAGGCTTTAAGAGTGCGGTCGGTTTTTTTACCCAAAAGTAGCACTTTCAGTTATGCAGACAAACAAGTGTGGAAATCCCCTCTTAAACTGGGAGGATGCTATGCGTCAGGAAATGTTGTGGATTCAGAAACATCTCATGCCCTCCTACCGATGTGGAGTATTGAATGCAACCCTCAGCCTGATGTTTATTTCGGATGCTATGTGGGGCTTGCGAGCAGTCGCGCTGGTCTGATGTCTCATGTACATATCGTCAGTTAAATTAGGACTCAACGACAGATCTTCAGGCGGAACTTGAGTCGGCAGCCAGTGAGAATAGCTGCCGGGGGCTTCTGTTTGCACTTAGACGCGTTGGATCGCCGTCTGAATAAACAGCTCTTGTTCGAACTCTGATTGGCTGTGGTTTACCTGTCGATAAGCACCCTTCAACGGGTTATGCAACTCTCAGGACGCAATAATGCCCCTATATAAATCATCGCGCTGCAGATTTGGGTTCGATTTTTAGAACTTGGCAGAAAAAAAACAAGAAGAGGCTACACCGTGATGACTCGATACGTGCGGTGTCATCGTACGTGGATCCTCATTTTAGCCTTACTGGCAATAATAAAGATAGTCTATGATGTCTACTTCACAAGCGAATGGGTGGCAATTGCTGTTGAAACAGTGAAACTTCGAGTTTCATCAGTAATATGCAATGCTAGCTGGATTAGTATCAGTGAAAGGACACGGGATGGCACCTACGACCTGAGTCTTCGTTACTCTGTAGATCCGCATCTCCCAGTAACCAGATACGACACAATTTCACTCCGTCTCATCAGCAAGAAGGGTGGATTTCGTAAAATTAACTTTGCAGAGATGGCCCAAATAAACGATACTGACTGGAAAAGGCCAATTAATCCGGACGTGTTCCTGTTGTATCCGCAGGGTTTTGCTCTGCGTGAGGTCATTCGGAATTACCGGGAGACTGGCTTGGTTCCTGAGGTAAGTACAGATTCACTGTCAAATTGACCTCTTCAAACTTCACTCTCGTGTCAGCTTGAAGTGACACCCTGATGGAAAGCCTTTTCTTTCCTGACGTCAGAATTTGGGGGCTTTAATAAGCTTACGACCATGATCTTAGCCCTGAATCGATCAAGGTGGCCGTTCTGGCGAAAGAGACTTTCGTCAACCTTAAGCCCTCTCCTTCTCAATGTTATCAGCCTAGCAGATCCTTCTCACCCTTTCTGCCAAACATCAGACTACACTACGTTTCAAATTTAGCGGTAGGAAACTCCCAAAAGTGGTCGTCCTCTTACGGCAGAAGCTACGTCGAATACTGTCGTCAGGCCTTCTACACAGAAGTACTTATAGAAAGAGAAGCGAACGAGGTTGTTATTCATCCAGCGTGAAGTTGATTGATGTAGGAGCCTGAATGATATCATCTAGTAAAAAAATTTGCGAAAATTCCCATAATAGTAATCAGGAGACGAGGTGGCGAGCATACGTAGCTTTCAATAAATTCTCCACAGGCCAGTGCAGTTATATAGGAACGGGGTGGAATTAAAACATGCCAGCGATAAAAGAAATCGATAAAAGTTCGCCTTAAAACACAGAGGAGGTGTGGGAATGTTGGGGAGGGGGGGGGGTAATGGTAGTCAGTGTCAGGGCTGGGATGAGAGCGGAAGGGTGCGAAGAGTTGCAGCGTTAGTCGACCTTCGACCACTGTAAGCGCGGAGCCTGAACGTGGTTCTTCTGGACGCATAAGATTGACTTTCGTAACCTACTGGCGGCCGCTTCTGCTGTCGCTAACAAGCTCTGGCATTGTGGCTTGATGGGACCTTATAACTCACACGAAAAGCTTACTTGGGTTCCACGTCGACAACATGCGCGAGAATGGCGCTGCTTATGCTCCTCGTTTAGCCCTTTCCCAGCCATGCGGAGAGGTGTTCCCGTAGTCTCTTGGATAAGCACCGACTCCTGCGACCAATATAACCTGCTCTACAGGAACAAGTCAAGGAATAGATGCAAATTGAGGTGGTCTGCGGTGGCAATTTATTCTTACCTTCTCCGTGTAAAAGAGGGTTAGTAGAGAATGATATTTGAACCCTTTCTGCTGGGAAGGTTTACGAGACAGTTTGATCAAGGCGTCTCCTAAGGAGTTCACTCGCAGCGTCCCCTTGGAAAGGGACTTTGAGGAACAAAGTTTTCTTTTCGGCGGTTGGTGTGGCGGGTTTGACCGGTTTTTCGGCAATGTTCTTTGCAATAAGGCAGTCAGGATACCCGTGTACGGGAAGGAAGTCCGGTATTTTTTGAGCTACTCTTCGATGCTATCTGTTGAACAAATTTTTTCAGCTCTTTGTGCCAAACATCGGACTAGATTTCGTTTTTGTTGGAGGGGTACGAAACTGGCGAAGTTCGTGTATTGTCCAGACCAGCATTTCTTCCCCCACATTCCCATACCCCATCTGTGTTTTAAGGAGAACTTTTATCGATTACTCTTATCGCTGACATGTTTCACTTCTAATCCGTTCCCATATAACTGTACTGGCCCGACGAGAATTTATCGAAAGGTACGTATGCTGGCCACCTCGTCATCTAATAAAAATGAGACGTCGTTTTGTTCCTGCGCGATCGCGAATATATCATCTACGTATCACCAATAGTATCTAAAACCGTTGACTAGAAGATAAAGCTGAAAAGCTTTTGGCTTTCCCATGAATATATGCGCCATAATCGTGCCAAGCGGGTGAGCCCGTATCTACACTGTCCACCTGTCTATACCAATTGTTGTCAAATAGGAAGTGCAAGTTCAAGGCACGCCCCAATAACAATTTCTTGAGGACACCCACCAGCATTCCTATGTCCTGCTGATTAGAGGCAATGAAATCACAGAGGTAGTTGAGCATTTCTGTGACTGGTACGTTCATAAAAAGTAACGAGACATCTAACGAAAACACAACACTTCCGGTTAGGTCGAGGTAGTTCACGCCGTTAACGAATTCAAAGGCATCCCGGCAGCCGTGTGGCGCTAACCCATACTGCCGAGACCTGAATTTCTCCGCTAGCCATTCTGCTATCGCATGACACTTCAGGTTCCTCATATCGAGGATCGGACGAACCGTTGTGTTATCATCGTGGATCGCCAGCAATTTGTATAACCCAGGTATAGGCCTGACGACTGGTCAGGGATGCTCTAATTCGTGTTCTCGTAGGAAACCATTCGTTTGAATTCAGTCAGCTCTGCCTTGACCTCGTTTGTTCGATGCTTCTCCTTTTCTGCCTTTCGGAACTTTTCCTGGTCCGACAGGATTGACTGTATTTATGCGATTTCGTCAGTAAGCCTCCGCATTTCTGGCTACTGCTCAGGTATTGATGGGGGCTGATGACTAACTTGGACTATAGGTGTTCCACGCTCTCTGTCGAAACCGGCTGAAGGCCATGAGTTTGATTTATGAGGTTGTCGAACTGTGTCTTTAGTTCTAGCTGGCAGGGTTACTGGTGGGGACGGCATAAATTAGGAACAGGTGATAAAATTTCCATCGAGGTTTTATCGAGAGAGATATATATACATACGAATAATTGTGTACGTACTGATTTGAGTCTTCAGGAACCTTCCATTGTTACCTGCCTTCGTTTACACTCCGCAAATCAGAGGCAATCTCCATTTGTCCACGTGTTTCCACCATGGACTAAGCATACTTCCCGAATTCCTGTCTCTCTTCCTCATCCACTTGGTTGGGTACTACCGCTCGTCGGCACATATGACGCCTTGTTCCTACGCCTTTATATGGGTGCTCTCAAGTTCATTTTTGATATATCCTTCTAAAGGATCAGAGGTGACAGCCGAGCGATTCCGTCTCATTATTCTCCAGTAGGAAGTAGGATACCCTTCTCACTCGAGGCATTCCCCAATAAGCCTTGCTCGTACTTTCACCGCACGGCCTTGGTTTTGAATCGAAGGTATCCATTGAGAGTGGGTGAGGGAAATGGTAGGCAATGGGACGGGAAATTATAGGCGAGTTGCTAACATAGTGGCTTTAGCCCATGGTAACTGTGGGGTCTGTGCGAAGTTTTTCCTTGTTCATAGGACTGGTGTGCGTAACCTGATTGCAGCCGCATCTGCCGCTGCCAACAGACGCTGTCCAAGTGATTTTTGATGGCTCGAGGGAACCTTGTCCTAGGAAATATCAAAAGACCATTTGGTGAGCATATATCTGCTTCAGATTAATTCTCTTCGAACCTATGCATTTATATTGATATTGAAATAATAAATGAAAGAGGGGTGCGCGCAAATGGATGATTATGCTGTAGCTCGGGTTTGAGTGAGGAGGCAAGTGAATCACCAAAAATGCACAAGGCGGGGCATGATGGACACCAGGAAGAATTATTAGATCCGGGTGGGTGGCTTGACGGCTTTGGCCATGGAAACTGTGGAATCTGCATGAAGTAGTTCTGTGCGCACTCGTCAGGTTCGTGCACCTAAAGCGCAGCCAACAGACGCAGGCCAAGTACGTTTGGATGGCCTTGTGAAACCTTACTAATCACTCAGGGGGCTTCATGAGTCTGCAGAGAATTTGTCGAATACAGCCGTGTACTGGCAAAATTGTCTTTTAAATTCTAACAATTGACGATCTCAAAATTCCGTGGACTAGCCAATGGCGGAAGCACCAGTGATGAACTAGGGAGTTGTTGGTCGCAGTAGACTTTTGTGCTTCCGAGGGCCTGCATCGCACTGGGAAAGAGAAAATATGGCATATTCCCAGAGTGACAGACGCAGACCAGTTAGCGTGATTTGAGAATTCTACCAGGATCAAAGCAGGTATTGCTAGGAGGTGTGTCTGAGAATCCATTTTCCACACACGAGCATGTTTGTCTAATTGCCTGTCTTGCAAACCGATGATGAACTCGGGTAATGGACACGAATGCTTGAACTAGCACACGACCATTCCTGCTGTCCTATCTATCCTCCTCAAGTTCGATAGTTTCTGACTGTAGTAATTACGCAAACAAACACTCTTACAAGCCAGCTCATTTTCCTTTGCGGAAACCCACTGTGACTCAAATAGTAGGGTCGACAGAGAAGTTTACAATTACTACATAAAAAACAAACTGGTGTAATTTGAGGCAGTATTTTGAAAGGTGGGAGGGGGAAAATTCACACAAGAGGTTCTGTTTTGTGTTCATCAGCAAGCCATAACTTAGACCGATGTAGAGTTAGCCGCCGGCTGTGACTTCTCAACCGCAGACTAGCAGTTACTTGGAGAGTAAATGAGGGAAGTTACAAAGTAGAGACGAGCGTGAAGCCACTGAGCTCAGTTGACGGAAGTTGTTTTTGGAGTAAACTGCATGTGGCTATCGTCTGCAAAAATCAAACTTATTGAAGCTTGATTGGTTAGGGTTTTATTGTTGGAAGACAACATCAGTGCAGCTTGCGGTTTATATGAATCCGCGACTATAGGGCGTGGAATTGTATTGTGCGTTTGACCGAAGCGAGTAGAATGGGCATCATCACAATGACTTGTTGCACGCTGCCGTACGTGGAACCTTCTCCTGTTCGTAGGCGCGATCCTAAAGTTACTGAGCGATGCCTACTTCGGGCGAGATGTCTGCGAAGCGCTGTTGAAACAATGGAATTTCGAGTTTCATCTATAATATGCCGTGTTCGCTGGATTGGTATCAGTGAAATGACACAGGGCCGCACTTACGACCTGAGTCTTCGTTGCTGTGTAAATCCGCACGTCCCAGTAATCAGATACGGCACACTTCCCCTCGATCTCATCAGCAGGACAGGTGGAGGTCAGAATATCAGCTTTGATGAGATGGCGAAAATAGACGATACTGACTGGAAAAGGCCAATTAATCCGGACGTGTTCCTGTTGTATCCCCAGGGTTTTGCTCTGCGTGAGGTCATTGGAAATTACCGGGAGACTGGTTTGGTTCCTGAGGTAAGCGCAGATTCACTGTCAAATTAATGTCTATATGACTGCTTCGAGAGCATTTAGTAGTGATTCCGTTTTGTATTGCACCACTAGTGCGCTGTCCTGGGTACTTACAGTTATATAAGACGAAGCGGGATACTGCAATCCTTCGATGGGAAATTAGCCGACGCTGAAACGGAGTAGGCAACCTGATATATGATAGCGTTGTCGCGATATTGAAGGAAGCCTAGAATCCCCGCAGAAGACCTGTCTGACAGGAAAAGTGCGGCAGCAATACTTCAAAACTAGTGGTGAATCTGAAAAGCAAGCCTAGTCCTTAAATTAATTTTAAACCTAACGTTAAGCCTAATACTAAACCTATCACAAACCCTAGCCCTAATCTTACAGTAGATGTGCTAACTCATGAAATGTCAACCAAAATTTCGAAATGCGTTCTCGTTTCGAAAAGATAAATTAAGTAGTGTTGTAAAACTGATCATAATGCAGCATAAATCTATAATGATCCAGTTACCTCAGGGTAACGCCTTTCGAAAGAACTTATTTTCGGCTGCATGCAAGATCCATACTCTACAAAAAGTGACTACTTAAGTAGCATGTAAGTTTCTCATTGATTTTCGATGCCCTTGAAAATTTAATTATATTTCATGGAAAACATGCAAAAAATATTCATTCTTTCACTTATTCGGTAGAAAATCACGTCTTCTTTCCATTTCATACTCAAAAGAAGAGTATAATTCGGTTTTAAAAAAGTTTCTAATTCCCGAATAATTTTGAACCCGACCTGCTGTTACACTTGCATTCAGGGTTTCAAAACTACAAGCTGTATATTTTCCGTGTACGGAAAACCGTGCATTTCTCTACGGTGATAAGAGGAGACCATATGAGGTTCATAAAATTAAGCAGTGGATTTGAGCAATATTGTTAACTTTACAGGCGACATTCGTAAATGCAGATACATGACGTTTCATGAACAGCCATTTAACGGTATTAAAAAATCTCACAATTAGAAACTTTTTTAAAACCGAATTATAATCTTCTTTTGAGTATGAAATTGGAAGACGACGTGATTCTCTACCGAATAAGTAAAAGAATGAATATTTGTATGCATGTTTTCCATGAAATATAATTGAATTTTCAAGGCCATCGAAAATCAATGAGAAAATTGCGTACTACATATGTAGTCATTTTTTGCGGAGTATAGATCTTGCATGCAGCCGAACATAAGTTCTTTCGAAAGCCGACACCCTGAGGTAAGTGGATCATTATAGATTTATGCTGCATCACGTTTAGTTTTACAACACTACTTAATTTATCTTTTCGAAACGTGAACGCATTTTGAAATTTTGGTTGACATTTCATGAGTTACCACATCTACTGTAGGCCTAACCTTAACCCTGGACCAAATACTTATCTTTACCTTTCCCCTAGCCCTAACCTTAAACATAACATTAGCCTTAATCCTAATCCCACCCTAGCCCT